>OY755245.1:20768327-21369864 GCA_963576725.1 Azorinus chamasolen
TCACAAACTTCGGAAAACCTTTTCTAAATTTTATTATCGAAATTTACCTCTCATTAGTAAATATAATTGCAATCTACGGACGTTACTGCGACAAGGCATTTCTCAACCAGAATTTTATGGGGATGTTATCTACAAACTTAGGAAAATTCGGGGTCATATCCATTTTCATGATTTGTTTATAAAACGCATTAAAAATTTTAAAAAGAAAGGTTATGATCCTATTATATTGCAACACACTGCATGTTTGGTTATCGATCCTTTTACAGTCGGTAGCTACGCTTCCCTCTTTGCTTGCGCGATGACAGGCCGAGGGTAGTACTCTATGATGGTATACTCTTAAACTTGGATACAGGAGGAGCTTACCAGACTCATGTATTATTTTTTCCCTGTCGTGCCCTTAACGGCTTACCTGCAGGTGCTCTGACTTCAGCAAAGCCATTGAGTACATATTTGACGGATTGTCACAGTTATTATGCTATGTTTTACATGTTGTCCTGTGTTCACCGTCGTCTATGTTGTGGGTAAGTCCAGCGGGGATACCTTTATTTACAATATTTGTAAAGCTAGGGTGACTTTGAGAGAAGTGTGAGGTTAGGACGTCCGTAAACCGGTTTAAACCCCCAGTGGTGTTTTTGCTGCTGACCGTGCCAAGGCGGTACTCTCTTTGTCACCCTTCCTTTTGTTTGCCTTGCGTCTTTGTGCTTGTGGTTTGTTCATGTTGTGGAACGTTTGTCCCTGTTTCTTGTGTGTCTTTTGGTGTTTTCTGTGTTCATTTCGTATGTGTGTGTGCGTGTGCGTTTGGGTGTGTGGTTGTGTGTGTGTGTGTGTGTCATGCTGTCTATCGGTGTTTTGGTGAAGGTTGCGTCTTGCATGTGGCTTTGCCTGCTTGACTTTACTACTTTTCCATTTACAATGATAAAAAAGAAAAAAATATATAAACGAGATTTGAGGCGAATACAAAATATTTTCTTTAATTCTATTAAAGGGGGTAATTTACTCTGCTCTTATTGTAATATCAAGTTTGCAAGAGTTAATTTCCTTGTTTCCCCACGGAAAGCCATACACGTAGGCCTATGATGCAAACATGCGTGTAAATACTTGAAATTAAAGGTAGTCGGTAAGATACATTCGTTATGCAGTGCTTAGTGTCCCTAATATGGACTATACACTGCCAGCAAATATTAATATGGGACTCGTCCCATATAAATATTTGCTGGCAGTGTATAGTCCATATTAGGGACACTAAGCACTGCATAACTAATAATGTATGTATCATGTGATTTACACAATCAATACGATGATCAAATATTAATACTGACTCTTGTCCGGGCAAATACAAGTTTATAGAGTCAGGATTTCTTAATTAAAAGTGCACCGTAATTTCAAAATATAAGATATATTATGTATTTGTATCAAAACTATTTTGAAAAATCTGACGCTCTCAACATCACTAATTAATAAGCAGGGGAAACCTCATATCATCTCAATTATTTGCTCTTTCGGAGATAAACGGCAGAAAATATCAAAATTTGCAGAGCCGATAATTTGGTGTAGTCGACTTCACAGTTTTTCGAATAACGAAATATTTCGCATTTCAACCTCCGAATAACGAAATGTTCAAAATATGTAATAAGTGTGCAATTATGATATTTCAGACACTGTAGACCCCAGTCATTATGGATTAAAAGATTTATATATTAATTCTGGACCCATTTCGCAGTTCGTTATTCGAATACTGAACTATTTCGCAGTTCAAACTCCGAAAAACGACATAGTCAAAATAAGTTATAAATGCGCAATGGTGATATTTTAGTCACACTTGACCTATCTCATAGTTGAATCAATGCTTTATATAATTATATTAAATCTAGAGCCATTTCGCAGTTTATTATTCGAATAACTATATACATCGCAGTTCAGCGTCCGAATAACGAAATGGGCCAAATATGTTACACATACGAGTATACCAGCGGGCATAGGCTTCGAGCGTGCTTCGAGCGTGCCTACATGCTCTGAAGGTGCCGGTCAATCGAATTGCAAATATACTGTTAACCCTTTCCTTCATATACGAGCGTACACGTCTTTTCACACATTTGCAAACAGAATAGACCCAGATCAGACGGCTACAATGACCAAGGTCTGCTCTGTTTGATTTTGACAGGATATAGACATGGCGGTATAGTTTTTATCACAGAAAAGCTTTTTTAAAAGTTCAGCAAATGAATATTCATGATGTCATTATTTCTTGCATGAATTGAACAGTGAAAGGGTTACAAACCTAGTAATTGCAAACGGTCGTCTACTCAATGATAATTATGGAGGATACACTTTTCACAACAAAGATGGTTCTAGTACGGTCGATTATTTCCTTTTAAACTACCAAGATCATATAATTATTCATGTTTTTTCAATTCTTAGCCCAACAGAATTTTCCGATCACTGTGGGTTGAATATCAATTTAAAAAGAACACGTGCGCCGAACCCATCACATGACAACAACACCGAACCTGATTGGGATAACTCACTGATCCATGACTTTCACGACAAGCTTTCCGCCAATGAAACTACGCTAGATCGTCTAACTTTATCCCTCTATACTACTGTATAGGAATTTGTGACCAATTTCACAAATTTTATGCAAGAAAACACGTTTGCAGTATTTGGTAAAGAACGTAAATATAAATCTACACTACAGACACATTTAAAACAGGCTCCCGGTACAAACGTAAACAGCCGTGGTTCAACACAGATTGTTATGAAAAAGGAAAAGAATTAAAGCAGGCAAGAAACACATTTCTAAGAAATAAGACTAACGAAACAAGACAAACTTTCTTTGATAAAAAACGCATTTATAACAAAATAAAGAGAGCAACAAAAAAACAATTTATGTTAAAGGAGAGGGAAAAACTTACACACGAAGCAAAATCACACTAAAGAATTTTGGAAAACTATCAAAAAGCAGTATCAAAATCCGCCACCATCATCTGACAAACTGTTAATTTCAGACCTTCACGACCATTTACGACATTTATATGGCAGCCAGTCCAATATAATGACACCAGATCCTGATATTCTCCTGACTTTAGATCCAGATCTTGACAGACCCTTCTCAGAACAAGAAATTCGCACCGCTGTTATGACTCAAAATAATGGTAAAAGTGCTGGATCTGATAAATTAATCGCTGAGATTTTTAAACATTCTTTCGATTTTATTTCTCCTTATCTGTTGAAACTGTACACCCAAATATTCGATATAGGACATTATCCGAAATCATGGGGCGAAGGAATAATAGTTCCAATATACAAGGGTGCGAATGCTGACGAGGCAAAGAATTACCGTGGTATAACACTAATCAATATTCTAAGTATAATATATTCTCAACTTTTATAAAAATCGACTTACATGCTGGTCACAAACGCACTCCCAGATAACTCAAAACCAGTTTGGTTTCCAAAAGGGAAAATCAACTACAGACTGTATTTTCATTCTGCGTGCAATCATATCAATATTACTAAATGAAAAGAAGAAACTCTATTGTATATTTTTGGATTTTGAAAAGGCATTTGATACTCTAAACAGAACACTTCTATTACAAAAACTCGTAAACGAGGACGATAGCTCTAAGATGATAATTGCAACAAATAATATGTACAACGTAGTGAAGGCATGTGTGAGATATCAAGGTAAATACTCGCGATATTTTGATTCAAATATAGGGATCAAACAAGGGGACCCGAGCTCCAGTCTTATGTTCTTATTTTTCATTAATGATATTACACAATATGTTAACCAAGACTTAGATGGAATTTTGACTTTCGATGAAATTAAGCTCTTCATGGTATTATTCGCGGACGACGGAATACTATTCAGCTACAAACAAGAATGCTAAATGATATACAAAATTTCTGCGATATATGGGGGTTAAAAAATTAACGAAACTAAAACAAAAGTCACGATATTTGAAACAGGGAGACACACAAGATATGCATTTTACATAAACAACATTCCAATACAAATAGTTACTTCATTTAAATATCTAGGAGTGTATTTCTTTCAAAATGGTAACTGGCATATGACACAGAAACGAATAGCACAACATGTGTCATGTTCGCTACATAATTTGTTCATTTTATTAAACCAGGTAGAATTATCCACATCCGAAAAATGCAGACTATTTGACAAGCTAGTAGCACCTAAATTAAAATTATCGTGCTGAAGTATGGGGCAATCATCCCGCAAAATATATAGAACTAATACACAATAAATTTTGTAGAAAAATTCTATGCGTTAAAACATCAACAAATCTCGATTGTTTATACGGCGAACTTGGTCGTGTTCCTATGAGTGTTATGAGAAAATCATTATGATTCGTTATTGGATAAAAATAATAAACCCCGAAAATACGTCACTGTTATTTAAAATATACTCTTCGCTTAAGCGTGATGCAGATAATAATAACAGCAACAGCGGTTCGAACTGGGCTCACCAGATAAATACTCTCACATGTTTGGATGAATCAATTTGAAACTTGCATTTCAATTCAAAAGATTAAAGCAAGAATTCTCGAAACAAACCTGGTACTCAAATATCAATAATGCAACCAAACTAGAAACATACTGTTTGTTTACACATGATTTCTTCTTAGAACCCTACTTGGACTTCATAAAGGAGAAAAGGTTTAGAATTTCACTTACAAAAGTTAGACTTTCCTCACATCAACTAGCGATCGAAACTGGCGATACACTAAGACTAATAAGAGACGAAAGAAAATGTATGCAATGTAATATGAATGTTATAGAAAACGAATTCCATTTTATGTTAGTATGTCCCAATTTTCGACATTTAAGAAATAGATATTTAAAAAGATATTGTTGCCAGTGGCCAACTATACAAAAATTGCAAATTTATTTTCAGAAAAATCAGAACGAGTCGTCTTAAATATTGCTACAGTACGTATATTTTGCCATGAAAAATAGATTAGTAGAATAACCGTTGTCGTTTATATTCAATGTATATCGTTCATATACACTTAACGAATCTTATAAGTGTGCACTTTTCTTTTCGCTATATATGTTATATTAATACGAATTTCTGCACAAAATTTTGTGTGTTGGCTATTGGCAGAAATTGAAATGTCAAATCGTTATCAAATTAATTAAATTTTGTTTCACGGCTCAGTGAACAATGAAATGACAAATTACTCAAATTGCACGAGAAAGTCATGGACTGGCGGGAATTTTTTTTTCGATACTTTTCTCGTGCATGGACTATAAAGCCTCACATTAGAAAAAACAAGTTATGGGACGAATATCAATCGAGCAACGTGGAATAGCCGTCGTTTTATTAAACGCCGACTTGAAGAAAGCTGAGGTACGTCACGTTTATAAAGCGTTTTTATTATGTTTGATTAAATAAATGAAACTCCACGTAAATGTAATATTTTGAGCAAAAATGTCTCCAAAAATAAATTCAATTCAATTTAATTGCATCGATGTCATATAATTTGACGTTTTGTTGTTCGTATATTTTAGAGATTGCCCGGCGGATGGGTGTTCATTGCAATGCCATCAGGACTTTACTGATAAAGTACAAGGCGACAGGCTCTGTTGAACCGTATATGTCACGGATCGAAAATGTAACACGTGTGTGATATATTCGACCGTAAAAATAACACCTGTAAATTGTGTCATATTCGTCTGCTCAATATGAGATAATCAAAGGCCTGAATGGCCATAATGGCTTTCGGGTTTGATATGGATGATAAAGGCATTTCAAAGTTCCTTATATAAGTGACCCCCCCCCCCCCCATTATATATACAGTCCAGCCTGCTGTAAGCGGTCAGTCTAGGGAAGTGGCCACTTTGGCCGCTTACAGCAGGTGACCGCCTAAACCAGGTGCATGTTACCAAGCATACTTTCGAGTGATTATGACAGACATGTATTATGTGTACAGCAGTATTCTAATTGATATTTATAAATTCTGAAGGGTGGTGATCCCCCGAAAGCAAAAATTGCAACACAAAAGAGAAAATTGCAGACTCGGTTTTATTGAGTCTGTTCAAGACCGTTCTGACCTAAAGTGCCCGTAATAATTGCAAGTCATATCAAATTAATTGCCTTGTTTGTCGTTCTTCAACCGTTTGTCCCTTATTTATAAGTGTCAGTTCTTTCATTTGAGTAATACACGTGCCAGTGTTATTCGAATTTGGCCTCAGGGTGTAACATCTAACGGTGTAGCTATGTTTGACACGACTGTTTTCCCGAATAGTCTGTCCGCGAACATCTAACTCATATCATATCAACATACATACATAAATAGACATGTACACAATGGCAAACAGTTACAATTAGACAAACAAACATTGAACATTAAACACACAGAATTATAAACACTGACTATTCACGGTAAGAAATGATTCAGATCACAATTTCGATGACGACATCGATGATAGTCGCCATCATGTCGATCACAGACATGACCATGATCACGACGACGACAACATCGACGATAACAGCGAAGATTGTGGCAAAAAGCCGAAAACTAAAGTGGGTGAAGAAAATTGTCTAATTTGGACGCCTTTTATTATGCCTCTGTCGAAACGAAACACAGAGAAATAATTGACGTGCCTGAGCCGTACAGAGCTCATTGACATTGTAACTACGCAACATATTGTACATAATAGAAACCTATATACCCGAGGTCTCAGCTATGTAATCCTTAACCATTTCTAGCCGAGTCCAACGTATGAATATATAAATACATACATACATGTACATGTATATACAAATCGATAGATAGTTGGTATGTCGACGCATTTACCATGTCTTGCTGTGCAAAAAAACAACAACACCAAAACCCACCAGCAACAACAATAGCTGAATATTGTACTATCTGACCATGATATATTTTAATAATACATTGATATGGCGATCGACTTACTATGGTCATACCATGCTAATATCCTTTGTTGATATAATTCAAAATATTATGACAGAATAAACCAACTATTCGCAGGCATACTGCATAATCTATGCCAAAGTACGGGAAGTGACGTAGGCCAGATAAAAGATGAACCAGTTGCCTGCGAGGGGGACATGCGATTAATTCCTGGAATATCTCTTCACCAAACTGATGATAAATACTATGCCATAAATTGATCCTTGCACTTAAGGTGTTTTCGCAGTATAGTCCTAAATGAACAGCAAGCTCGCCTGTTAACCTTTTGCAACGTTTGCACCGAGAAATATAAGGTTTGGCAAAAAGTAGGTTGGTGAACCTAACAGCTGCACGTGAAAATTGTATGCATTTACGGTCAGATCTACTTATAAGCCAAAACTGGCATGGTTGAATAACTGCAAGAGACTGAATTAAGGAATAATTTTGAAGCATGCTATCCGAGGAGATCCTCGACTGAACAGAAGACATGTGTTTTGTCTTTATGTTAGTATCTATCAATGTCTTCCAAACAGACTTAGACGGGAACTCCCCCGTACGGAGGTAATGCTCTAGGATTTCAGATAGACCATACTTGCCGCAAATTCTATGTATATCAGGCATAAAACCTCTGGTATGATTACATTGGTTAAAGTAATAGCAAATCCTATTGTTAAAATAATTCTTAACAATACTGTTGCTATCTAATCTGCATAACTGCCCTAAGAATACAAGTTTCTTCTTATCAATCTCTGCCTCAATAGGTAGCATACCTAAAGAAGTTAAAACAACATCTGTCCTGCTACATTTCGACAAACCTTGGATCCATTTCAAACAAAATTTATGGGCTATTTCAAGCGTTAACAGTTCGTCCTTGCTTAAGTTCGACCACAGTTCACACCCATATAATGCCTTTGGGAGGACGATTGTCTCATATAGATGTTTCGCAGAGATAGGGTGGATACCATTTTCATATATGCCGCAGCTAACTATGCTAAAAAAGGTTTTTCTTATCTTACTTGAGCATGCTTTAACTGTCTGCGATAAATCTTCATTTTTATCAAACAAAACGCCTATACGTATCAACTTCACCGACTCTGTCTTTGCCTAAATACCAAAGCCGCTCATTTATCGTTCTGTTCGAGGATTTTTCGTTCGTGACAATGACTGCTGATTTCTTTGCATTGTATGTATACCGAAAAGTACACCCATATTCGTAACATATGTTCATTAGTTCCTGTAGACCAGATTTCGACAAAGATAATAAAACCATATCGTCTGCTGAAGACGGACAGCTACAGTTGAGACAGTATACAGTTAATCCATAATGACTGCGTGTCAACTTATTCATCAGATCGTTAATAAAAATAAGATACAATTGTGGACTGATTACTCCACCCTGCCTGGTGCCCTGTAAGATCGGGAACCAGCTAGATGTAAAACCATTACTTCTCACTCTACTGCGCATATCCTGATATAAATTATATATTGCTTTATATAGTATTACGTCGATATTTGTATTATACAATTTTACCATGAGAGCCTCGTGCCACACTCTGTCAAAAGCTTGACGAACATCTAAAAACATAAGAATAATTTACTATCATTTTCACTTACATAATTACTGCATTCTCTAAAAAGAAATGACGTTATGAGACAGCCAATACCCTCTCTAAACCCACCCTGAAGTTCGTTAATTACATACCTACATTTCTTCATACGCGACAACAAAACAGATTCGTAAAGTTTCAAAATAACAGACGAAAGAGTGATTGCTCGATAGCTATTCGGATCATTCTTGGGTTTATTCCCGCCCTTGTGCAATACAATAATGTCCCCCCTTTTCATATCTGCAGGGCAGTAGGAAGATTGAAGCATAGCGGTAAATAGTTTTGCACAGAGTCGATACATAATATCGCCCCCAAAACTTGAAGTTTTCATAAAAACACCCGTCCGGTCCACAGGCTTTGTTTCTCTTAGACTTATGGCATACATGTTCGACTTCCTCTACTGAAACTACACCATCACTATCATTAAAAGTTTGATTAGAAACATAGTTATTAATATTATCAATTTCCTTAATTATCTGCGACCTATACGAGTGATAAAAATCATCATTTTCTGTAGGAGTATACAGTTTTTCAAAATAGCTTGCCCAATTCTCATTAACAGATGCAGGATCCCGGTATACGATACCATTAAAAAGCATTTCGTTGCCAACGTCAGTGCGGGATTTAGTACGTCGACGTTTAATACACGTCCAAAATGACTTCGAATCTGCATACCTGTCTATTTCTTCGTGAAGATTAGATAAATACTGCATAACCTTCTTACGATGAAGTTTTCTCAACTTTCGTTTAGCATTTTTGTATTCTACATATGTCACATGATCATTACCACGTGGTTTTCCACTCAATACCCACAAGCGACGTTTTATCTTTGATATTCTGCATGCACATTACTGCGTTAGGCAGGTGACCGCTTATACCAGGTGTAATATATAGTGTTTTTCGTTGGGAGGGTCCTAGAGTGGCCGCTTACAGCAGTGTGGCTGCTGATACCAGGTGACCGCTGAAGCAGGTTGGACTGTACACAGTAGGTATCCAGATGTTTTCCTGTAGTGTCCAGTCAATGTCCATAGCCATCAGAGATAAATTTATGCAATTATACATTGATCCTCTGTGATGGTAGCCCGCCTTATCAGTTTGTGTATCAGATGCTTGACAGTCAGCTCTCAAAATACACAGCATGGGGTTAATGGGTCAACATTCCTTTCGAAATGCCTTTAAGTGTAAGGGGAGAACTTGGGGGAGTTAATAACAATAACGTCTTGGAATTGATAAATAAAAGTATTAATAACAACACATTTTTGTGCAACACTATGCCCCTGATTGTAACCAATATAATATTAATTTGACCCGTAAATGTGACCTTTAAATCTTATATGACCTTGATTTTAATAAGCCACCCCTCTCACCCCCCAAAAAATAAATAAAAATGTTCGCCTCCGTAAGTTGCACAGTCATGCCAGGTTTGGAGTATGTATGTGCAATGGCTACAAAGTTATTGCCAACATTAAAGTTTGAGCCAAGCCAAGCCAACAAACAGCGCAAAATCAGCCCCCCCCCCCCACCCCCAATTGATTGAGGGCATACAAATATGACAGACTGAAACAAAAGGAGCCATCTCATGATCTGCTGTTTATAAATAGACATGCTTCTAGTTTCTACTATGGCCAAAAGAATATCTTAATTATATTCATGATGTCATTATTTCTTACACGAATATTCATGAAGTAAAGGGACAATTAATGATTGCATGTCCAAAGCTGATGCAAAATCTGAAGCACAACATCAAAGTTATACAAAGGCTACCTATAATACTACATATTTGTTCAACTAATTCTTACACATAACATTTATTTTTCCATGTTCAGCACTCGTTTATATTGAATAAATGTAGTCTGCGTACAAATTGAAGGTAGACTATTTTTATTTTTTATTACTTAGTAGATCTGATCCATACATGTACATACAATTACGGTAGTTGTTTGGAACCTGATGAAACTCAAATTCAGAACTATAGTCTGAAGTAGAGTTGTAATCTGGGAAAGACATTTCAACAAATCGCTTTTACACGACACAAACGTCTTGAGCAAACGACAGTGTCGGCGACTCGGCGATTACACGATACATAGATGAGGCTCTATTTTCACAGCTGTTATTGACACTGGAATATAATTTGATTGAATATGTGTTGAAAACCTTCTATGGTTAATACTTACTTTGATAAGCCGATAGAACCCCGTGGTTTTACCTCTTGTAAGACTTAGACTTGTGTTGAGGTTGGGTGCCATAGTCAAAACACGCTGTTCGATGCGTGATACATGTGTATATGGGAATTCCGAATTTCATTGGTTGATTATTTTAGATTTCATTGACCTTGTCCTTTATGAAACTTCCTATTTCTAATTTGAGTACGGGTCAAACGGAAATGACCGAATGCGACGCAAAAGGCAGTTTGATTGGCTGAAGATATAGGTCTTTATGCTAATCAGTTACCAATGTGTATAAAAATGCAATCGGAAACCTCGGCTATATTCCTTCTGCTTTAGAACGCCAAGGTGTTGCGAAAACTACGTTAAAATATTCGTTCGCGTCTTCCTTGGAGTTTATTAAAATTCTGTATCTGTATCTGAATCTATACGTCGTAGAATCCTATATAGGCTTTTCAAGACTTTTAAAAAGTTTATCTTTGTGTAGATTAGTAGTAATTATCTTACACAGCGAATTATTTTAAATACATGACGAGTAAACAAATACATGAACATTTTACAACCAAACTAGTGCAGACTTGAAGAAAACTATTTTGTCTTGCGCATGTTCACTAGACAAGTGAACTCGTTGCCGTAAAGAGACCGACTGCTATATGGCTCCGAAAGCCATAAACACATAAACGTATATGTCACATACATTGTGATATAAAACCATCATCACCGTCATCATCACAACCACCACCGTCATCACGATCATAATTAGTATAATCAGCATCATGGTTGTCATCATCATCATCATCATTGCGACCAGAATCGCGATCATTATCATGATTCCAACCACCACCATCATCATCATCGTCATCATCATCTTTGTCATTATCATCATCTTTGTCGTGATCATTATCATCATTCACCATTAGCATCATCACTCACCATTATCATTCACCATCACCATCATCATCGTCTTAACCAGCATCACGACCACCATCAATACCAAATATATTATCCTCATTACGACCATCATCATCAACAACAACAGCATCGTCACATTCCACCCATCACCATTTTATTTAGCGTTCTTGTGGTTTCTGCATAACTGAAAGTGACTTCAGAAAACAAACGAACGTCTCATAACTGTAATAAACAAGAAACCGATATAGTTCTGAACAGTGATTTCAACGCATTAAACAGCATTGTCATACATGTACGAATTTCTATATAATAACGATGATATTATTTTAAGCATAGTTGCACAGTTACATATGAAAACACATCAGTTAATGGCACTTGCATGCAAATACACAGGAAACTTATATAACTCTGAACACTGATTTCAAAGAATTAAACGAGATTGTCATACATGTTATTTCAATATAATAACGATGTCACAATTGTTTTAAACATATTTTTATTTAACTACATTTATTTGCCATTTTAATTTCACTGCCGAGAATACGTAATGTCGATAACATCATACCAGTTAGTGCCACTCATACGCAAACGAAGCCAGTCATTTGCCCATATTTGGTCTTGTATTATCTGTTTAATGGCTAATATGAGATTGCTGTTTCTACCTGCCTTCATACGCAGGAAACGAACTCTGGTGGGGGTTCGATTATTCAGTTGAATAGCTGGACTTATATAGATCATTGGCCTTTGAAAATCCGTTTACCGAATTAATTCTCTGAAGTTTTCACCGACCTTGGCAATTACAAACTGCATAACTGGTTTTGAATTAATACATTGGTGATGATGATGATCGTTATGATGATGATGATGATGATGATGATAATGATGATCAAGATGATGATGGTGATGATGATCATAATCATCATCATCATGATTAGCAAAACAAACTTTGTGGCATAAATGAGATTTCAATTAAACGTGATTGTTAAGAAATATACGTGGTTTATTTTTCAAAAAAACAGATAACAATTAACGAATGTGATGAATTCGTTGCCATTTTTTGCTTTTTATGTCCACTTTGTGGGTGTAACATATTCGTTTTGGTACGCATATAAAAACATAAGCCACATGAATATATCACATTTTATGTACCCTATTAGTTTGAAGCGCGTGTCATTTTCGACCGAATATATCACACGTGTGACATATTCGGTCGAATTTTTCACTCGTGTTACACATTCGATCCGTGACATATACGGTTCAAACAAGGCTCCGTTGTGAATTTCTCTCGCAGACCTCGTGGACGCTGTACAACTGCAGCTTAACTTTCTTAATAAGTGATATCACATATTCGAAAGACTGATATCACATATTGAATAAGTGATATCACCTATTTGAATAGGTGATAGCACCAAATGAGCATAAAAAGTAAAACGGCACCCCATACGTTTGTTTGTCTGAGTTGACAATGAAACACTGTAACAGTGACTGTTTTTACTCACTTATATTTTTCGTTCAAGTTTATCGATTGTTAGTTTTGTATTAAATACAATAAACAGAATATAATAAGAAATATGTCTTCTTTATTTCTACAAACTTTCAACACGATTTTCTCATTATTGACTGAGATATGGTCCTATATATTCTTAATGCAACGATGTCTTCCCTTTATTTTTAAATATATGATGCCGGTGTCGAGTGGTAATTCTGAAAAGACGTCCAGTTACGCTACTCATCTATATCTAAACTGTTATACTGTTATAATAAATTCGTATAAATCGTGTTAAATGTTGACCACTATGAACCTGTCGACACACACACTCTCTCTTATCAGGTTAAACTTGTCCCGATGACCTAATTCTAAATTGGTCTTTTCAATCGTAGTATCCATTAGTTATAAATCAAAAACCGATTCGATTTTTCATGTTCTTTATTTATCAATCTATTATCTTTATAAATGATGTGTGATATCTAAGAATGGGCAAAACTGCAATTAAGCCAGGTGATACATGTTTTTCTATACTAGTTAGGTTCAGTTGGTTGTAACGAATGGCATAATACACTGGTTAACTTTACATCCTTATCCTTATCTAAGCTTGCCAGGTGTTAAAAGTCCCAGCGTTTATAAAAGCCCTATCCAAGCAGTGGTTTCCTTACAGTTTGTCTACATGTTGGCCATATACAAGAGCAGTGTAATTAGACTATAAGATGTTTTTGCTAACATTGTGTACGTTTTTATTCAGTGCGACATTATGTTATGGTCAATTTGTTCTGTCCTTTGGAACACCAACACCGGCTGGTCCACTGACCTTCAACCAAAGTTTGTATTATTCACATATACTGTTATTCTATTGAAACTTTATTAGTGTTTATTAATATATAAAATTGCCTTTTAAAACAGGATGTATTCAGTAACTAGTGGTTGATTTCTAGTTAAACCGGGTTTCATATATAATGATGAATTGCAGATTTTGTAATTTTCAGAATTATCATGTTGTAACACGACTGATTTTCAAAATAAATATCACTTCTTGGTTTTGTATATTTTAACAATAATTGTTGCCATCAGTAATTAGCCATATGGTACAAACTTTCTCACAGACAACTGATATCAGTAATTAGCCATATGGTACAAACTTTCTCACAGACAACTGATATCAGTAATTAGCCATATGGTACAAACTTTCTCACAGACAACTGATATCGAGTTGAAGCAAATGGCTTTAATAGAAAGTCTGTTATCAGAATACTTTCTATAAGGAATGCCATGATATAATTCAGGCTCTTGTGGTTAGTTTTCACGTGTGAAAACCTCATGTGGTCCCCCAAACAAGCAAGCTACAAGCCACCACCAAGAGAATATAAAGGTTAACAATAGTCACGATTACGTAACACTGGATACTTGAGCTACATGAAGACCCAGATGTGCTCAGATCAGGGGAAACGAGTTTAGCTTGGTTCTATAAGTTTGATTAATGTAGAAATATGCATTCATTCGTAATTCGTTAATCCTTTCCCTAATATAAACGTGTTTTCACGTATTTCCACACAGAGTATACCCAGATCAGACGGCTCCTATAGGAACCGTCTGATCAGGATCTGCTCTGTTTGCTAATGGATTGTTTACTTTCTAAAATGGCTACAAAGTTCCACCTTCCATAATTTGTCCATGACTATTCAGAAGGTATTGAAATCATAAATAAAGAAGGAAAGGGTTAAATGATGGGTTGATCCTTTCCATAACTGGGTGCAGCTTATACACAATTGATAAACATGACGCTGAGTTGTATCATGTTTTGTTTAAAAGTGAATTTTCAGTGAAATGTTGGGCAAAAAGGTCTTTTTACACTCTTTTGATCAATGAAATATGAACTTTTTAACAACTGCCATCCGATAGTTGGCACTGAAAATATAGTCATGCCATGTTCTTTTTCTTTTCCAGTATTAATGAATTATATGGCACAGTATGGCCTCCGTAGATTTCTTTATTTCTGAACGTTTGTATTCGCCTATTCAAATATTCGAATTGAGTGAGCTATTAGAGATGATGCATCTATAGGAGCCTTTTTGTGATTTAAGACTTCCACAACCGTTGAATACATTTGGAAATCAATGAAATGTTGTAAATATACATTGTTGGCTAATGCACGATAGGCAGAGTCACTTTTATCGTTCTGTAAATAAGTGACATGTCTAATAATGTCCATACTAATGTAGTGGATTGAGTCACCTACCAAATACAATGCATCTACGAAATACTTAGTGTGCACACTTCACAGCCTGTTGCTGACTTTTGAAAAGAACAATGCTCTGCTTTAAATATGCATTAGAGACTACTAAATAATACACGCAGTTAACAAGTCGTATAGTTTGGTAAATGATACCACATTATGATTTTTCTTTTCTTAAATAATCCGCATGAATAGTGCATCGAATTAGTGCATGTCGGCTAATCCAGTCGGTCGTGTGGAAAAAGAGATATTTTCAAAGGCACAAAACATGTCCCAGCTTGCCCCATACTTCACTGAATTGTCCTTTACTAGTGAAACATGATACATGTCGTACTTCATATTATAGTACCTCACATTGATTTGCAATGTTAAATTCCAATAGCTATGTATGCTACAATGTTAAAAATGTTTCCAAGATTGGCATATCATCTGATCGCGTGGTCAATTTATATATGTGATTAAAACCATTATATGTCAGGCACGTGTACCATGTGGCCAACACACATTATTGTGTTTTAGTCGCATGCTACATGTGACTCAAACACATCAGTTGTCTCGTAAAAATAAATTAGTATTCGCCTATCGATTTGTCGGTGTTCCAGTGCATTTCGCAGATTTCAAAGTGTCCATTCGACGAATCGACACCCCATAAAATGAAAGTACATGGAAGAGGATTCCGAATGACCGATATGGTTTGGAGGCGTGGCCTAGTTATTGCTCTGGCATTGTGTATATGACTTAGTAACTATGCTTTATAGTTTGGTTAGCCTTGGAAAATTTGCTCTTTCATTCTTTTATTGCAAATGATAAAGTAACGTTCACCTTTATAATATGTATATCTAAATGTAATGATTGGCGTAGCTACTTTGCACATTCGATGGGTAATACGACACTATGTAAATAACAATATAAAACAAAATAAACACTCCGTTGGATGTGCATGCTAAGTGTCGACTAAACATATACCTGTCGAATAGGCACTGCATTTCATTCTGGCATTGCTTGCATGAGAACGAGACTACTGTCGTGCATCAAACTATTGCAAGTAGATCATAACACAGCAAACACTGTTTTATCTCAACGTATATGACGTCACTATCGCATCAAATCACACCTGGTGGTATTAGCTATCGTAGAATTGGTCATAGAAAACATTAACTGTATAAATATTGCAAATATCCAAATCACACGCGGTCAAGTATAATCCTATAAATATTACAGGCCATTTTTTCAGATATTCATACTATCAACCCTCAAAACAGAATAGTACGGCTCGCCTTTCAATTTGTGTCTAAAGTTGAATCTCTCACAAACTGGCCTGTACTATTCATATAATGAATCCTATTTCACAAGCAAAAGTTTGATATTATTTGGTATAAATCTATTAAAGATGTTACATGTAAGCAGTACTTTCAAATGTTGCCTAGAACACTTTCTCACTTTATATATTCCATTTCAAGATTGCCGGAATAAGTTGGATAATTGTTATTCCTTCGACGAAAGCTCATGCAAAGCCCCATACGACACATGGGCAAGGGAGAACTGCGCACAGAGATGCGGTTTCTGTATCGGTGAGTAATATAATCAAAGCGTTGCAGACGCTGCGGTATTCCCCGTTGCTCCTAATTCGACCCTTTGCATCACACTTGTAGCCTTACTCCCTTAAAAATCAGTGATCCGCCTCATGTCTCTTATAATTTTATTATGTTTCTTATCATTTTGATCACTCGCAATTGCTTCCGTCATACATATAATATGGAAATGATTACCTAATCGCTTGCACAAGGTCATCCGACGCGCGCCTTTCTTTGTTCATTGAGAAGCTGCTGCTGGCAGAATACTTTAAATCGTATATGGTCACGTGATTGTGATATGACTTATATGTATATATTATTGCGTTCTTTTTAAACAGTGTTATATTTTGGACATGTTCCACATATTCAGCCAAAGCCAACGTTTCGTAGTCTTAGTATACATTGATTATTTCCGGATCTCATGTTATTAAACACACTCGCATTCATCAAATACACGCCAATTAATTTCACTACTTGCCGGGCTCGCAAGGATCGTCAGAATCGACCCGAAATATCGGTTCCATTGTATTCTTTTGTTTATTTGCATGGGACTTCGGTTCATAATCTCGTTCGAAGTATTTTTCTTCTTTTGGAATATGCGCATGCGTGAGTGTGCGCGTGAGTGTGTGCACATGTATGTACATGTCCGTGTGCATGGGTGTGTGCGTGCGAGCGTGTGAGCGTTTGTGAACGCACATATGTTTGTACGTGTGTGTATGCGTGTTTGAGTGTGTTTGTGTGTGTGTTCGTGTGCATGCATGTGTGTTTGTGGGTGCGCACACCCGTGTATGCGCGTGTGTGTTTGTATGTGTGTGTGCGTGGTTGAATTTGCGTGTGCGCATGTGTACATGCGTGTTTTTAATTTCAAGAACGTGTGCATTCTTGTGTAAACGTAATTGTGAGATTTACATGTACTTTGTGTTTTAGTTGTAATACTTTTAGGCAGATATATACACAAACTAAATCATAGGAGCAAGAAGGCGAAGTACCGGTTCATAGTTATGAGGTTTAATTCACCAATTCATCGGATATTTAGGCCGCGTGAGTACGCTCAGGTGAACTTTAGTAATAGCCCTTAGTCCGGCGTCCGTCCGTCCGCCCATCTTTTCACTCACACGGATTGATTGTTATGTCTCCAAAACGAATGGTCCAGTTTAAATGATATTTTGTAGGAATAATCAGCTTGTGACCCTTTATATCAAAATGCTACAATCATTTTGATATCTAAAGACAAAATGGCCGCTAGGGTGGGGCGGGGCGGGGCAGGGCAGGGCAGGGCGGGGCAAGATTTCCTTAAATAACTGTATAGAAACCATTTACAAATTTGCTTCTCAGAAACCAGTGGTCCAATTGGAATGTTCTTTGGAAGAAATAATTTCCTGGTTAACCATTAACAAAATTGCCAAAACCCATGTTGATATCTGAAAAGACATGACCGCCAGGGACGGAGTTAACTTGTCTTATATGAGTATAGGGAAAATCTTCTCCAAAACCTGTAGTCAAACTAGATTGGTATTTGATAGGAATAGTCACCTGGTGACCTTTTATCAAATTAGCTAAACTCATGCTGATATTTTAAAAACACGTGGTCGCCAGGGGCGGGCGGGGTAATATTTCCTTACATATCAGTATAAAACCCTTTACCAGTGGTCCAATTCAAATGGCATTTTGTAGGAATAGTCCCCTAGTGACACTTTATCAAAATTACTAAAGCAATGCAGATATCTGAAAAAACAAGGCCGCCAGGAGTAGAGCTAAATTTCCTTATATGAATAACTTCTCCAAAACCGGTTATCCAATTTGAATGGTATTTGTTAGGAATAGTCCTCTGGTTACCATATCGAGAATAACTTATGACTACCAAGCATTTTGAACAATCTGAATAATCTTTAGTTGAAAAATTAAAACTACTTATCTTCATTTTCTGGAAATGGCTGTGCCTAGTTCATCTCTATCTAGTGCTACAATTTGCAAGTGGGCGATATATAAGGACCTCTTGTAATCTGTATGTTTGCATAGTTCTCCGCCCAACATGACCATCTTAGTACCAACTATAGGTCTCCTCTCCGATGTTATTCTGATTTCGTACTGAAATAATTTGTTTTCCAATATAGTAGGTGTGAGCCCGGTCACTTTTGCCCTTCTTTATTCTATGTAAAAACAGGCATTTTCTGCATCCCCTAGCTACTTCCAGGCATAGCTTTGGGTTATACCCTCTTAACACGTTCATATTTAGTCCAAACACAGTCTCTAGATCACCAGAAAACAAGGTCAAGAACGTTGACTTTTTTCGCTACACACTAAAGTATGTACACACCGTCTATTTTCGCTTTAAATTTGGGCCATTCTGACGCTCCACACACATATTTCCCAACATCCACCAGAGGAAGTAGTCCTGCAAGAGAGTCACAAAAAATGACCCCAATGGGCAGAGAATACACACAATAACTTGAAAATATGCAATTATTCAGCCTGTCAAGTTCTTAAGAGACACTTATTAGCTCATATTTAAAGCACTGCATTTCTAAAGAACTACTTCTTACTGTACTACGACCTCCGGAAGCAATTGCTCACCGGGGTCACACCAGAGTATACCCGCAATCTTGTTTGAAACAGTATTTTTCAAATTAGTCTAAGTATTTAGATTATTTTGACTGAAAAACAACAAAAAGCAAGCTGATCTGACTATATTTGAATGATCTGGGAGCTTTCGAAAAGTCCACCCCTGTCGGCTAAATTGGCTATGCGGAATAAGCTGTTAGATGGCGATGTAGGCGAAAACTAAAATCCTAATTTCTTGAAAAGTTTTCATTTGATCTTGATGAAATAAAAGGCATAGCATCTCTCAGGCAGTGATCTGTTAGAAAACAGCCAAATTGTTAACTCTGATCCACAAAAATACCCTTAAACTGGATATTTTAGTGATAACTGATGTAAAATTTGGCTGAAATTCTTCAGTTTAAGACTAAAATTGTTTATAAACTGACCTAATTATGATGATCTTATACTGAGTTTGGATCCAGATCCTTATTTTAGCATGGACAAGCAAGTTCGAAATGCTAAATCAGGTTGAAATGATCGTCGATTGTGATCAGCGCCCTAAAGAAGATGTACGGTATGAGTCGGCATTCATGCCCCCGCGACAGGCACCTCTCCTTTCCAGAAGGGTATTTCAAGCACAAGAAGCAGAAAAAGACTGCCCAATCAGATTTCACTCAACAGTGCAGGGTGAATTCTAGCATAAAAGGACTTTGCTTCCTATGGTTTGCATACCTTCAGTCACTGTCAGCATTAATCAAAGATCTCAGCCGCATGTAGCCGACTTCGGCGGAAGCAGCACCGAGTAGCCGCAAAAGTCTTTTCACCCAAGACCGGCTGGTATTTCCTGTCATGCTCAGTGGTGTTGTACATGGTTCCTACCCCAGTGCAAAGTACCGGCTCAAAGAATATGCCACACAAAGCCCAACTATGGAAAAAATGTGTCCTTCCTGATGTGCCGCCAAGGCCTGAAAAACAGGGAAACCACATAAAATATACAAAAATCCTTGAAAAATGCTTTAAGATACATGTTCAGAACTCTAATTTGAGTGTTTATGTTATGATTTAGCTAAATATTGTTGTTTCTTTAGTGAAACTGTCAAGTTATGAGAAATTCACAATAAAAACAATGCTTTGTTACCTTTTTAAAGTCATCTGACCAACTTAGCTGCACCATATTCAAAGAAACCCATAACAGAGGGCACTCAAACTTCAAAACTCAAGGCCAGCAGTTACAAATAGATTTCAGAAATAGAAATAGCACTCTTTTCCCTTGCTTAGCAGCCACAGAAATTACAGTCGCGTCTGTCTGAAGCTACAATAAGGGTTAAGAGTCACCCGCTTTGCATGCTTGATGAAGAATCCTTAGCGGTTGCAATTTATGTAGAGCTCTGCACTGTTAAAGTTATTAAATGTAGAAAAAATGCAATAAAACTAGAAAGAGACACTCTGAAAATGCAAATTTGATTGAGATGAATATTAGATCTTGGAAATTATGTAAGAAAACACATTGGAAGAGCCAAAAAAAAAATGACAGGAAGCACCGAAAGAGTCGGTCGCGCGGCTAGATCAAATGAAAAACTGCGATTTATGCGCTTCAAGCTAAATTTATGAGATGCTAAATGCTGGAATCTGTCCGAAACTTCACGAAATACTTTACTTTGCCAAAGTTGATACATATGAGGGACCTTTGATTCCAGAAAAAGATATTTCTCCAGCAGGGAGATGTCAAAAAGTAGCCTAAGGCATTTTTAGGAAGGCTTTCGGACGATAGCGACACTTCTAAGTTGCCCGTCATTAGCCAAAATTTCTCAATTTTATAAAAAATGCTTGAAATTCAACAAAAATATAATCAACCGGGTTGTTCTATGCTGTTTAGATCCAGATCACAGAGCCTACCAAGGCCAAATAGTCTGATATAAGTGCAGGAGAGGTCTTTATACTGAACCGTTTAACACATTTTTTTTTAAAAAATCTCAATTTCTTCAAATTTACTGAGATCTGTTGAAAACTCTCTCATGTGCAAGCTTTTTTAGTCATAAATTACCAACATGTGAAATTTCAGGGCAGTAATCCTTACCGTTTTGAAGATATTCCATTTTAACAGTTTCTGTTATAGGTATGAGCCCGGTCACTTTTGCCCTTCTTTATTCTATGTAAAAACAGGCATTTTCTGCATCCCCTAGCTACTTCCAGGCATAGATTTGGGTTATACCCTCTTAACACGTTCATATTTAGTCCAAACACAGTCTCTAGATCACCAGAAAACAAGGTCAAGAACGTTGACTTTTTTCGCTACACACTAAAGTATGTACACACCGTCTATTTTCGCTTTAAATTTGGGCCATTCTGACGCTCCACACACATATTTCCCAACATCCACCAGAGGAAGTAGTCCTGCAAGAGAGTCACAAAAAATGACCCCAATGGGCAGAGAATACACACAATAACTTGAAAATATGCAATTATTCAGCTTGTCAAGTTCTTAAGAGACACTTATTAGCTCATATTTAAAGCACTGCATTTCTAAAGAACTACTTCTTACTGTACTACGACCTCCGGAAGCAATTGCTCACCGGGGTCACACCAGTAACACATGACACCTTTAAATGTATCTTATTGATCTCTATAAGGTTAATTGATGTATGCCAACGATAACTATTAGACTAGAGGGCCAACAGAGGGCGGCTCCGATCAGGGCCTCCTGGTTGACAATTCAGCTTGTTTCAGCAAAGGTTACACTGTCATTAAATAAAGCTTAAATTTGCGTCTGATTTCATTGTCTCAAGTAACTGTATATGTTTAGCAATACCTTGTTTTTCTCTAAATGATATAAACACATGTTTATGTTATATTCAGGACGTTTTAGGATGTGCGATACGAAAGAAAATAGCATAAGTAGAATAAATTACATTTTAATGTTTTAGGCCCGACGACATCAGCGCCACCATGTATGAATAAGTTAACTAATTGTGAGACATACAATAAGGATGTCTGTTCGAAAGCCGAATACAAAACTTGGGCCTCCGAAAATTGCAGATATTTTTGTAGAATGTGTCCACGTAAGTATAAATCATATTTTCAGACTCGATTTTTATAAACCGTTTATTATGCTCCCGCCTTTAGGCGACGATGCGTTTTACCCTTGTCCGTACGCACCGTACATCCGTACGTACATCCGACCTGTAAATATTTCGTCAAAGATTTCTTGCCTTGTGTAAGCCGAAATTATTGGATATTTGGTCTGAAGCACGTTCATCTACTTCTTGTTCGCTGGCACTTTAATTGAAATTTGGTCATTGTTTAATGAAGAAACTTTTCGTCAAAGATGTCTTGGCTTGTGTATGCTGGAATTACTTGATATTTTATCTTACGCATAAGCATAGTGAGTTGTACCGTGTCTCCACTTTTAAGTTCTGTCGTTCATCTACTTCCTGTTTGCTGACACTTTGATTGAAATTAGTGATTGTTTAACAATCGTCTTCCCGTTTCTGGTCATAACATTAGTAATTTGTAATAGTAGTATATACAGAATTATCAAAATATTACCTTGTAATAAATTATTGTGTCGCCTGCGTTTCACAGAGGCAGGATATATACCCCGGGGACCAGAAAGGGTTACCGTGCACCCCACGTCTGACTTTTTTCATGGGTACCAGGGTGTTTGGTAGGGTCTGCAAAATGGAAATCAAAATTGTACCCATGAAAAAACTCATTCCTGCTATGGGTTTTCTACTGTTTCCATGGCAACCGGAGGTCTGGACAACGACGGAGGGTAAAGGTTATAATGTAGTATATCTATGCTATTCGGGGCACTAAGAGTTTGAAACTGGTGTCAAATTAAAGGTAAGACATTGGTCATTAATTAAGAATATGTTTTTGTTAATTACCTCAATTGCATATCATGCATATTAATGAGAAACCCGAAAAATGAAGGAAAAAAGACTAGAATATGGTGAAAACTAGATATGAAATCACCTGTTATGGTCCAAATACACCCACATATGTTTTTATACATAAAACATCCCCAATGAAAGTGTTATTTAAAACAGAATCGTGTCTTTATGGCTTATTTGCATTTTTATTGCATTTATGAGTATCCATAGCAGAGGTACGCCCGGGTAGCCTAAGCACATAGAGAAGATAGCATTATATCTCAAGGCCTTCGAGAGATAATAGCTAACAGTATCAACTTGTTACCAAACATAAAATAAATACACTGGTATTTGATTTAAAATGTATTGTAGTTAATAAGTTCATTAGCATATTCATGAATATTAATGAGACCCCCATAAAATAAAAGAAAAAGACAGGGAAATGGTGAAAACTAGATCTGAAACCACCTGTAATGCTCCAAATGCATATAGATATGTTCTTATACATAAAACCATCTCCTTGAGAGTAATCTAGCTGATGCTATGTAAAAACATGTCTCTATGGGTCATCTGCATTTTATCAATTTTTAGAGTTTCCATAGCAAATGTACGTCCGGACAGCGTCAACGCATAGAGAAGGTGAAAACGTTATATCACAGGGCATTGGGCAGCTGGGAGCTAACATTATCATGTTACCAAATATAATTTTAAAAAATACAATGGCCTTTGATTTAGAATATCATATTGTTAATTAGTTCATTAGCATATTCATGAATATTAATGAAAAACGTATATTAAGAAATGTAGAAATTAAATTCTTAAAGATCCGTTATGCTCCAAGTACACCAAAACAAGTAAGTAACATCAAAATATTTTTAACAATTTTTAAGTTATGATTTAGCCGGTATTTGCTTTTTCTCATGCGGGTGCGAGTGTGAACCCTTCTGGTATGAAAACAAATTAACCATTAAAATACAAATAACAGACTGTTTAAACCACGTTCAAATTAAAAAAAAAACTTGAAGGATTACGATTTATCTAAATCTTTCTGCTTACTTGCTTATTTATAAATAATGATTTGGGTATCACATGAAATTATTTGAAATGATTTAGGCTGTATTATGACTTGACCAAAGAACAAAATATTGAATCAAGAATTTAAACATATTAAGTAAACTAAACTTACCATGGGTAGGCTTGTGTCTCGGTTCATATGAATTGTATACATATTTCGTTTGCGTTATTCTCATCAGTACATCACAGTTATGGTGATTGAAAAGATATTTCTATCAAAAGTATCAGAGAGAAATCATGGCTTAGTGGTGTTTAACTGGTGACATACAATTAACTTTGAACTAATCGAAGCATGTATTATTCGGCATATTTATAAATCATTATATCACTGTCGCAAAACATTATTCCCTGAATACTGTAAAGAATGTCTCAACCGGTTTACAGAAAAAGACATTTCTGTGTGATACACTCATTCATCACCATATCTGTATGAATTATATGCAAGTTTAGTCCCAATGATAACCAGTGTCTTCAAAGATCCCAATTTTTCATCTTCTCTATGTGCCTCAAATTACAGAATGCCAACCATGACTGTGATGGTGGCGTTTTGTGTGTGGCTTCATGTACTACTTTTTCATTGTGAAGTTGTGAGGTCAAGTAACCGCAGACTCATAATGGAATGGTCCAAGAACAACATTGACATGGCTCCAGTCATGTGCTTCTGAGGCTGGGGGTATTACTGGATAGGCTATATGTGAGCTCGTCAAAATTCGCACCTGATTGACGACCCGTTAAATATGTCGGACTAAGCAAATCTACGTGGTGGCAAAGCTCCCATGTCAACGTTATGCAAATCATTAATTGGCTTATCTTCGCGCGTTTCCTTAGCAGCAGTTTCAATTCAGCGTACATTGTGGATGTGAACGATTCTTATTCACCAATTAGACCAGCTTAAACATCCCAAGTTTACAAGACTTACTAGTGGAGTTACGAATCTCGGTCTATTTCCAGGAGTCGTTTATTTGGTGATACATACTCTTTTTCCTTAAATGTACTGTTAGACTCACAGTAAGCATGAATGCCCAACAGAGCATCCTCACATTCGAAACTGTCATAGTAATCAAACAGTATGAAAATGTTGTTGGCTAGCGTTCTTACTTGAACAGTTGTGCAGTGTTGTTCTCTGGCTAAAACCAGAGGCCTGTTCAGGAGTGTGGGCGCTCGATGTCACTTCGAGCGCTTGGTCTCTGATCGAGGGCGCCCGCCTAGTGCCAGCTAGCGCAAGCTAGCCTACTCGCGAGGTGTATCGCTTTGACATTCACGTGTGTTTCCATGATGGCTACCAACACGGTAACAGAAGCAACCGACTGGAAGAAAACAATCGTAATTAACAAACTGATGCTCTAGAACCCGACCGCAGAACCAAAATGTACTTGATTTTAGAAAGGGCGCTCGATCGCGTTCAGCAGTGATGCCTTGCTCGGGCAAGCGCTCAATCAAGCGCCCGCGCTCCTGAACAGGCCTCTGATATTAGTTTCTTATTGTGTTGACTTCAAAACAGTTTTACTCTATGCTTTACAAATTACTTGTGTGGTGTGGTGGTATAGTGGTAACGCACTTGACTACCGGTCAGGAGATCCGGGGTTCAAATCCCGGTCCCTCCCCTAAATTTCAGAGACGCTTTTCACCTTCTTTCCACCCAGGGATTAAAGTGGGTACATGTCAGGGTCACTAGCCGGTACTGCGGCTGTATGATTGCGCCATATGTTAGCAGTGCTCAATATTGTAGGCGAATGACTCAATGACCAGGGGAGTACATGTACAGTCGACTGAGCGGTCTTTCGGACTGAACGTAGACTATAACTAAATGTAGGTAATTTGCCTCATGGTGTCATCCTTCATCAAAAAGCATTCCAGTCAGCAAGTTTCTTAGTATCCTCCCCTTACACTAGCAGTTTTTCTGAACCCCCATTCCCTTATTCTCTCCATATGTTTTTAGTTTTCCTGATACATATCTTACACGAATACTTTCAGGCGTCATGTTGAAAAGTCTTTCAAATATTTGTTTGAAGATGTCTGGAATGTCTCGCATTGAATGAAATAAAGCATTCTTGACTTCTTTTACAATGTGTTTCTCATCTTGTGTTTCTCATCTCAGTGTTGTTATACCTTCTGATCCTTTGAGATCATGAATTTCAGTACTTCTTGTTCTGAAAATTGAATACCGCTTAAGCCGGTGCTAGGGGGCGTGAGCAGTGTTGCACTTCCAATTACTGTTCATGAACAGACTCAATAAAACCGAGTCTGCAATTTTCTCTTTTTGTGTTGCAATTTTTGCTCTCAGGGGATCACCTCCCTTCAGAATTTATTCTTTTACAATGTGTTTCTCATCTTGTGTTGGTGCATTTGCCATGTCTACCTCTTCTATTAGGCATTCAGCTCCTTTGGCGTATAGTATTTTGCTAATTATTATCAATAATGAAGATCCCCAAGATCGGTATCCACATATGACCCTTATGAATGATGTAGTAATTTCACTCAACTATGTCCGTGCTGCCAGTATACTAACACCAAGGCTGCCACTGTCTTCAAATCAGTCTTTAACAACTCGAGGAACCGTGCGTGGGTTTCCAGCCTGTTGTTTATAATTGCTTCTTTAGCGACTTTATCTCTTACATCTGCCCTGAGAAAGTTATCTTCATTTTGAACAGATTCTTGGAAACACAATACAAACGATATTGAGCGCGAGATTGACATCGAGCATTGCCACTTTGTAGAAAGTTGGTTGCGTTGATTAACGCCCATTACAACCTTAGGCTAATTTGATACCCAAGAAAGAGGTGAGCAGATACAGAGAAAACCGGGTGCGATGCCCTACTACTTTCTCTGGTTCCATAATGGATTGAGGATGAGTTGTGGAAGCATTCTGGAGAAGGCTCTTGAAGCACGTTTCTTGTGTTATCATTAGTATTTATTGAAGTTGACATGATAATGTTTCATGCATGTTTGCCATGTATCCTATTTTAGTAATGTGAAATGTATTGTTTCTAAAAATCTAGCTATGCACCTACAGTGCAATTATAACGTTTTGTGCATGTGCTGAAAACAACAATGATATAATGGTTTGTAAAACCATGTATGCTTTTGTTTTTAAATACATGTATGTTTCAAAAGCATTAGCCTCGATAAGTATAATGTCACTTGTATGTTACGAAATACACCATTTAAAAAGCCTTGTTTCATTTCTACTTTACAAATCATGTTATATTACTTTTAGATGTCCTCATCAATACTGGTAATTTACACGACATTACAATGGCGTCTCCTAAAAACATGATACGTTTAAAAATGATTTTTAAATATCATTATCATTGTTGTGGTGTACTGATACGGATAACAACAACGAAAAATACTCGTATATATACAACTATTCAAATGAGCCGAGACATCAGTCTACAAAGACTCCGTTCAGTTTACTTAATAAATAATTTAAGATGTTGGGTCATTATCTTAATCTGTGCTTGAAAGTCAGACACTAGGTAAATCATTTCACGTGTTTTGTGATACCCTACTCATTTTTATGAATATGAAAGTAAGCAGGTTTTAAAGTTTCATATCACACTTGGAAATTGAAACGCTATTTGTACCTTATCTGTTCATTTGTTTTTATACCAGAAAGGTGTACAATCATGTCCGTATAAAGAAAATAACGGATACAGACACCATCATTTGATATAATACAATAATTAAATCATAATTAATTTTTAAAGCGGTTGAATTATTTATGTATACTTTGAGCAAACCGGATGGTTTAAAATTCGTTCTACCGTTTTTAAATAATGTCCCTTCTTTCTGTTTGATTTAAGCATTAATATTCATGAATATGCTAACGAACTGATTAACAACATGATATTCTAAATCAAAGACTATTGTATTTCTTATAATTATATTTGGTAACATGTTGATAATGTTAGCTCCCAGCTGTGATATAACGTTTTTATCTTCTCTATGCGTTGACGCTGCCCGGACGTACATTTGCTATGGAAACTTCAGATGACCCATAGAGACACGTTTTTACATAGTATCTGCTAGATTACGCTCAATGAGGTGGTTTTATGTATAAGAACATATCTCTATGCATTTGGAGCATTACATGTGATTTCAGATCTAGTTTTCACCATTTCCCTGTCTTTTTCTCTAATTTTAGGGGGGGGGGGGTTCTCATCAATATTGATGAATATGCTAATGAACTTATTAACAACGATACATTCTAAATCAAAGACCAGTGTATTTACTATACGTTTGGTAACTAGTTGATACTGTTAGCTGCCAGCTCTCGAATGCCTTGGGATATAATGATATCTCCTATATGCGCTGACGCTTTCCGGATGCTATGGATACTCAAGACGCAATAAAAGTGTAAATAAACCATAGTGACACGATTTTGTTTTATATAATACTCTCCTTGGTGATATTTTATGTATAAGAACATATTTGAGTGCATTTGGAGCAACACAAGTGATTTCAGATCTAGTTTCCGCCATCTTTTAGTCATTATGTCTCCCCCATTTATGGGGAGATATATTGTTTTTGCCAGAGTTGTCTGTCTGTCCGTCCGTCCGTCCGTCCGTCCGTCCGTCCGTCTGTCCGTATGTCCGTCACAAACTTGTGTCGCGCGTATCTCTGAAACCAGTTGGGCTAGAGTCACCAAACTTCACAGGAATGTTCACCAGCATGAGTTGTTGTGCACCTATGGTTTTTTAATTGTCTCCCCTTGATAATTTTGGAGTTATTGCCCCTGATGACTTAAAATTAGAAAAACTTTGTGTCGCGCGTATCTCTGAAACCGCTGGTACTAGAGTCACCAAACTTCACAGGAATGTTTACCAGCATGAGTTGTTGTGCACCTATGGTTTTTTAATTGTCTCCCCCTGATAATTCTTGAGTTATTGCCCCTGATATGAATACTTAAAATTATACAAACTTTGTGACGCACGTATCTCTGAAACCAGTAGGGCTAGAGTCACCAAACTTCACAGGATTGTTCACAAGCATGAGTTGTTTTGCTCTTAGGTTTTTTGAATTATCTCCCCTGTTAACTTTGGAGTTACTGCCCCTGATGACTTAAAATTAGACAAACTTTACTTAGTGTCGTGCATATCTCTGAAACCAGTAGGGCTAGAGTCACCAAACTTCACAGGAATGTCGACCAGCATGAGTTGTTGTACAACTTGGGTTCTTGAATTGTCTTCCCTTGATAACTTTGGAGTTATTGCCCCTGATATGATTACATTAAATTAGAGAAATGTTTTGTCATGCATATCTTTAAAACCACTAGGGCTAGAGTCACCAAACTTCACAGGAATGTTCACCAGCATGAGTTGTTGTGCACCTGGGTTTTTTAATTGTCTCCCCCTTATAATTCTTGAGTTACTGCCCCTGATATGTTAACTTAAAATTAGAGAAACTTTGTGCTGCACGTATCTCTGAAACCAGTAGGGCTAGAGTCACCAAACTTCACAGGAATGTTCACCAGCATGAGTTGTTGTGCATCTGGGGGTTTTTAATTGTCTCCCCTGATAACTTTAGAGTTACTGCCCCTTATGACTTAAATAAGAGAAACTTTACTTTGTGTCACATGTATCTGAAACCACTAGTACTAGAGTCACCAAACTTCACAAGAATGTTGACTAGCATGTGTTATTGTGTATCTGGGGCTTTTGAATTGTCTCCCTCCGACAATGTTGGAGTTATTGTCCCTGATGACTTAAACATCAGACCCTGATAAGTTTGAAGTTACAGACATTACATATGTAATTAACAAAAACATATTCTTAAATAATGACCAATGTCTTACCTTTAATTTGACACCAGTTTCAAACTCTTAGTGCCCCGAATAGCATAGATATACTATATTATAACCTTTACTCATCGTCGTTGTCCAGACCTCCGGTTGCCATGGAAACGGTAGAAAACCCAAAGCAGGAATGAGTTTTTTCATGGGTACAATTTTGATTTCCATTCAGCAGACCCTACCAAACACCCTGGTACCCATGAAAAAAGCCAGACGGGGTGCACGGTAACCCTTTCTGGCCCCCAGGGTAATAGGGATCACTATCCCTCTTGCGCCATCGTCCATATTAATTGATAGAAATAAATCTGCACGAAGCAAACATGCAAACCGTAATTCAATCAATTCTAATGCAATTTAGAAAAAAACCTGACCGGTGCATCCGTATCCCGGACACATTTTCTTTTATTAAATATATCTTATACTTAGATATCGTTATGTTAATTGTAAATAGACTGTGTTTAAAGAAAGAAATAATAGTAAATAAGATCGGATTAGTCTACACGAATATTTAACACAATATTATACACCCTACATATAAATAAAAAGAACTGTTATGTATATCAGTGTGACTTTCGATTATATTATGTTATACTCTTCATGTTTTGTGTTTTATCACACTAACTTTCACACTATTATACGTAAATATGTAACATGTGTACATTAACACGTCTCCAAACCGGAATTCTAGTTGAGAAGAATTCAGGTACTGTAAATGGGTTAAAACTGCACTGACAGCCATTGTGTAGTCAGTAAGTGGTATTGTAGATAGGTTCAACTGCACTGATAGCCACTGTGTAGTCAGTAAGTGGTACTGTAGATAGGTTTAACTGCACAGATAGCCACTGTATAGTCAGGAAGTGGTACTGTAGATAGGTTCAACTGCATGCACAGATAGCCACTGTGTAGTCAGTAAGTGGTACTGTAGATAGGTTCAACTGCATGCATAGATAACCACTGTGTAGTCAGTAAGTTATCCTGTAAATAGGTTAAACTGCACTGACAGCTACTGTGTAGTCAGTAAATTATACTGTAGAATCTAGGTTTAACTGATCTGATAGCCACTGAGTAGTCAGTAACCGGTAGTGTAGATAGGTTCAACTGCACTGATAGCCACTGTGTAGTCAGTAACTGGTAGTGTAGATAGGTTCAACTGCACAGATAGCCACTGTATAGTCAGTAAGTGGTACTGTAGATAGGTTCAACTGCATGCATAGATAACCACTGTGTAGTCAGTAAGTTATCCTGTAAATAGGTTAAACTGCACTGACAGCTACTGTGTAGTCAGTAAATTATACTGTAGAATCTAGGTTTAACTGATCTGATAGCCACTGTGTAGTCAGTAACTGGTAGTGTAGATAGGTTCAACTGCACTGATAGCCACTGTGTAGTCAGTAAGTGGTAGTGTAGATAGGTTAAACTGCACTGATAGCCACTGTGTAGTCAGTAAGCGGTAGTGTAGATACATGTAGGTTCAACTGCACTGATAGCCACTGTGTAGTCAGTAAGTGGTAGTGTAGATACATGTAGGTTCAACTGCACTGATAGCCACTGTGTAGTCAGTAAGCGGTAGTGTAGATACATGTAGGTTCAACTGCACTGATAGCCACTGTGTAGTCAGTAAGCGGTAGTGTAGATACATGTAGGTTCAACTGCACTGATAGCCACTGTGTAGTCCGTAAGCGGTAGTGTAGATACATGTAGGTTCAACTGCACTGACAGCCACTGTGTAGTCAGTAAGTGGTAGTGTAGATACATGTAGGTTCAACTGCACTGATAGCCACTGTGTAGTCAGTAAGTGGTAGTGTAGATACATGTAGGTTCAACTGCACTGACATCCACTGTGTAGTCAGTAAGTGGTAGTGTAGATACATGTAGGTTCAACTGCACTGACAGCCACTGTGTAGTCAGTAAGCGGTAGTGTAGATAGTTCAACTGCACTGATAGCCACTGTGTAGTCAGTAAGCGGTAGTGTATATACATGTAGGTTCAACTGCACTGATAGCCACTGTGTAGTCAGTAAGTGGTAGTGTAGATACATGTAGATTCAACTGCACTGATAGCCACTGTGTAGTCAGTAAGCGGTAGTGTAGATACATGTAGGTTCAACTGCACTGATAGCCACTGTGTAGTCAGTAAGTGGTAGTGTAGATACATGTAGGTTCAACTGCACTGATAGCCACTGTGTAGTCAGTAAGTGGTATTGTAGATACATGTAGGTTCAACTGAACTGATAGCCACTGTGTAGTCAGTAAGCGGTAGTGTAGATACATGTAGGTTCAACTGCACTGATAGCCACTGTGTAGTCAGTAAGCGGTAGTGTAGATACATGTAGGTTTAACTGCACTGATAGCCACTGTGTAGTCAGTAAGCGGTAGTGTAGATACATGTAGGTTCAACTGCACTGATAGCCACTGTGTAGTCAGTAAGTTATAATGTAACTGTGTACCCAGTAAGTCGTACTGTAAATATATTCATCTACACTGCTTATCATTTGTATTACAGCTGCTGAATTGGCGAGACTTGATTCGATAACGACAACCATCTCTCCAGCAGGTCGGCCCTTATATCACAAACTTCTGATACGCTTTGGCATCATGATCATTTTAAAGTTTGAACGGATACTATTCGACATTCCTCTTAAAGTATGGTATCTTTGATAACGATCTGTGCTAACGTTTTGCAAGAGCTCTACTAATTACAGTAAAATCTCGATTATTCGAATTTTCTGTATAGAAGAATTTATACCCTTTTAGGCAAGTGGTGGCTTAATGCATGGTGAAGGGCGTGTAGAAAGCTCCTAAAGGAGTACGCCTGTCATAAAGATCGATACTAATACGCATTTTAGTGTCGAATAATCGATGTTTTACTGTATGTATGCTCAGAAAAATATCTTTAGAGCCCATTTACGATTAATTATGCATATTCGGAAAACTACGATAGTATAATGATATTAATATATTGTAGATTCGATTGTCATAAATGTATATAAGTACACACAATTTGATACTTCCCAATTCTTTAGACTGTGTTGACAAGGTTGATTGCCGCCAATATGGTGCCAATGCGTGCGCAGACACGTTCAAAGCCTGGTCCAAAGCTAACTGTCCAGCACATTGTGGATACTGTGTGGGTAAGTAGGATAACACTTTTTCCTGGTTTTCTATTTATTCGTTTTTTGAAACTCACCCGTGTTTGCTTTAGCTTATATGTCTTATTTCGGTACAGGAATTTACTGTATGGCAGCTTCACATGTTTGCAAATATTGTCACAGCTCATTTTCACACAGGGTCACAGTGACAGTTTGTTGAATGGGCAATAATGTTGTTGTTGTTTTTTTAGATTTATATTTAATCTTGACGCGCTTGCTTTTTATGTCGTTGTTATGGTATGCATTTCATATATTGCTTATATAATGGATGAGCACAGCACACCATTCGTCATCGTAATAATTATGTTGACCATTGCTATCTATACTGCTTTTGGCAATGTGTGCTTATATGCATATATGTTGTTATTGTAGCGAATACTCCAACTCATGACACTATAGACATCAAAATAATAATATTTGCAAGACGTTGTAATTCGACTTTAAGGTGTTCCAACTCCTCCGCCGAGTTGTCAGGACAAGCTCCCGAACTGCAAAGAGTACAATCCGGATACATGTACCAACCCAGACTTTAAGCTCTGGGTAACGGAGAATTGCAGGAAATTCTGCGGATTGTGTAAGTGATGCGATATGCTAACTACATACAATTAGAACCTGGAAACCCCTGGAAACCACACCTTCAATCGTAATTAACATTGTCATCTGTTTCTTATGTAGGTAGAACCTTACCATGTAGATCCCCCATTGTAACCCTCTATCAATTAAATAAGATGATACAAAAGAATAACTTGCAATGACACCTACAGATATGAATTGCTTTTTCGCCAGTTAGATAAAATTATGATTTCATTGACAGAAGATTGAAGGTTTATTGGATTCAAGACGAACCTTGTATAGTGAAAAGTGGTATCTTCAAAACAGTGTTAAGCAACACATGTCTGACAATTGCTATCATATTGAATAATCGTTTTAGAGAGGATTTGCAGTATCCCTATCCTTTATCAGTTACGAGAAGAATTCAAATTAATAATGGACTCTACATCCTATCTTGTTCGCTGCACGTGTGTTTGTGTCTTGTGTTAGTCTAGTTTGCTTTGGTTGCGGTTTATGAATACATGCTGTATTTCCATCACAAATGTTTGTCTGTTTATGCTTACATGTCGTCTATGTATTTTTACATGCTTATATACTCTGTGTATTCTTATATGATCATATCATCTATGCCATCTTACATATTCATATAATCTATATAGTTTTATGTTTATGTCATCTATGTATTCTTACATGTTCATATCTGTGTAGTCTTACATTTTCAATCCATTTATGTATTCTTACATTCTCATTTCTTACCTGTTCATATCATCTATGAATTATTTCAAACTGATTATATCTCTATTGAGTTTTGACACATACACACATGATTAAGGGCATATTTTAATCGAGCAATGTATACAGATGATAACTCAACTCGATCGTTCCGTGCAGCACGACAATTCAACACTAAGTATCCACTGCATATATCGTCTGTTTAAATGCTAAATGTACATTTTCTCGATGTGTTTTAAAACAACGTGTCAGACAATTTTCGATTTCCCAAATCACGATTTCACATCTGGTGATGATGGAGTATTCAAACGACCGTCTTGGTTCTTGAATATGCCATGCAGCAAACATCAGGCGATATGCAATATGCCATGCAGCAAACATCAGACGATATGCAATTAAAACATCGTGTCATTGGTATGTGGCGTCAAGATATTTTTCTGTATTTAAACGCCTAATGGTGGGCGACACTTACTCCGATATGCATGTACGTTTGCTCTGCTGACTGACTACACCACATTCTGGTAAGTATGATTATAAAAACCGGTTTTCTGAGGTTCACAAACTACAATACAAAATTACGTCTTATTGCAATCTGAGTCGAATACATGTTTCATTGAAAAAATAACACAAAAAGCTTAAAGAAGACACGATTTCCTATTTGGTGTTTTTATTGGACTATGTTCTGGTGTATGTTAGCAGTATCGTCGTTGCTTGTTAGCTTTACTCTGGTGACAGTGCGTTTATACGTTCGGTTAAGATTGCAAAGGGAAATCAATCATGCAGTTCAGTTCATTTAATAGGTTCAACTACTTTTCTGTTTAAATGCCTGCTAGATTTCGTTTTGTTAATTTTACTTTCATTATATTCGGTAAAGTTCATGATAAACTACTGACCGACTGACAGACTGACCAACCGACAGACTGACCAACCGACTGACTGACTATTGGAAGTAACACAGTAATACTTACTCAATGCTATACATATTTGATATTCATGTAAAAAGTAATGACACCATGAATATGTATAAACTGAGTTTTTAAAATGTAAACTTTTCAAGGGAATTGTTTTATTTGAGGAAAACTGTAAACTATTTATATCATGTCATAAGCAACAGAGCTTACCCTGATCATACGTCTGTTCTGGGTCTACTCCTTTTTGTAAATGCGTGACAAGGCGTGTATATGAGGAATCGATTAATTCAAGTTGGATTGTAAATGTCAAACAAGCTGTGCTTAGCACGGAATAAGTTAAATAGTTTTGGAAATTGGATCTACCTTTTATGCACGACAGTTTTGATTTCTTTAAAAACAATACTGATGTACATATTCTTCTCAGCTTACATCCCGAGAAATGATAAATCCAAATCAAAAGATAAGGACTTAAAAGTCTTAAAATGGATAAGACAATTGTAACGCAAAATACAAGCTCTACCACTGAACTTTTTGCATCATACAGCTAGACAAAAAGTTCATCTCCGCACTATTTATGAATTATTCTTGTTTAGTTTCCCCCTTTTTGTTAAAAACTCTGTCAAAGCATCAAACAGTTGAAGTGGTTTATTAGACGTCGAGTTAATTGGCGCCTCATCTTAACCTAAACTGTTTGCAAGGGTGGCCGAAATATTAATCCATTACAACCAAAGAATTAATGATATTAGGTGTGTTTTGCGTCAGGTGTTTGTTGTAATTTTGCCTTGATGTTAATGTTTGACAGAAATTGCAGGTTCTGGTGGTGCTAATCCTGCTCCGACACAGAGTGAGTATTACAAAACATGCATTTTATCAATACAGTCAAACAAATTAACCCACGTGTATTTTATATTGTTTTATACAGAATAAAACAAGCTTACTAAACACATTAGCATCATAATAGCTCAATGAATATACTAAACACAGCTCGATGTATCAAAGTAGCATCACTGTGACTGTTTCCTGCAATACAACAAAGGTACTTTTACAACTACAAAATATTTTTAGGATACTGAAATACGTATCATTATCGATCTTTAAGACAGATGGCAGCTTAATGCATGGTGAAATTCATGCAGAAAGCTCCTCCAGGAGCTTTCTGCATGCCTTTTACCATGCATTATAACCAGCCACCTGCCTGAAATGGTATAAATTCTTCTAAACAAATAATTTGAATAATCGAGATTTTACTGTATACATGTATACGGTTATCTTGTAGCATGGCTATGATATACGCTATTCTGTTTACAGGGCCAGGATATGCGATACCACCCCTACCAGGTTTGTACCACTGAAATAATAGCAATGGAATACTTTCCTATAATATTAATGTACTGATGTTTTGTGCATAACATGTGTGGATTTTAATGAAAATAAGTATTATGCAGTTATAAATGTCTGATAAACCCGCTTTTTGTCAGATAGTATCATTTGCTGTCAGATAGTATCATTACTGTCAGATAATATCATTGTTGTCAGATAGTATCATTGTTGTCAGATTGTGTCATTGTTGCTTTTGTATAAATTAGCCGATTTTAATGTTAAACGTGTAACTCGTAGCTATTGGTGGCGGTATGAATCAAATGTTTATTTTATTTATTCAAATATTATCAGTTAACTGATTTAAAAACATTATAAACTCTGTTCTGTCTGAACAAAACGCTAACAATATATTCCGAAAATGTTTTATTTTAACCGACACAAACAACATGGCTTTTCGCATCAGGACATCTGAGGCACTTTTCTCATGGACTAAGAAATTCTTACATAAACGATATTGCATACCACGCATCAGGAGAACAGTCAAAACTGGATTGAAAGTTCCCCTTAAAGATGAAAAGGGAATTTACGTAATTATTACCTTGGTTGTAGACCGGGTACGATATTACAGATTGTGCCTTCCAGTAGTGTTATAACATTTAGTTGATGGTTTTCCGTGAAATACCTGTTTCGTCTAAATCATAAATGAAGTTCGACGTGATATCACATGTATTTCCCTCGATCGTTGTTGTTTTAAAAAGGCCTTTGACTACTTCTTTGGTAGTGCTTTTTGCCCGACAGGTATGCATATTGCTAGGCGTGACAGAGCTTAGCCTATTAGCATTGAAGAACATCTTCATTTACTGCTTAGCGGTTTATGTCGCATTTCACCAGTGACAAAATCTAAATCAAGGGTAGTGTATTTTACCCTGGTACTGGTGGCATCATACTGGTACTGGTGGCATCATACTGGTTGGTACTGGTGGCATCATACTGGTACTGGTGGCATCATACTGGTATTGGTGGCATCATACTGGTACTGGTGGCATCATACTGGTACTGATGGCATCATGCTGGTACTGGTGGCATCATACTGGTACTGATGGCATCATACTGGTATTGGTGGCATCATACTGGTACTGGTGGCATCATACTGGTACTGATGGCATCATACTGGTACTGGTGGCATCATACTGGTACTGATGGCATCATACCCAAACTGGACTAGGATCTCCAGCTATACCCCTCTTTAGAAATGATAATGACTGTTTTATTATACTGAGTTTTAATTGTCAAGAACTGTCTAAACTGGGATACTAAACTGTAATCCGGCCTTCTTTATAGACATTTCTATCATTTTTATTAATTCAAATAAAGCAAAACTATATGTTTACTTGGAAATAGTATGACAATTTCACTTAATTTATAGCAGACAAATCGTGTACGCGACGTTTATTGAATCCTACATTAATATGGCGTCCCCGTCAAATGTCCAAACATGCAGAGACAGGACCTCTGATTTAAATGTTTATATATAGCTTAAGATGGCGTATTGACACGAATCAAATTATTTTTTGAAAACATTCTTGACGTTAAACAGCAGAGGTTTTAGAGAAAGAGTTTCAAACGTGTTTATAATAATGAAAATATGTAGAGGAAATGAGCTAAGAAGGTTTATCAGTTCAAACAAGTTTTACATATTTTTTCCGCATTGACGGTTTTGTCCGGACAGAAAATGTTCCGAACTTGAGCAAGTAGCTCTCGCGGAGATTTGGTGCGAACGTTCGAACGGACATTTTCATATATCCGCTGTCTCGTGAGAATACACGAAACTTCTGGAATTGAATATATAAGCTCTTTTTTAAATTATTTTCCTCAAGTACACTCATTCTAAGTAATGCAAAGCATTTCCATATATAGTTGAATGTTTAGTAAAGTTTCGGTTTAAAAGTGATGTGTGATATATGATAACGTATTCTGCTTTGTGCTTTGTAAACTTTCAATATGAAAGTTACTTATAAATGATCTGTCTTATCATTTGAAGATAATATATTCTGAAAGTGAGTGATCCTTCGAAAACAAAAGTAGAAATGTCAAAAGAGAAAATTGCAGACTCGATTTTATTGAATCTGTTCATGAGTAGTAATTAAAAGTGCAACACTTCTCAAGCCCATAGCACAGGCTTAAGCAGTATTCAATTTTCAAAACTTATACCATACTTATACCAAACTAATATACCAGAAGGACCAGAAAATATAACAACACTGAGAATGAAGTACAAGGCGACTTTTTACGGCCGCCACACAAACACTTAACACATGCTGTTGTGAAGTAGGTATATTCTGAAAGTAGGTGATCCTTCGAAAACAAAAGTAGCAATGGCAAAAGAGAAAATTGCAGACTCGGTTTTATTATCAAAACAGAAGTTTAATACCTTTTCAATTAAAGTTTGACTACTTCAAGTTCATTCAAACAACCGCGATATTGTTGAAACACTACTCACGCACCTACAACTGAATTTATCCAATTAATGCAAAGTCACCACAGCAATAAACAACTTTGATTAGACGGGTGAATTATGTTTTTTGCCTATAACCCTCTGTTAATCTATTATGCTCCTGTCACTAGAGAACAAGGACAGTTCTGAATATCTGTAGACAGTATAAGCGCATTCTTAGTATCAGTATGTAGATGGAAATACTGTTATAGTCCGTAATTGAACACAATGAAGCTCGTGTCCTTCACACAGGTTCACCGTCAAGGACATTCGCACCTCCACCACCAGGAAAGAAGTAACGTATGTATAAAACAATATTCCGAATAGGAGTAAATCTTATCATTTGTAGTTTTATCAATGCGGGATTTTTCAATTTACTGAAATTATAATTCAGCATTTCTCTTTTATAATCATTTAACAATTACCATATTGTATTGTAATATAAAGTTCAATGTCAGATGAGATATCGCATAGCTATACTATTTGGTGTTTACTTTACGGATATGTTTATGTTCAGAAGGAACCACAATGCTTCTTCTTAGTAGCCCGCCTCATAACATTTAAGTTGTGTCTGGTTTTGTTTGTTCGAATTCAAGTGAATTAAAAACATGTTTAACAAGAACTAATAACTTTCAGGATTGGGGAACCATCTTCTGAATCGGTCCGAGACGCCTGGATATCTATTTATATGTAGTATCTAATAAAGTTGCATCAATTAATTTTCGACTTTTGTTTTCACAAAACTTCTCATTAGTTACTATCTATTTGGCGTATTATTCAATCAGTGCAACAGGTGTACAGATCGAAAATAATTTTCTCGTAGGCATTTTCCATCGTCATATATAATGTTTGCAAACAAATCATTTTGAAACATAACTTGATAAAATCACAACATCTGCTTTTACTAAATACTAATGACTGGTATTACTTTAGCGCAATACTTTTAGTAGAATGCATAAACCTGAACTCAGTTTGAGTTATTGGCACCGGCATTTAATATAGACACTAGCATGCAGACACATTTATAGTGGGGTTAAAAGTGTATCGGGGTTTAGGTGGCATTAATGGTTTTTCAGTCTTATTGCGACGCCCAAGTGGAGGAATACATCATATGTTTTCCCTGGACTGAATACATCGCACTATTCCGTGCGAAGAAGATCACCCGGGTAGAACAATTCATTAAAAAGACTAATTATTAACAGAGCTACAGATAAGGTTGCGTACCCATATACTAAAATCGTCATTTCTCCACCAAACCCTATACGGTGACCACTCTTTACAATAGTCTCTTCGAGACGATTCTAAAGAGTGGTAACAATATAGGGTTTGGTGGAGAAATAAAGGAGTTATTCTTGAAAATGGTCGAATTTACGTATCTTATCTGGAGCTCTACCGTATATGATAAAATGTTTAAGGACAATGCATTAATTAAAAGGTTCACTACATTTACCGCATTACTTCAACGAGAATCTGAAGGTGAGACACACTTTAGTTAGTATAAATGTATTTTTAAATCTGCTTTCAATGTCGCTAGATGGTATGTGGATATTCGTCCAGCTTGTGCATTGTTGTATAACCTTGGTGAAAGGTACGCACGTTTGAACGTTTGTGTGTGTGTGTGTGGGGGGGGGGGGGGGGGTTCTAAAGAAACTTATGATGTCATTTTGTACGATCGTTGTATATTTCAAAAGCATACAGGAATTAATTCAGATGTTTAATTGTCTTACGATAAACATTATTTACTCTGTTCTCAACTTACTTTATCGAAACATAGGAAACACTCGTAGAAATAGCTCTGAATAAATATTGTATAAAAATTAATTCGGAAGGTCAGCGCAACTTTTGAAAGTCATTTTCAAAGTACAAATCCAGACATTTAATCAGTAATTGCATATTTGTAGGTAAGGACGTCGCTGTTATATCATACAATCCTCCTACCCCTCCTCTTCCGGGAAAGAAGCGTGAAGGTAATGTCATGTCCAGAATAGCAGTTTGTATTTGATTTATTACTATTTGCCAAAGGCTGAAAACTGAATAATTATACTCTCCAACAATTTTGTAAAATTCAGCTGAGATAATACTCAGTCACGTATGTCGTTTTAGCATGACATAATATCGTCGGAACATAACATGACACACATATCTAAATTGTCAGAATATAAACTCAATTGGTAAATTTACACCACATTACTACACATTAATACAATGTTTTCCGTTATTATATAGACAATTTGGCAATACGGTTAGAGTGATGGCACGATAAGCTAGATGCCTTGGGTTCAAGTCCCGGTCGGGCAACGATCCACACACTGAATTAAGTCACACGTGAACGCCTTTTCCTAATCATGTGCTATTATCACACTATATGTTGACTATTGATATGGAAAACAGTCAAACAGTGAGAGCTACACACGAAAGGACACGACACCAACGATCATCAAACAAGAAACGACACAGCCACAATACAAAACCTAACAGGCTGCATATCAACACATAAAATATTAAACACATTAAACATTAAGCACAGTGAGGCCAACATAAAATAAAAACCTTCTTGTTAGCGAGGCCGTTAGGTATTTATGATTACTGTTTCCGAATTAATTCTAAACTAGTTTTGTCTGGTTACAACTTTGTTCAGTTGTTGTGGTGGTTTTCTTTTGGCATATCTAGTAGAAAGACGCCAGTTTCACGCCAGTCATCATCATTTTGGAGGAGATCACGACTGTTGGGACAAGACGGGCAAATTCAAGTCTGATGACCCTTACTGCAAAACCCCTGTACCAGGTAAAACTAACCATCTGGCGTATGTGAAATATTTGTTCTGAATCGTGAATGTTCCATTTCGGCACTATATAGCATATTTTGTTAGAGTATTATATATGTGTTGATGTTTATTTACAAGAGTATTGCTATACAAAATGTTGTTAAAATCACATTATAATTATAGTTTAATGGGGTCACATCGATTTCAAATTCACTAAGGGTAGAATGATTTTGATCGCATAAATGCCATTAATATTTTTAAATTAAATTAAACATGTCTTGGAAAATAATAAAATCTTCAATACATTAAATGCATTTATATATTTGCCATTCGTGATTTATTTATAAACCTTGCATGTAACCTGTTGTTTATATATAGTCAAACTGTTATCGTTGACAGTCAAAATATATTCATTTACAAACAAATAACTTCTTTCATTCCGAAGAGTGCAAATGCCTATAGTTAATTTTTTTATCAAAGATGTACCCGTTCTTAAGATGAAAACATGGTGTTGTAGGTGCCTTATCAACCGAATCTGCCTTCATCGTTCCTACGAAAGGTATCTATGATTACCGTTTCTGAATTAATTCTAAGCAACATCATTTCATCATTCACTGGCTATATCATTACCATCTATAAGTGAGGCAAAGCCGTGCATTATATGAACCGTCAACTTTATCGTCTTATTTACAAGGGTTATGTTTCATATGATTCAGAAGGAAGATTTCGTAACTGTGAGGCAGATATAAAATAAATCTACTTATTTGGAAGTTAACGAGACCGTTCCGTAAATAAACAGTATACTATCAAACCTCATTGTCGCTGAGCTAGGGGCCGTAACGTGTATCAATACTTTTAAAAACAACTTCCTGGTCGGGGAGCTAGCGATGACATTAGGTACATAACCACTATAAGCTAAAACCTCCTTGTCAATGAGCTAGCGAGTCTGTAAAGTATATAAGTGCTATAAAATAACAACTGTAACTGGAAGAAAGGAAATACAGAATATCTGTGATAACAGCAAATCCATTTCATAACAGCAAATGCTTTCATCGTCATGGAGGAAAACATCAACAAGAGATTTAAAACACCAAATAATCTATTTTCTAGTCGTTGATATACTTCATCGCTTATATTATCCTGGACACAATGTAAAGTATAGCAAACACATATCTAGCTGTAAGATATCTTGGTTTGGTCAAATGAAACGCCAAAACATGGCAACATGGGCCATTTGTGGACATTTGAAAGCATTTTATGTACATGTATATGTCATATCGATGTCACATGTCAAGGTCACATCCCCTGAAATAAATGAATTGAAAGTTGGTTCGAGAAATGACTCTTCTAGTACATACCTCTGAACCCCAATTCCGTTTATACTGAAGGACAAACAATGAAACATAAAACCCGTTTACACTCAAGGACACACAATCAAACGTAACATGCTGCCCTTTACCTTTCTGGTGGAAACTATTTTTACGCTTTCAATTCTTTGAGGAAAACACCAGATCAGTCAAGGACAATCCATTGTCAAACTGTTTGTCCTGTAAATGTTTATGCTCGAGCTAGTCCGATATTTCTTGATCATAACTCTCTTGAATAATTAAAAATGGCTCCCCTTTACGACTTTTCATTAATGAAAAAGTAGATATCAACATCGATAGAAAGCAATTTATACTCCACAAACCCGAACAAACACATATGTACGAAGACACCAAACAAACAAAAGCAAGGGTGACAAAGAGGGTGCCGCCACGGAACGGACAGTGGCAAAACCGCCACTGGGGCGAGGGGGGGTTAAACCGGTTTACGGACGTCCTAACCTCACACTTATCTCAAAGTCACCCTAGCTAAACAAACATTGTAAATAAAGGTATCCCCGCCGGATTTCCTCACAACATATAAGACAGTTATCACAGTACAAAATGTAAAACATAACATAGCAACTGTGAACGTACGTCAAATATGTACTTTATATGTAAACAAATTTTGTATCAAATGTACCACTGCAAAAATGTTTTTATGACAAACAGTGTAGACCTTGATTATCTGGATGTATCTACACTGTTTGCAAATGACTGATAGAATCGGTTCGAGCACTTTAAGGATAAATTTCACACAAATTATCACGATGTATTGCATTGAAAACGAATGTTTCATCACAAGCATACCACATTACTCAATGTTACTCATTTTCCCGTATCAGTTGACAGTAATGTAGTATTGTACATTTTTGTATTCAAGGCTTTCCAGGGAGCGAATTTAAGCCACGACCAACCCCAACAGATGGATGGGACATACGAACAACTGCTACCACAATGGGTAACCATAAGTAGTCGTAAGAAAGAAACTTAGACATACGCAAACAGTAGACGCATAATCATGGTGTATTGACAATTGTCGCCCTTGTTTATCGGCATGAAAATATTGTATCGAATGCTACCAATCTGTAACAAACAGTGCAATACCTGATCAGATATCGCTGTGGTTATTTTTTTTATCTTTATCGCTGATATAATCGGGCATTTTAATATGTTGTATGCCATATGTCAATGCATGTTGTTCCCCTTGCGTCAGCGATATCGTAACCAAACACTTTTGACTAGGTGTTTTAATAATATAACTTGAAATACCTGTTAAAATATTAAGAATATATTTTCAAGTTCTGATTTTCAGTCAAACTCACCAGCTCAAATGATTCATAAGGAAACAACGTTGCCTCCTAAGATCTGAAATATTAAGTGCTAAATCTTTCATGTAATTTATTATGTAACATTTCTCATTAAAAGGGGACTAGTGGAAACTTTTACAACATTGGTTAAAATACAATGCCCTGTTTTCAAAACAGAAAACTTTATTTATCTATTTCTGTTATTTTATATTACAAAGGGACATTGTCATCGTCAGACTCCTCAACCAACCCCCCAATTGGAGTTTCAAATACATCGGACTCGCCTACGGACCAACCAACTAGAACAAACACTATGTCATCATATTCACCATTAATGAACAACGGTTCAGCTGCTACCACTTCCAAAACATCGCCTTCTCCATCTACAGATGCTCCTGCAAATAAGTCGACCACTATTACGACTATATATTCTACAAGAACATCATCTATTAATACCGCACCATCTGGCACTAGTTCATCAACATCTGCACCAGAGTCATCTTCACAGACCACTTCCTTAGTAAACAATTCTTCATCAACGTCTCTCTCACCAACATTGGCACCGGCTACTTCTTCACAAACCTCTGTCTCAGCCAGTGCTTCGTCTTCATCTTCAGTTCAGGTAAGCTCCACTGAAAAGTTGTCTACAACAGAAGTCACTACTGCTCCACCAACAGTATCTACAAATGGGATCACAACCGCTACTCCAACAGTATCAACAATTGGGGTCACTACTGCTCCACCAACAGTACCTACAACAGACATCACAACCGCTCCCCTAACAGAATCAACAATTGGCGTCACTACTGCTCCACCAACAGTATCTACAGTTGGAATAACTACAGCTCCAACAACACAAGCGCCAATCAGTTCATCATTCACTACTCAGGCACAGTCAAATACGTCTGCAGCCACAATGTCAGTGATAGTTACTGAGACCAGCACTAAAACAGTCGTTCCCCCGTCACCAGTAACAAATATAACTAGTACCATAACATCGACAATAACTACAACGGGTAAGGTTTACTTGTCTATCTATATAAATATTATATGTAAAACGCTCGTAATGGGGTTTTCCATTTATGAAAAAGTAGTAAAGTCAAGCAGGCAAAGCCACATGCAATACGCAACCACCACCAAAACACCGATAGACAGCATGACACACACACACACACAACCACACACCCAAACGCACACACACACACGAAATGAACACAGAAAACACCAAAAGACACACAAGAAACAGGGACAAACGTTCCACAACATGAACAAACCACAAGCACAAAGACGCAAGGCAAACAAAAGGAAGGGTGACAAAGAGAGTACGGCCTTGGCACGGTCAGCAGCAAAAACACCACTGGGGGTTTAAACCGGTTTACGGACGTCCTAACCTCACACTTCTCTCAAAGTCACCCTAGCTTTACAAATATTGTAAATAAAGGTATCCCCGCTGGACTTACCCACAACTTAGACGACGGTGAACACAGGACAACATGTAAAACATAGCATAATAACTGTGACAATACGTCAAATATGTACTCAATGACTTTGCTGAAGTCAGAGCACCTGCAGGTAAGCCGTTAAGGGCACGACAGGGAAAAAGTAATACATGAGTCTGGTAAGCTCCTCCTGTATCCAAGTTTAAGAGTATACCATCATAGAGTACTACCCTCGGTCTGTCATCGCGCAAGCAAAGAGGGAAGCGTAGCTACCGACTGTAAAAGGGTCGATAACCAAACATGCAGTGTGTTGCAATATAATAGGATCATAACCTTTCTTTTTAAATGTTTTAATGCGTTTTATAAACAAATCATGAAAATGGATATGACCCCGAATTTTCCTAAGTTTGTAGATAACATCCCCATAAAATTCTGGTTGAGAAATGCCTTGTCGCAGTAACGTCCGTAGATTGCAATTATATTTACTAATGAGAGGTAAATTTCGATAATAAAATTTAGAAAAGGTTTTCCGAAGTTTGTGATATCTGTAACCTTGCTTAAGAAGTTTATCAGTTATAACTAAATTACGTCTGTTAAAATCTTCAAGCAAAGAACAGGCTCGGGCAAACCTAATAAGTTGAGAAATATAAACCCCATAAGATGTAGAACGTGGCACATCCCCATCTAGAAAAGGATAATTAACAATTTTAAAATTAAAATCTTCTCTTTTATCGTATACTTTGGACGAAACTTTATCATTTGTAATTGAAAGATTCAAATCTAAAAATGAAGCATTAATGTCAGATTGATTAGCTTTGTTTAAAGACAGTTCTTTTGGGTAGATTGAAGAAACCATAGTATCAAAATAAGGGTTATCTAAATTCAAAATATCGTCTAAATACTTTGAAGTTTTATTAAAAGCATTAACAATATCGGTCTGTGTATCAGGTTTTAAGCTAAGCATAAAATCCCTCTCGTAGCAATACAAAAACAAATCTGCAACAAGAGGGGCACAATTTGTACCCATGGGTATACCAACAACTTGACGATATATGGTATCCCCATAACGCACAAATATATTATCTAAAAGAAAGGTAAGAGATCTACAAACATCAAGGCAAGTCCACATTGTGTAATGTTCAACTTCTGAATTCGAAAAGAATGAACGTTGAACATTACAAGCAATGAACATTCTGTTTTCTCTGGCAAAGGTTTTTTCTATTAATTTAATAAGTTTATCCTTTATAAGATGGTGAGGTAGAGTAGTATAGAGTGTAGAGAAATCATAAGAGCTCAGTAAAGAAATGTTATACTGTTCATTTTCAAGTTTTGTTAAAACATCATTTGAATTTTTATGGACCAAAAAACATTAATACCAGAATTTTCATATATTTTATCACAGTAGCGTTTAACATGTTCTTTGATCGTAGTAAGACAGGACGTCAAAAGTATAGATAATTTAGTAGTGGTACAACAGCTAGAGTTGGCAATAAAACGCGACTTATAAGGGTTTTTATGTAGTTTCGGAATCCAGTACAAAGTAGAAAGTCTATGTTGTTTTATGTTAGGACCAGACTTAAAATTATTGCACATTTTTACATGTTTACTATATCTTTTTCAGGTGTTTGAACTGTTATATAAGTTTTTGAATCAGTTAGCTCCTTCTTTAAAACATCAACATAATACAATCTTCAAATAATGATTACATTGTTTGATGCCTTGTCAGCAGGAACAAGAACATAATCTGAATGAAAATTAGAAATGTTTTTCTTCAAGTAGCGAAATGTAACTCTAGGTCGAGGTGGTAAAAGATGGTAATTTGATTTGTAAAAAGTTATTCGCGTATCAATAATATCGAAAATACATTTCTTCCAATCCGAAAGGGCATTAACATCAGCATGTTCTCGGCGACACCATTTGATGCAGAATTCTTGAATAGCTTCCGCAATATGAGTTCGACAAGCGTCAAAATCAATAAGGGAAGGTAATCTATATTTAGGTCCTTTAGTTAGGAGGGTCCTGAGACGTTTATCCTTAATGATATCAAAATTACCAGTAATGACATGACCAACTGGTTTATAGCAAAAGCTAGAAATGCTACAATCTCAAGAAATAGGGGTATTAACATCAATATTTAAGTCAGAGACAATTTTATTGTAGTTAAAAATAACATTTCTAATAGGTTTATTATATTTATAACAGATGATAGGTGATTCAGAGTTGATGAAATATGTTCGAAATATAAAGTTTTAAATATCAGTTGTAAGTACTAGATATTTACTAAATGCATTCCATATTTGGATACGAATACTATTTGAAAATAGCTAGTAGCTGTAAATATTTTCTTCATTTGGCTTATTGGTGTTTTGCCCTTTCGCACAAATAGCATTTATTGAATAATGAACACATTATTTATTTATTTTCTCACTTGAACGATAAGCAATGCAATCAATAAATGTCTACATGTTTACAGCACCTTGTAAAGATACTATATCCAACTGTGCCGGTTACGGGGAATCAATTTGCACGACAGAAGTATATAAACCTTGGGCAAGAGCCCATTGTGCAGCTTTTTGTGGATTTTGCCATGTAGGTAGGTTATTGATTGTAGGTTATTGATTACTAATGCAACCTCTGTTTTGCTAGTTTTATAGTCTATGAAGCAAGAACATTATTCAAGTCAGTTTTCAAATGCTTAAGCAGACAATTTTAATATCTGTATCAAATAATGACAAGTCCATCCAGTACATTTTCGTTACGCAACGTGCATTGAGACCCTGCACATCAAAACAGACAATATTTGCATCAAAAGCGGCATATGACATACTTGTAAGTGTTAATGACCCAGCCTTCAAACGGTCAACATCCCTAATTCTAAAACAGAATTCAAGATGCTAAGCCACTCAAAGGAAAACATGTCACAAAGTCAGTAATGGTTTTTCAATATGGATATGTGACTTAAAATGTGGGCACCACTAGCTGTGTGCCTAGTACAAATGTATGTACTAATAGCTGTGTGCCTAGTACAAATGTATGTACTAATAAGCGTTATCTTTGTACTGAACACAGCACAGCTGCTGCATTCCTGTTGTTTATTTTCAGTTACTCAAACACCATTTAAATGTGCCGATAAATTGCCGAACTGCCGTGAGTTTGACAGTGGAGACCTTTGTACGGCACAGACTTACTTTGCGTGGTCCAGGGAGCACTGCTTTGCATATTGCGGATTTCCACCCTGTGGAAGTAAGGTGTTTTCATTCGTCTCCGATTTCCTCATGAGCGTCCACTCTAAGCCCCTCATTGAAAAACTTTAAGACTGATGGTAACTTAATACATCACTAAAGTAATATAGAAACTCCGGCAGGACGCATTGCTTTGAGCCTCCAAAAAGCGCTATATACGTTTTAAGACTACTGCTATGCTTTTAAGTTTTATAGCGCTCGCTCAAAACAATATATAGTTACCATATTATGGGTCAAGTTATCTATATCAAACTTAACGCAGCATAATATAGTATGGTATAGCAGGTGCAAAATCATAGTAGATGAAAAATCTACATGCATTATATATATTATTAGATATTATAATTACATACAGGATGTATTCACTTTTGACAGCTCTGATAACTAGATTCACTCAACTTTGTTAAATCATTTTAAGTAAAGTACACAGACAAAACATACGCTAACAGATACATACACAGACAAGACATACGCTAACAGAAACATACACAGACAAAACATACGCATGCATTTCCGTAACAAAATATTAAAATGGAAACTAACCCATATTCTTTAAAGAAGCAAAAAAAATGATTTTCTTCCTAAGGCATTGACTAACATATGAATTGTACCACAGTACATATTAATTACTGTATGTTTTAACTGTACAAATTGTACCACAGTACATATTAATTACTGTATGTATAACTGTACAAATTGTACCACAGTACATATTGATTACTGTATGTATAACTGTACAAAAATACTTTTTACTTTATGTATATCTTAAACGCGTGTAATGGTTAAAGTAAATGATATTTGCAGAATTGATATTGATCCATTTGTTCTTAGCATATTAGGATAAATCCATTTATGCACACTGCCATAACAAAACGAACTTAGGCAAACGGTGCAGACCCAGATCAGATTGACCCTGTAAATGTCCTCTGATCTTTAAATATCGTTCCTTTTGGCAATAACATGTTGCATATGCGCATGAGTGTCAAACATTGTACACATAGATCGCATGTATGCCACACATTTGAGCAAATATTGTGCAAACTGTTTTCAACCAGCTTTCTTTTTGTGTTATCCGTATATATGTTACATATTATCATTTAACTGTTGAGGAAAGTTATTTAATCTGGTTAATATGTATGTGTGAAGAAAGAGGTTATTATACGTCTTTTATTACAGCGAGACCGCCGGTAAACGCTAGTAATTGTGAGTGAATATTCTTTCAAACAAAATGCACACACAATACTGCTTATCGGGACGCGACGCTTTTTGCTTCGGCTACAACACTTTTATTCAATACAGTAAACCCTTTCTGAATATGTCACTTTAAAGAAAGTCTACTAGCATGATATGTGGATGGAAACACATTACTATTAATATTTAGTTTGTAGCTTATTGTTTATAAAATATAATATTGATTCGTTGATAGTCTAACATTTGCTTCGCTATCAAAAACTCAATTTTGAAGCAAGTATATCTCTTTTTAAGTCATCGCATCGCATCCAACTGCCACTTTATAACGAACCCTTAAATCCACTTTGAAATCCACCAATAAATGTAGGAATCAAGGTCAAATACTGAATCAAAATTTGTTTTTATAAGGTCTACCTGAACAAATTAACTGCGAATGTCAATGTTGGTAATTGTTCTCTTAAAGCGGCATTATTAGCTGATGTTTTATGTAACCTCGCTAACAAATGCATATGTGCTTGTAAAATAATACATGCGCTTAAATTGAATGTTATGGCATGAACTAGTATTCCTATAGATACTATGAACTACAATATCATATATTTATTAGCTTTGAATACCTGTTTAATGGCTGCTTGTATCGCTTTTTCGTTCTGGACAAACATACAACAGTTAGTTGTAGCACTTGGTGGGGTAAACAGCTTTGTTATATTCTGCGTGTATTTCAAACCATTGTGGATTTAGATCATCATATGACCAAATGAAAACTTATCAATATCAATATTTATAATATCGATCACATAAAACGTGTATTTTTAAAGTAATGTATGTTGAATAGACGCAGGGCTGATGTGTGATATTCGATCACCTGAAACGTACTTTAGAAATAGGATTTATCGAAACAGAAACACGATCACTTTTAACATGGATTTTTATAATAAGATAGTATTTGATGCAGTAACAGTTTGTACCATTTCTTTTTTATATTCAGATGTTTCTGACAAATGTTTGTTTGCGTTAATTATTCCATCAGGAGTTCGTTCGGTAAATATAATGTGCTAATTTATGTTTTGACTCCCTCGCGACAGAAGTTACACTTAACCACTGTACGAAAACCAAACATTTACAAACCTTTGCAAACGATGTATAAACAGATTCTTGAACGCGACTGGTGGTCAGATGACTACATTTTGCTACTCACCAGAGCCTATTCTGCATTGCTGACTGGTATGACTTTTAACAATATGGAACCTGATCAGAATCTTAACCGGTTGCAAAGTCTCAATACTGGTTTTCATACAGCAATGCTCATTGTCTGTGCGGACGTATATAGGTTGTCACTCGTCAACATCAAATGTTGTCAAGTATTTTGTGTTTCAAGAACGCCTTCTAATGGAGTTGATAGAATTTGCTTTGCAACGTGGCATACAGTGCTAATTTGTATTTCATGACAGTTAAATGAACTGAATGCATACCAATAGCTATAGTTATTTTATCTCAATTAGGATCGTATTTATTATTAATACAGTCATTTAAAACGCACTATTATCCAACCCTAAGTCACAGCTAAAATCAATGTGATACCGTTAGACGAGACGGGATGTTCTGCGGAGTTGACATCTGAATTCAAACCGTTTAATACTACTAGCGTATTTGTTATCCAAATTTAAATGAAAGTTGTATTGATCTTGAAGAACAACAGACAGCTGAATCATATGTTAATGCAGTGTTTAACGAGTTTTAACCCACATGGGGGGCATTTCGTGGGTATAGATGGTCTGAAAAGTATAAACAATAATGATTGGGTCGATTTAGTGTTATATTATATACAAGGGTTCCAACTCTCGATTCGCTGATTTCCCGACCCGTTCGAAATAACGCCTGGTTTCGGACAGCCAAGATGGAATAACCACTAATGTGCGGTACGAACGTGAAGCTGGGTCATTGTACTTTTCAAATAATATAACTTTTGATACATTCCGACTAAGCCGTAGCCAGTGCCGACGTGAAATTCCTACAAACTACGCTGATTTTTCTTACTTGAACGAGAAGTCGCAACAACGTGACCCACTTCCTATTTAGTCAATAACAAGGCACCTGATGGGCCGAGCGGTAGTGCCCTGCGTTATCGTTAACGCTTATAGGGTAAGCAAGATAACAGGCACCGGGTCACGTGACTCGTAGTGGTCTGAAAGAGCTTTAAATCTGCTAATTGCACGAAAATTCGTCTACATTTACATCAGTGTCTGCAGAGAGCTTGAAAGGTAAACGATAGCTTTTGTCATATGTATTGCACAGGCATCGCGATTATAGCCGTTTTACAAGGGGCCAAACGACAATCGTTGTTGCGACTTCTTGTTCGAGTAAGCAAAATCAGCCTATTTTGTAGGAATTTCACGTCGGCACTGGCTACGGCTTAGTCGGAATGTATCAAAAGTTGTATTATTTGAAAAGTACAATGTCCAAGCTTCGCGGTCGTACCAAACATTAGTAGTTATTCCATCTTGGCTGTCTGAAACCGGGGGTTATATCGAATGGGTCGGGAAATTGGCGAATCGAGAGTTGGAACCCTTGTATATAACACTAAATCGACCCAATCTTTTTTTTTACTTTTTAGACAATCCGGACCCACGAAATGGCCCCCTGTGGTTTAACCCTTTCCCTTATGAATATTCATGTAGGAACTAATGACGTCATGAATATTAATAAGATATTTTTTTCATAATGGCACAGGACATTTTGGTTCAGACAGTACAATCAGATCTATATTACACCATAAGCACACAGAGCAGACCCTGGAGATCCTATAGGAGCCGTCTGATCTGGGTCTAATCTGTTTGCAGATGCGTCAAAATGCGCTTACATAAGGGAAAGGTTTAATTGGAAAACATCATATTTGCAGGTCCCGCTATTATTTTAGTTTTTAGAGTGAAAATTGGTAATTAAATTCTTCCAGGTGAGCCTTTGTTACTCTTTATAATGCAAATTTAGAACTCTTCATTCATGAGTGTGACGTCATACATTCTTAACATTATGTTTGAGTCGTACATAAGTAGCACTAAATCGTTTTCGGAATTGAAACCATGCTTCTGTGTTAAAGTGAGTTTACTATAAATCATTTCAACTTGTGTATGCATTTCAACACATTTTTCAGTCATAAAATACGTTTGTTACTCAGCAAACTCGCTGTTCCAAAGTTTTCTTTGGATTAATTATCCTGCAAAGCATTTATGTTCTGTAGAGAGTAAGTTAATCAATTTATTTGCGATGCATATTTTTGTATATTCTACTTGCAATATTAGCTACGACCAATGCACAACCAAGAACACAACCTCATACTACGTCACAACTGGCTCTGACAGCAGCGGCCGTTAATACAGGTAAACTGTTAATGGTATTACCATATTAACACCAGTAAGGCTAGAAGCACAAATAAGATGCATGTATTCTGCTGTGACCACTCTTTAAATTGTCTCTCATAGGATTAAGTAGAGAAGTGTTAGTATTTGAAATACGCCTCTATTGCTCTGGTTTGGTCTATTAGTTTGTTCATCAGTCTTGTACTACATGTTGTGTAACAAATACGTAAGTAAAACTGAAAGAAGAAGGTCGATTAGAATCTGAACAAGAGCGATTAATTGAATTAACACTAGTGCATTTAAGCTGTTGTAAAATAATGTTTTGCAAACTTAACAAGAATATTCTCAATACGTTTCATGGAGTGTCTGACCGATTTAGGGAAACGGTGCACTCATAAAAGTTTCAGGATAAATTCCAAATAATTTATGTTTTTGTCACGAGGCAAATTGTAATATTGAATAAATGATGTAAATAGAGTTTAATACATGTACACTCTATAGTTTTGAAATGTTTGGAATGTATACAGGAAGACATTCGGTCATGTTCTTTTGAAAATGAGTAGATCTACACGTATACCTATGCCTTGTGATTTCGAAATATGACCAAATTATCCATATACACACAGGAAAATGTACAGATGTCCTTCCTAATTGTTTGCTATACCCTGACGACCAATGCGTTGGCATTTATACTGCATGGGCTAAATCACATTGTGAAAAGCGTTGTGGATATTGTAATGGTAAGCTATTCAGATATTCGACATGCTGATAAAAGTTTTGATCACTAAATTTTTCTCCATGCCAAATTATGTCTAGCATTTAATTGCTATTTTGGTTGAACTGGAAGATCCAAACTGACTCCAATCCAAATTGATTTCATTTGCCATTTAGTTTTCAAATGACCATATGCTATTTTGTAATAAATACGTGGGTGTTTTCTCGTATTTATTTGCATATATAGCATTTCTATCAGTAGAGACAACACGAGTGTTTTGTCGCATTTGTTTACATATAATGTTTCTGTCAGTAGAGCAAATACCGTTACATTCAGTTGAGACAACACGAGTGTTTTGTCTCATTTGTTTGTATTTTACGTTGCAGTCAGTAGAAACAGCAGAACAGAACAGAACAGATATTTTATTCGGCATAAAAATACGGTGTTCATTGCCATATATACATACAATATCATAAATGGCGGAATATACGAAAATCAATGAGCATTGAATTTTTTTTATAGCTGTCTTGTGTATACCATACTTTCCAATTGTTCGAGAGATATGAAGACCCTGCTATTCCAGACCGGTTTGTGTACTGACTTGCACTTATTCACCGTGACTTTAAATTGTGATAGAGCCGTCAACTAGTAGAAGCATGCATATAACGGTAATAGACATTATATATATACAAAGTGGGGATTCTAGACCACCTCCCTCGGCTCACCTCGCCATACTGGCTCGGCTCACCTCCCTCGGATGGTCTAGAACACGTTTCACTCCCCACTTTGTATATATATCATTGAGGTAAAAAAAAAATCATTTTTCTTATACCCCCCTATTTTCTCCCCCACCCTAGAGAGATAAAAAAAAAGAACAGAAGTGATGGACAGTGGGTATAAATTGTGGAGAGGGGAGAGAGGGAATAAAAATAAAATAAGTGGTAATAATCTGGAACACTGTTCACACCTGTTGATAAATGATATAAATAATTTAAATTATGTAAAGAGAATTTATTTAATTAATTTCAATATGCATTAAGCTTTTAACTTCTTCATTATATGGTTTGATTACTGTGTGATATCTACAGTTCACTCTTATATTATTAGCCCCACATTTATTACAGATTTGCAATTTGGAATAAGTCCTTTTCCCACAATATAAACATGGTTTCACATTATCATTTTTCATCAGAAATTTATGCATAGCACAATACATAGAACCTTTTACAGGCCTTTTATAACATCGTTCATCACTTCCAACTTTTAAGAATTCACATTCCATTTTTATTTAAAATATAAATAATTATTTTTTATATTCAATAAAAAATACTAACATAAAAAATGACAACTGAAATTGCCACAGACGCTATTCAAAAACTCCATCGTGATGGAATTATTAATGATGAACAATTACGTAAAATGATTGATGCTGTTAAAAAGCCTCCATATGAAGTTAAATCTTCTGCATTAGAAAATATGAGCAGAAATAAAGAGGCTATTAAATTAGTAGACAAACCAAAATGTAATTATTTCAAAGCGTATGAAATTAACGCTAATAGTTATAAAGACCCTAGCATATTGTTTAATGATAAAAAATCTAAAATATTAGACCAAATTAGGAATGATATAAAAGAATATAATGGTATTAAGTTTTCAGTAGGTCTTTCTCTTCAATTCTTTCATGATGGACATAATGGTAAAAAGAAATGTGTTAATGCTTCAAATCATGGACTACAAGCTGCTGTATTGAATGATGAAAATATTGAAGAACATTATAATGAACAAACTTCTTATTTACAATCATGGATTGAGAAGTTTACAAATACTGCATCTGGTTTAGAAATTGACCACTGCAAAATGTTATATTTAAACATTGCCAAATATGAACCACTCAAAGGTTCTTCATACATTGATTTACCTAAAGTTATAAAAAACAAAAAAGCAATAGTCAATGTAAAGAATAAGGATGATTTATGTCTTTTCATAGCAGTAGTTTCTGCACTTTATCCTGCATCTAATCATTCTGATAGACCCTCATCTTATCCTGATTATAAAGATATTCTTAATACAAAATACATTGAAACTCCCACTCCAATAAACCAAATAAAAAAGCTAGAAAGGCTAAATGAAAATTTGAATATTAATGAATATAAAGGATTAGCAATCAATGTTTATGGATATACAATGACAAAAACAGAGAAAATTACAATCTTTCCATATTATTTATCAAACCAACCTAAAGAAGTTTAAAGAATAAATCTACTTTTAACCTCTGAAGTTGAAGAGGAAACAGATGATGACAGTGAAGAAGAACCAGAGAAAGAAACAAAATATCACTATTGCTGGATTAAAAGTTTTAGCAGATTACTTTACAATCAGAACAATAAGCACAAAGAACAGACACATTTCTGTGATAGATGTCTTTATGGTTTCACAAGAGAAGACCTACTAATCAAGCACAAAGAAGATTGTGAAGGCATCAACCAGAATAGAAATGCCTTCTGAAAACAAAAACCATATAAAATTCAAAAACCACCAAAATCAAATGCCTGTTCCATATGTAATCTATGCAGACTTTGAAAGTATAATAAAACCTAAATCAGAAGAAAAAGGAGACAAATCAGAAATTACAAGCGAGCATGAAGCATGTGGATTTGGATATCAAGTTGTTAGATATGATGGTAAAGTAGAAGAGCCTGTAATATACAGAGGTGAAGATGCTGCTGAAGTCTTCCTAACTCATTTAGATTGTGAAGTAGAAATCATTAACAACATATTTAATCATCCTAAACAATTAACAATGACAGAAAAAAATACTGAAGATTATAATAAAACTACAAAGTGTTGGATTTGTAATAATAGAATCTACTCAAAAAGCAAAACAAACCCAAAAGTAAGAGACCATTGTCATTTCACAGGTGAATACAGAGGTGCAGCACATAAATCATGCAACTTAAAACTAAAGATAAATTCTGAAAGGGGGTGATCCCCGAGAGCAAAAATTGCAACACAAAAAGAGAAAATTGCAGACTCGGTTTTATTGAGTCTGTTCATGAACAGTAATTGAAAGTGCAACACTGCTCACGCCCCCCAGCACCGGCTCAAGCGGTATTCAACTTTCAGAACAAGAAGTACTGAAATTCATGATCTCGAAGGATCAGAAGGTATAACAACACTGAGAATGAAGTACCAAATTCAACTAAAATCCCCGTTGTCTTTCATAACTTAAAAGGATACGATAGTCATCTTATAATGCAAAAAATACATACTACAAACGGTAATATTACTTGCATTCCAAATAATGCAGAAAAGTATATTTCATTTAGCATTGGACAATTGAAATTCTTAGACAGTTTCCAATTTATGGCATCATCATTAGAGAAATTAGTAGACGCAACAGATAAAACAGATTTCAAATTAACAAAATCTCAGTTTGGTGATAAGACTGATTTACTTTTGCGTAAAGGTGTATATCCATATGAATATATTGATTCTTTTGATAGATTTGATGAAACTGAACTACCACATATAGAAAATTTTATAGTTCTCTATCAGATGAAAGCATCAAACAAGAAGATTATGACCATGCTCAAAATGTATGGAAAGAATGCAACTGTAAAACATTAGGTGATTATCATGATTTATACCTAAAAACCGACGTATTATTATTAGCAGATGTATTCCAAACATTTAGAAAAACATGTATGAACGCATAAAAACTTGACCCATTACATTACTATACAGCGCCAGGTTTATCATGGGATGCTCTTTTAAAATACACAGAAATAGATTTAGAACTACTCACAGACATAGATAAACATTTATTTATTGAAAAAGGAATGCGAGATGGAATATCAATGGTTTCAAAACGACATGCTAAAGCCAATAATCCTTATCTAAAAGATTATGATAAAAATAAAGAAGATAATTATATCATGTATTATGATGCAAATAATTTATACGGATGGGCTATGAGTCAACCACTTCCATATGGTGATTTCAAATGGATAAATGGCGAGACCCTATGGCGTCGAAGCCGCCAAGACGAAATTCTAAAATTACAAAAAGGTAGAGGAAGAATATATGAAGTAGATTTAGAATATCCCCAACATTTACATAAGCTACACAACGACTACCCCCTTGCACCTGAAAAACTTGCAATTAAAAAAGAATGGCTGTCTGATTATAAAAACGAACTACTTGATAATAACAGCATGTTAAATGTAGAAAAGCTTGTCCCCAATCTAATGAATAAGAAAAAGTATGTAGTTCATTACAAGAATCTAGAGCTCTATGAACAACTTGGTTTGAAAGTAGAAAAAATACACAGAGTATTAGAGTTCAATGAGAAGCCTTGGATGGAACCATACATCCGTCTCAATACTGAATTCAGAAAAAAGCAAAATCAACATTTGAAAAAGACTTCTACAAACTAATGAATAATTCAGTATTCGGTAAAACAATGGAGAACTTACGCAAAAGAGTAGATATAAAACTCGTACGAACAGATGGAACTGAAAATGAGAAACTCCGCAAAAACATAGCTAAACCAAATTTTAACAGACGTGTAAAGTTCTCTGATGAGTTATCTGCAATCCATGTAAATAAAACAAAACTTACACTTGATAAACCCATTTATGTTGGATTCTCGGTTCTTGATTTATCAAAACATCTAATGTATGATTGGTAATACAATAAACTAAAAAAAACATACGGTGAAAATTGCACCTTGTTATACACCGACACTGATAGTTTATTAGTAGATATCAAAACCAAAGATGCTTACAAAGATATGTCTGAAAACAAAGATGAATATGATTTCTCTGACTATCCAAAAGAACATTTCCTACATGATGAAACAAACAAGAAAGTAATAGGTAAAATGAAAGATGAATGTGCCAGTGTTCCAATAACAGAATACATTGGTCTTCGTCCTAAACTATATTCAGTATTAAGAGCAGACGAACAAGTCATCAAAAAAGCTAAAGGAACAAAAAAATACATCATCAAGAAACAAATAAACTTTGAAAACTATAAAGATGCATTATTCAACAAACACAAATACACACACTCAATGAACATGCTACGTTCAATGCATCACAATATATATGGATTAAAAGTAAATAAAACTACACTTTCTCCTCTGGACACTAAAAGATACATAGCACCAGATGGAATTATGACATACGCGTATGGGTATCAGCAGGAACAATAAGAAGTTCTTCTTTAACAAAACCTCTCTGTGGTGCTGGAGATTTTAAGTAATATACTCTTATCCCTTGTGCAATAATGTGATAATCTATCTTATGAATATCAACCGACCAAATTGGGTCAGTAGCTCTTCTCTTACCACCACCTTCTAATTCTCCAGGTTGATATAAATATCTAACAGTTGCAAATGGACCTATTTCTGCTTCAACTTTTCTTGTTATAATTGGAGGAGGTTTTTTCGTCTCCTTATTCAAAGCCTTAACAACATCTGGTAATCTCTTAACCCATTCTCTATTTCTTTTCTGTGTTTCAATCTCCTTAGCATACTGATAACCAAACAATCTTTCTGCCAAATTTCTATTAAATCTCTCTACAATTCCTTGGTCTCTATGTATTTCTCTTCTACCTCTTCTTATTTTAACATTATGTTTATCCATTAGTTGAGAAACAGCACCCATAAATTCTCTCCCTGGGTCAACTTATTGATACCATAAACTAAGAAAAACTTTCTCTAAATTTTACTATCGAAATCTCTCGCTTATTGGCAAGTACAAATGTAATCTCAAGCTGCTTCTGCGACACGGTATTTCACATCCTGAATTTTATGGTGATGTGATTTACAAACTTCGTAAAATTATTGGACATACCCATTTTCTCACTTTGTTCATCAAATATATAAAACAATTCATTAAAAAGGGATATGATCCTGTAGTACTACAACATACTGCATATTTGGTTGTGAACCCTTTTACAGTTGGCAATCACGCTGGCCTCTTTGCATGTACGCCGACAAGAAAGGTTTAGTACTCTATGAAGGCGACCTCTTAAATCCAGAAATGGAAGGAGAACGTCGGATATCTGTACTATTTCATTTTTGTCGTACCCTTTATTACTTTTCTACAGTTACTCTGTTTGCAGCTCAATCATTGAGTACACTAGCGATAGGTGGATACAGTATGTTCAATTAAATGTTTTTTTGTTATACATACACTTTACCACTGTATTTGCTGTCGCGGTTGTTGTAGATTAGTCGGAGAGGGGATACGTTTATTTACACTGTTTGTCTTTTAGGATGGGGATGGAATAAGTGTGAGGTTGGGCGCCCATAAACCGGTTTAACCCCCCGGTGACTTTTGTCACTGACCGTTCCAAGGCGGTACTTCCATCTCCCTCCTATTGTATGTTTGTTTTGTCTTTGTGCGTCTCTTGTTGTTTTTTCTACTTATGTACATTTGCTGTTTCCTTGTGTTGCTGTTCGGGCGAGTGTTTGTTCTGTATGTGGTGTTTCCTGCATGACTCATTTTTGTACTTTTATCAACATCCTCCCCTGGTTTTAAATATAAAAAATCATACTCAGAAGCCCCACCTAACTTAATTGGAATTACTATTGCCATTTTATTAGTTTAAAAACGAATGCTGAAAGATCCCTACTTCATAATATCAGCTGGAATAATACCTTGTTTAACTAGCATATCTCTTGTTGCCATTGCAAGTAATATATCAATAGATAACATTCCAATATCCCCCATATTAAAATCTACTTTAGGTGGTGGTCTTTTTAATAGTTTTTTACCTAGTTCTGCGTACCCAATTGTTAATACAGTCTCCACCCCCGCATGATATAACATGTTTGCTATTTGTTTTCCATCTGTTGACATTTTTTAAAAGAAAAAATATAGATAAAAGAAAAGCCGAAAATTAATTAAATTCAAACGGGTCATATTCTTCTTTCTTTATTTCATAAGACATACTCCCTCCGGCCGATATTTTATTATTTTCTTTTTTTATTTCAATATTTTCTTTTTCGAGGGGTACCCGAATGTTTTGATTCTTTACGAATAAATATAATCCTAAACCAACAACACCGATTGGAATATATAACGGCATATTAGGGTATCCAAAGGGCGCCCGAATGTTTACTCCCTCCGGTCGGTCGAGTTTTGAATCTTTTGTTATTTCTAATTTTGAATTTTGAAAAGCATCATCATCTGAATCTTTTGTTATTTGGCTTGGAGTTCTCGAATTTAAACTCCCTCCGGTCGAAAACTTGCTCCCTCCGGTCGACGTTAAACTCCTTCCAGTCGAAATTTTTAGTTCCATATTTTCTTTCTTCAAAAGTTCTGCTTCTTTTCTTTTTAATTCGGCTTTTAATTTTCTCGCTTCTACACCTTTCTTACCCGCAGCTACTCGTTTTGGATTTTTGGGTTTCGAGAGATTACTCCCTACGGTCGAATTTCGAGGGGTACCCGAGGTTTCGAAACTCCCTCCGGCCGGGTCTTTCGTTTTTTCTTCACTAATCATTTTTTCTTCACTAATCATTTTTTCTTCACTATTAATTTTTTATAGCGATATTTTCTTTTTCTATATTTTCTTTTTCGAATTTAAACTCCCTCCGGTCGTCCCTCCGGTCGATATTTTCAACTACCTCAGGCCGAATGCTTGCTCCCTCCGGTCGGAAATTAATATGTTTTGCTGTTGTTAACATTGCGGTAAAAGGTGCTAAATACATTCCATATCTATAATATAGTTCACAACATGAAGTAGTCAAAGCATGATTAATAAAGAATCTTCCTCTAAGTCTTGTATTAGTTTGGGAGGGTTAACAACGTTAAAATACTTTGAAACACTCATAACATATAAATTAATAAAAGAATTACCTAATGTTTTAGTCATACTAGCTCCTAATCTTGCTTCATATCTACAGTATAATTTATTTATTTGCTCTATTGTCATTGTGTCAATGTCTGAAAGTTGTAACTCTCTTCCAAGATATTGTTTACTACTGCCACCAGCTACAATAGCTGATAATCGTTCACGTTTTGTTTCTTCTAATTTTATTTTTTGTTTATCTTCAGCATCTTCTCCTGTGTCTTTAAAGATACCTTCGGCTAATAATTCTTCAGCGTTCATTTTATATAATTTATTTTTCAGTTTTAAATAATTAAATATCACATATCCGGCTAATGATAAGACTGTAGTATTTGTTATAATTGTTAGTATTTCTAATAGCATTTTTAATTAGTAATACTTTAGTAATGCTTAAACAATGATTAAACAATACTTAAGTAATACTTTAGTAATGCTTAAGTAATTCTTAAGTAATGCTTAAGCAATCGACCAACCAATAGCCGGTAGGTTGATCCGTTCTCAATATCAATTTACGATGCTTCTTTTTTTTAGTTCCTCTTTAATTCTTTGTCGTTCTTCCAAAGTAGGAATAACGTCATTTTCTCTTAGACAATTTTCAAAACTATCTCTGTCTTTTGTGTAGAACATACATAACCATTTTGTTTGTTCTCTCAAATCTTTTAAAACAGAATTGTATCTCTGTGAAATAACCCACACTGATTGTTCTGCGTGTCTTCCTGAAAAAGCTAGTTCAGAAAGCATATCTCTTTTCTTTGTTAGTTCTTTTGTTGCACTACAATCATCAATGATGTATAATGTTGAATAACCAGCATATTTGTTAAAGAACATTCTTATTAGTTCTTGTAGCTTCTCTTCTTCATTAACAATAGGATTAACAATTATTATATTTTTGTTTTTAGGTTTCCTGACATCACCAATCCACTCACGATTTTTATAAGCCTTGTTCCATTGAATAGTGGGACACAATATAACTATATATTTGAACATCTAACAATATTGGTTTTCTAAAAGGTCAAGTACAAACTCAGTCTTTCCACAACCTGTCTGTCCACATATAATAGCACAATGAGGATATTTTGGTAATTCCATTTTTTACGTTAGTTTTCAGTTCCTTTAATAATTAACTTCTTTAAATCTACCATCTTCAAAATTAATTTGTGCGTCTTGTATAACAAATAGATAAACATTTATTGATTCATCTTCTCCTCCTTTTTTCGTTATTTCAATTGTAATTCCTTCAGATGCATTCTCAATTCGTCTTCCTGAACCGTGTAGTGAGTTATCATCTGTTGAGCGTAAATCAAGCCATAATGCGTAATTACTTGTAAGATATTTTTCTAATGTTGTATTAGTGAAGACCGTATATTTTAAAACAGAATTTGTTATTTTATTTCGTTTAGAATTCAAAGCAAAGTATTTATTAATTTCATCCCATTGTTGATAAACTTTCAATCCTTGACTATACAATTGATTAGGAACGCCTTCGATGATAATTTCTACTTTTGTTATTTTAGGATTGAAATAAGTTTCGGTGTTTGTTCTTTCAGGGTCTTCAAACAACATCAGAATTCCTTTCATACTTCTTGCTGGAACATTTAGATTGATATTCCATAGTGTATCAGATTTGTTTTTAGTTATTTTTCTATGTCTTAGTATTCTATCATACAAAATTACCATTTTACCAGAAACTTGTTGTCTTATTTGTCTAGCTAATTCGGTGTCGGAAACCGTATCAAATTCTAAACAAATATTTTTAATTATATAACCCGCATCTCCATCTGTTGAGTTAATAACTTTATTATAATCATTGAATGTAAGTTCATACTCAAGTCTATCACCGAGACCAGACTGATAAAATGGCATATGTGTTTCTAATAGTTCAAAGTCAAGTGGAATACAAAATCTATTTTTGTATGCATCTGCTATGGCTTCGTCTTCTTTGTCTACACTTGCATTTTCTGCTCCAACTCTGTGTTTTAACATATTAGTTTTACCAATACCTTGATATGCCATGTTTGCACGTTCAGTAGGTGTTTTCCATAAATCAACATAACAATGATAAATATCACTATCATCAATTGACATAACTTCATTTCCACTTATACGAATGGTTGTTTTTTTAATTATTGATCTTCCTATGTTTTGATATATAGTTGCATTTACATCCTTAGATTTAAGTTTAATTTCAAATGCTAATCTAACTGTTCCGGGAACAATAACATCATTAATACTTAAATTAGGGAATCTTACTAATAACTGTTCATTCTGATCAATAGTTGAAGGATTATTAGTTATTACAACGCTTTGACGAATACCTTTTACACCGCGAGGCTCCCTTATTTTTCTGTAGGGGTTTAATTTTTCTCCATAAGTTGACATTTTTATAAAAAAAAATATAGATTCGAATTTTTTAGATAAATAATTCAATTGTCATTGTTGCTACTGTATTAGCGCATGAAGAATTATTACTTTTACAAACAAAATCAATTGCGTCCCCAGCATCAATTTTTAGTGGTGTAGAAAAATTATCATGCTTTCTTGGAAGGTTATTTAGGCTTATACCATAATCTTTATATTCATTTCCATTAATAGATACTATAACAGTTACATCATCATCGTTTGTTCTTTTACTTGCTAACACCATGCCTAATATCTGACCTCTAAAATTCATAACATAACCGACCCCTACTTCTCTACCACCATTACCAAAACTAAATACTTCACTCTTCTGCAATGGCCCCTTACTTTCAGCACATAAGCTTATTATATTTTTATTACGAACAACATCTCTATCATACAATTCAGCTACTCTCGGAACTAAAACGCCCCTCAAATGATTAATTTCTTCTTTCAGTGATAAATTATCAACATGTTTTCTTTTAACTCCAAATATACTCATTTTATTATATCGTTTTTGAAGTTCTGAAATTATTTCGACCGGAGAGAGCAAGCTTTCGACCGGGGGAGTTTAAATTCGAATCCAGGTTCATAATTTCTAAAACACAATTAATTGGTAGATGATTTATTATTTTTTTGTTATTTTCATCTCTGATTTCTAATTTTAATTCTGTTATAGTGCCATTAATTAACCGTTTGTATTCGGGGTGCTCCAGTCTCATTGTCGTTATCTCACCAAATTCTTTATTCTCGACTGGAATAACAGCCAATAAGGTACTTGGCATGCCATCAAGATAATTATAAGAAGTGCTAACTTGTTCCAAATGTACATACAACGATTTATAGATAGCAAAATCTATACTTCTCACGCCAATGTGTACTTCATTAGCAGTAAATCTCCGTTTATTACTAAATCCTAATATAAATTTCAAATCTTTACTTAATTTAAATTCATGAGCAGAAATTAAAGTTACAATACCATTCGTTTCATTTACAGTTAATGTAATATTAAAAGTTTGAAATACATCTGCTATTTGTTGAAAACTATAATAACCATCTGAAATTTGAATAGGTCTCTCGCCCACCTTTTGTATATTTTCATTAACAATATTATACCAGCCTACCCCGTATGTAATACATTTCAATCCAATACATTTATTCCCATTTCTATTATCAATATATTGTTGTAAGTTAATAGTTTTATCAATATTTGAAATTGTATGATGCATTTTTTTTGGTTTACTTTTTTTAATGTTTTAAAATGTCAATCCAAAATCAAAAGGAGTACCCCTTCAAGTACAATGATGAAACTCAATATGCCCATGGAGGTGTGTTCAATAAAAAGATTATTACCCCCTCGGCCCTGTCGAAACAATCTATTGTTATTACATCAGATGGAAAAAGTTTCAATGCAAATTTCCTAGACTTATTTAAAAAATACAAATTACCACACGTAGCATCAGATGTTATAGTACAACGATGGAACACAGACTGGTTTTTATTCTATCAAAATCAACTTAACTTTGCAATATGGTGTGCTACAACGGGTTGTGGTGTAGATTTCAACAACCACTTATCTGGGGAGACCGGTCCGATGATTGGTTCTCTATTCTTGTTCCACGTTTATTATCAAACAAGACGGATACTCTTTGAATTAGGTATTGTTCTACCACAAGACAAAAGCTGGAATGCTTTTAACAATAGTTATGATCGGGAAGCATATGAACGTATATGTAAAGAATTTAATGTAGATCCTAACGCAGACTGGCGACAAAAGTTATATCCAAATGGCGATGGTCTTGGAGATGTATATACTAGTGGTCATGTAGCCTGGACACGAACAGATTTTAGGCATGATAATTCAAGTAAACATACTACCGATAATAAAGTGGCTATTCTTGATTTAACTAAGATGACATTCGGACCCGAAGTGCCGGGAGATAGACATTGCGGCGTTACATCGTGTCATTATGACCCACCTAAGAAAGTTCACATAGATTATCTTCAACAAGATGATGGCGTTAAAGATGCTTGGACTACTTTTATTCTTGATACATCAAAGGGTTTTACAAAAGCGGGTGTTCAACGTATAAACGAATCTATAAGAACCTATTGCTGGGCTATCCTCGGTTCTCAATCTCAAACGAGAACGGTCATACTAGGAATAGGAACAGCTTTTGACGCTCAAAAACAATTCCTTGCAAATGTTGAGGATACTATCAGTAGCCCCCTCGATTTACCGAGTCAAATTACGAGATATCAAAGCACACTGAAATATGCGAGAAGTAAAGTTGATTTTGTATATGGAATAGACTTGTATATGTCTCCGAGTAATATGGAATTACGAATAGGAACAATTCAAGATTATAATAATGAAATTGTTGTTGCAACAGACCAATCCGGGTTTAAATTCGAAAAACTCGGGTTAAATAATGACGTTAATATTAAACCTATTCCGCCGAGACAAAATGTAGAATTTAAAGGAACAACGACTAAACAAACGCAACCAGTTCAAGTTGGTACAGTAGATTATAAGAAGATTACAACTTATGCGAGAGAACATTTTCTACCTAAAGAATGGGTTACTAAAGCAGCAAATATTCCAGGATTCTTTAATTCATATATGAAACAACATGTTTCTATACTTCCAAAAATAAAGAAGCAAATATTGAACATGAAGATAATAAAACAGCAATAATAGTAGGAAGTATAGCAGTAGGACTTATCGTCTTATTTATTTATCGTTAAGATACTCTCTTGCCGCTGTATATAATAATCCAACAACTAAAACAAGTAATGCCCATAAATGTTCCCCAAACCAATTAACAACTTTACCTGTTGCGGATAATAACCATGATACAATAGAACCTATTATACCTGGTAATGCCGCTGCTGCTTTCCCCGCTAATTTAGCGAGTAATTTACCAATATTATCTAATTGTTTTTTATCCAATCTTTCACACCATCTTTTGATGGAGGTTTTGGTGTTATAGATCCTCCACCGCTACTACCTGGAATAATAGTTTCAACAATAAGACCAATAATCATTCCAAAAGCGGTTAAAACACTAACAATTGTAATTCCTTGTTCTCTGAATAATGTTTTTATTCTTTCTCCTAATGTCGTGTCTTCTCTCAATATTTTATTGATGGTTTCTTTTATTCTACGTAATTTTTCTTTATTAATATTAATTGCTTCTAATCTAGCACTTCTCTCACCTTCCAATTCTCTTATTCGATTATTTATCCTTTTTATTTGAAATTCATTATTATCTTCTTTAGCCTGTTCTAATTTTTATTTTTCTCTTGCTATATGTTTATTTGTTTCATTCAGTTTTGCTAATTGGTTTGCAATCTCTTCTTTTGCTGTTGTCATTGCTTTAAGAATACCATCCATTTCTCTTTTTGTTATATCTGTTTGTGTCCCTATTATTTCATTTTGACTAAATGTTGTTTCTATTTCTTTCACAGTTGTTTCAGCGGTATTGGTTAAATCTTGTATGTCTTGTTCAGAAGAAAGATCTTGCATTGGAATTTCTTCGGCCTGAATTTTATTTCTTGTTTCAATTAGTTGATTTAATTCCTTTCCGCCCTTTCTAACTCTAGTACTATGAGGATCATAATCTTCTACTCTTAAAACATTTCTAATAAAATCAACACCATATTTCCTTTGAAGTGTGTCAAATGAATAAAATTTCATTATAGCATCAGGGTTTGCACCATTGTAAAATGATAGGGAGTATTTTTTATTATTATCCTCCACACAAAACAAAGGTCTTCCATATTCATCACGTGCCATATACAATTTGGTATTCCTATTAATACTTGGTGGTTCTTGATTTCTCTCATAAAATTCATTTAAACATTTATTTTTCAAAGAATCTGTTTCTCTTCCCTCGTCTGGGCCTGTTAGATTATCTAATGCATTATATTGAGTATTCAACATACTTTGAAATTGTCTTTCATCAGTAAAAGATGTTTCATAATAATCATCTTCTTCATCATAATCATCTTTATTAAATTCAGGATTATTAAATTCCATTCCGCCTTCAGCCATTTTTATTCAGAATATATTGGTGGATTTTCATATCTATAATTATTAGTAACATAATTATTAGTGACATAAATTATGCTGTTTTTAAACTGTTTTGTATAGTATTCATCGCTTCCTCTTTTACCTGCTCGATTAATTTTTTTTTCTTCCTTGGTTAATCCTGAACCTGATTTCCCCAGGTCTGATTTTTTTTATTGATCTGATTTCTTCTTTAAGTTTAGAATATTTTTCCATTTCATTTAAAACCAATTTAAACTCTTCCTCACTTTTTTCTCCATCTTGTAGGGCTTTAGATATAATATCCTTAATACTATTTAGTTTACTTTCTGCTACTGTTAGAACATTACAATGTTTTTGTGTTTTTGTCATTAATTTAAGTCTTATTATTTTAACACACATACCCACTCCTCCACATACTACAGCCGCGATTTCTAATGGTAACAGAATAGGAATAGCTACTCCAACTCCCGCTAAAATAATACTCGCTGATATTAACCCGGTGTCAACTCCGTCAGTAATATTTATTCCTCGTTTATATTTTTTTCGTAATGATTTTCTTATATCTCTTTCATTAATTAATATTCTCTCAATCTCCGATATTTTCTGTAATCTATAATTTTGCCCGTCGTTTACGGGCAAGTCTGGATATAATGAAGGCGCCGTTGGTTGCTTCATTTTTAAATGTTATTTTTTATCTCTCTAGGGTGGGGGAGAAAATAGGGGGGTATAAGAAAAATGATTTTTTTTTTTCTTTTTTTTTTTTTACCTCAATGATATATATACAAAGTGGGGAGTGAAACGTGTTCTAGACCATCCGAGGGAGGTGAGCCGAGCCAGTATGGCGAGGTGAGCCGAGGGAGGTGGTCTAGAATCCCCACTTTGTATATATATACATTTCATAAACATGCATGCAAACCCTCAACACACAAACAATCATGGACTGAATAACATGGTATACAGTAAAATAACTTGATATACCGTAAACCTCGCTTATTCGAACACTAAAATACGAATTATTATCGATCTCTAAGACACGTGACGGCGTAACGCATGGAGAGAGCAAAGACTTCCACCATGCATCAAGCAGTCAGTCACCTGCCTAAAAGGGTCTAATTTCTCCGATAAAGGAAATTCGAATACTCGAGCTTTTACTGTATATATGTATGTATATCAATCGATATACAGCATTGTTTAGAGTGGATATTATGTTTCAAACATGCGTAAGATTCATACACAGGTAAGTATATACAGTCAGGTAGATAATTATGTACATAGCTGGTGGACGTCACGTGATATTTGATTTTCCGTTAATAACTAGAGAGTTAGAAAGCCTAATGCCTACTGCAGAAAAACAGTTAAGTGTCGTAAAAAATTGAATTCGTATAATGATTTGCAGTGCTCATGACATAATATAAACTCGTAGTTCCTGTGTGGTAGTCTCATCTCTCTTTTTTGTGGCTAAGTATTATTATTATTATACCACATTTATATAGCGCTCTTTTCACACAGGATATGTGCGTTCAAAAGCGCTTCACATAGATACATTTCATATAAAAACAGGGTATATTCAGTGTGTAATTATAGAACATTTAAAATAAAATATATTTAATACTTATAGAATTCTGCTACACTCCTAATCAAACGCTTTTTTTTTTACTGCAAAATTGTTTTGAATTTATTTATAGTTGGCCACGTAGTATATGGTTTTGGCAAAACATTTGTCTTAGTTCCCGATAGTGCGGACATACAAGTAAAAAGTGAAATTCATTCTCAAGATCACCCATGTTACAAAAATTACATTTACGTTCACATCTATCTATATTTCGAAATCGTCCTTCTTCAATCGCAAGTTTATGAGCGGAAAATCTGAATCTAGACAATGCAATTCTATGTCATCTGATTAAAACTACACTCAAGTACCTTTCGGCTTCAAAAGTATGTTTAAATAGTCTATACGTTTCTAATTTGCTAGAATTATTAACATCTGCGTGCCACTGTTGAAAAGAATTATCATAGGCTCTTTGTATAACTGCCTTCATTTGTAATGTTGTAACCTCGTTATTATTCCATAAATATGAAAACCCTAGCGCGTTCAACAGAGAACTGACATGCTTTGACTATTCATTAATATAGTTCTTATTGTTATCCTGTAGATAAAGAAAATATACATCATAGAATCTTTATTTATTTTTTAAAAAAAACAATTTGCAATTCTAAACCAGTATTTCAAGATACGAATTTTTCTAATAACGTAGTATGGATATCTGCGCAATTCACCATAAACAGCAGCATTGGGTGTTTGTTGTCTTACTGATAACATTTGCTTCAAAAATTTGGTGTGTACCCGCTCAATGTCCGGAGCTTTATGAAATCCCCTTATCTCTGATCCATAGTTCATAATAGGTCCTATCATATTATCAAATAATTTACCTTTTCGGATATATCTAGTTCAACCTTATCAAACAGTTTGTTAAGTGAAAACATTGCTCTTAGTGATTGTTTAGCAAGGCATTTTGTGATTTATTAAATTTTCCATTAGATGACCCAAATAAGTAAAGTTTTTAATCACTTTCAGTCTCTGATTATCATAAAAGATTTCAACTACTTCTTGTCTTTGACCCTCTTCAAATACCATTACTACTGTTTTGTCTGTATTAACACTTATACCCCATTCAGTGCAGTAGTCGAACAATTTATTTACTAATATTTGCAATCCTCCTTTGTATAAGAGAATAATACAGTATCATCTGCAAACAGAAATCAAAATAGACGCAAGTCATTAACAGTAAACATTTCAACATTGTCATCATAAAGGTAGCTATACATGTCATTGATGAAAAATATGAATAAGAGAGGACAGAGTGGTTCCCCTTATTTGACTCCAGCATAACTGTCGAAGTAATCGGTACATGCACCATTAACCTTTACACAATACCTTACACTACAATATATTGACTTCAGTATTTTTTCCATCTTGCAAGAAGTACCATGTGTTATCAGTTTGTACCATATTCCTTCTCTATAAACAGTGTCGAAGGCTTTACGAAAATCAACAAAGGAGCAGTATAATTTGCGACGCTCGTAATTAATAACTTTATCAATAACAGCATTTAAAAGAAATATACAGTCAACTGTACTACGGTCGTTCTTAACCCAAACTGAAAATCGCTCAACAATTTATTTTCTTCAGCCCATTTCGCAGCCTGGTATCTAAAAGTAAAGACAATATCTTAGATAATAAGCTTGTAAGAGTTATACCCCTGTAATTGTTCATGTCATTTAAATCACCCTTTTTTGGCACTGGAATAATTACACCTTTTGTCCAGCTTTCTGGGTATATACCGTTATCGAATATATAATTAAACAATCTACAGAATAAAGGGGATAAAATATCTTTACATGCTATAAACATATTTCAGGTATTAAATCATCAGCTCCACCGCTTTACCAACATTTCAAACTTGATATAGCTTTAAAAACCTCGTCCGGAGTAAAACTACAATTTATAAAGTATACATTCAACAACATTTGTATTTAATAATGGAAAAGTAGTAAAGTCAAGCAGGCAAAGCCACATGCAAGACGCAACCACCACCAAAACACCGATAGACAGCATGACACACACACACAACCACACACCCAAACGCACACACACACACACACGAAATGAACACAGAAAACACCAAAAGACACACAAGAACCAGGGACAAACGTTCCACAACATGAACAAACCACAAGCACAAAGACGCAAGGCAAACAAAAGGAAGGGTGACAAAGAGAGTACCGCATTGGCACGGTCAGCAGCAAAAACACCACTGGGGGTTTAAACCGGTTTACGGACGTCCTAACCTCACACTTCTCTCAAAGTCACCCTAGCTTTACAAATATTGTAAATAAAGGTATCCCCGCTGGACTTACCCACAACATAGACGACGGTGAACACAGGACAACATGTAAAACATAGCATAATAACTGTGACAATACGTCAAATATGTACTCAATGACTTTGCTGAAGTCAGAGCACCTGCAGGTAAGCCGTTAAGGGCACGACAGGGAAAAAGTAATACATGAGTCTGGTAAGCTCCTCCTGTATCCAAGTTTAAGAGTATACCATCATAGAGTACTACCCTCGGCCTGTCATCGCTCAAGCAAAGAGGGAAGCGTAGCTACCGACTGTAAAAGGGTCGATAACCAAACATGCAGTGTGTTGCAATATAATAGGATCATAACCTTTCTTTTTAAATGTTTTAATGCGTTTTATAAACAAATCATGAAAATGGATATGACCCCGAATTTTCCTAAGTTTGTAGATAACATCCCCATAAAATTCTGGTTGAGAAATGCCTTGTCGCAGTAACGTCCGTAGATTGCAATTATATTTACTAATGAGAGGTAAATTTCGATAATAAAATTTAGAAAAGGTTTTCCGAAGTTTGTGATATCTGTAACCTTGCTTAAGAAGTTTATCAGTTATAACTAAATTACGTCTGTTAAAATCTTCAAGCAAAAAACAGGCTCGGTCAAACCTAATAAGTTGAGAAATATAAACCCCATAAGATGTAGAACGTGGCACATCCCCATCTAGAAAAGGATAATTAACAATTTTAAAATTAAAATCTTCTCTTTTATCGTATACTTTGGACGAAACTTTATCATTTGTAATTGAAAGATTCAAATCTAAAAATGAAGCATTAATGTCAGATTGATTAGCTTTGTTTAAAGACAGTTCTTTTGGGTAGATTGAAGAAACCATAGTATCAAAATAAGGATTATCTAAATTCAAAATATCGTCTAAATACCTTGAAGTTTTATTAAAAGCATTAACAATATCGGTCTGTGTATCAGGTTTTAAGCTAAGCATAAAATCCCTCTCGTAGCAATACAAAAACAAATCTGCAACAAGAGGGGCACAATTTGTACCCATGGGTATACCAACAACTTGACGATATATGGTATCCCCATAACGCACAAATATTTTATCTAAAAGAAAGGTAAGAGATCTACAAACATCAAGGCAAGTCCACATTGTGTAATGTTCAACTTCTGAATTCGAAAAGAATGAACGTTGAACATTACAAGCAATGAACAGTTTGTTTTCTCTGGCAAAGGTTTTTTCTATTAATTTAATAAGTTTATCCTTTATAAGATGGTGAGGTAGAGTAGTATAGAGTGTAGAGAAATCATAAGAGCTCAGTAAAGAAATGTTATACTGTTCATTTTCAAGTTTTGTTAAAACATCATTTGAATTTTTTATGGACCAAAAAACATTAATACCAGAATTTTCATATATTTTATCACAGTAGCGTTTAACATGTTCTTTGATCGTAGTAAGACAGGACGTCAAAAGTATAGATAATTTAGTAGTGGTACAACAGCTAGAGTTGGCAATAAAACGCGACTTTTTTTTCTCTTTTTGTGTTGCAATTTTTGCTTTCGGGGGATCACCACCCTTCAGAATTTATAATCTTCACAACAGCAGGTGTTAAGTGCTTGTGTGGCGGCCGTAAAACGTCGCCCCGTACTTCATTCTCAGTGTTGTTATACCTTCTGATCCTTCGAGATCTTGAATTTCAGTACTTCTTGTTCTGAAAATTGAATACCGCTTAAGCCGGTGCTAGGGGGCGTGAGCAGTGTTGCACTTTCAATTACTGCTCATGAACAGACTCAATAAAACCGAGTCTGCAATTTTCTCTTTTTGTGTTGCAATTTTTGCTTTCGGGGGATCACCACCCTTCAGAATTTATAAGGGTTTTTATGTAGTTTCGGAATCCAATACAAAGTAGAAAGTTAGTCAGGCAAATTATCATTGACAAATGCGTCGTCTCCTATGCGACCATTGACTATCTTTAAACTACTGCTATGACACAGATCCAACAGTCGGTTACCCGATGTATTGACAATTTGACCCAATGAAAATCTATGTGGAAGTGTATTATCTATGTTATTTTCTTCTACAGCATCAATATATTTATCAAAATCGCTAGTATTTTGTAAAAAAATCACATTTTTGGCCACATCTAGCATTCAGATCGCCAATAACTGAAACATGACCTAGCTCTGAGTATTTTCGAACCTTTTGCACTAAGACTTCAAAAAACCCTATTTCATGCATTGGAAAATACACAGAATTACTTGGTGGAATGTATGAAAAGAAAATATACAAATCATTTTCAATATCAAAGTAACTTTTACAACATCGTATCCATATTATACCGTTTTCGTCACTTTCAACAACCGATATCCCTTTACCGATATCATTTTTATAAGATAAACAAATTCCCCCTTGACCTCGTTTAGATTTTTGAAATACATTTAATTTTCTAGGTACAAAAATAGCTTCATAACCGGGCAATTTTAGAAATTTGTGTCTCGTTGCCAGGTTTCACTGAAAAACAATATATCGTAGCAAGTGACAAAGTTTATAAAGTCTTCATCTTGTAAGCAAGATTTTAGCCCTTCTACATTCCACGACAAGACAGAAAGTTCACACTTTTCTCCGTTTTCCTATTGAGATTGATTATTTGTAGCACTGGACGAGGTCGGGATTGGGACGTGCTTATACAGCTCCAAATAGATCTTATGGCACACCAACATAACCTACTTAAAATGTAAACAAGACATACCTGTAACGGTGGTCTCAAGAAAAATAAACAATAAAAACCAAAAAATATGTATACGCCCATCAAAACATATGAAAAAACAAAACTACCCATTCCAAATATAAAACAATAAAAACAAAACAGATTCGAATCAAACTATTATAGCGGCCACCTGGGTAAAATTAGATCTTATGGCACACCTTTTGTTATCAATGTTTACAAACACTACAGGTATAAACACTCTATAATGCCCAGGTGGCCGCTATAATAGTTTGGTTCGAATCTGTTAGTTTTGTTTTTTCATATGTTTTGATGGACATATACATTTTTTTATCTCGAGACCACCGTTACAGGTATGTTTTGTTTACATTTTAAGTAGGTCATGTTGGTGTGCCATAAGATCTAATTTGGACTGTACAGCTTATTGTCGATAAATAGTTTTTCGCGCACGAGGACAGCGCGCTGTCCGTTTTCCTTTGCCTTTTTATACGCCCACCTAATAAAGGTGGTCGTATATTGTCGTGGCCCTGTCCGTCCGTCCGTTCGTTCGTTCGTTCGTTCGTTCGTTCGTCCGTCAACATTTTGTTTGTCCGCTGCTTTCTGGGAAAACTATTTGACAGATATTAATGAAACTTCACACAAATGTTAAATGCATCAAGATCTGAAGCTGAGTTGATTCTGAGGTTCATTTGATTTTTCATTTCAGAGTTATGGCCCTTGTCCTTAAAAAATATGTAAATAGTTTGTCCGCTGTTTTCTGGGAAAACTATTTGAGAGATATTAATGAAACTTCACACAAATGTTTAATGCATCAAGAATCGAAGCTGAGTCGATTCTGAGGTTCATTTGATTTGTCGTTTTAGAGTTATGGCCCTTTTACTTAAAAAATAATGCAAATACATGCAAATAGTTTGTCCGCTGTTTTCTGGGAAAACTATTTGAGAGATATTAATGAAACTTCACACAAATGTTTAATGCATCAAGATCTGAAGCTGAGTTGATTCTGAGGTTCATTTGATTTGTTGTTTCGGAGTCATGGCCCTTGTCCTTAAAAAATATACAAATAGTTTGTCCGCTGTTTTCTGGGAAAACTATTTGAGAGATATTATTGAAACTTCACACAAATGTTAAATGCATCAAGGTCTAAAGCTGAGTCGATTCTGAGGTTCATTTGATTTGTCGTTTTGGAGTTATGGCCCTTTTACTTAAAAAATAATGCAAATACATGCAAATAATTTGTCCGCTGTTTTCTGGGATAACTATTTAAGAGATATTAATGAAACTTCACAAAAATGTTTAATGCATCAAGATCTGAAGCTGAGTCGATTCTGAGGTTCATTTGATTTGTCGTTTCGGAGTTATGGCCCTTTTACTTTGCAAATAGTTTGTCCGCTGTTTTCTGGGAAAACTATTTGACAGATATTAATGAAACTTCACACAAATGTTTAATGCATCAAGATCTGAAGCACAGATTAGAAAATGTCAACACTTATAAGGCATGTTGAATCAGAGAAAGTTTGCAAGTGGGCGTATTATGTACCTTATGCGGTACTCTTGTTATGATAGGAACTAATAACTTTCTTCTGTCAACAACTTCTTTTGGGTATTGCTCTGATACGTTATATTGAGTCGACTGAAGATTAGCAGCTTTTAAAGAGTTTTTAACTGACATCTTGGAGCTCGTATCTTTAAATTATGCTACAATCGGTCGCGTTTTGCTTTGTACAAACTTGCCAATCCTATGGGCTCTGTCAATTTGAATACACGAACGGGGACTTTCTATCTTAAGAACTTGTTAGCAGAATTCGTACACCTTTGACCCACAAATTTCGGATACAGCTGTAGATTCCGATGCGCCATTGGCGGAGAGTTCGTCACGACCTGTCACGACCTGTCTGCTGATGCCGCTGACTCTCGGCTACACCAACAAAGAGAACATTATCGCGCATCGACCTGCACTTCAGATCTGTTACATTTTCGAAAAGTGTTTCATTGACAGACTTCAGATTCATATTTTCAGCTGAAATATTTTAATGTCAGTTTGCAATTTCTCAATGACCCGTTGATTTCCACTGGTATTCGAAGAGACAACTTCATACTGATCAGACAAAAACACATGACTTTTCTCAATATCACTGATCTTTGGTCCATGCTGTTTAATCGTTCGTTTATTTTGCTTACGGGCGACTGAATAGAATTCAAAACATCCATTTTGCTGTCCATATTTACCAATCTTTTAATAATGGATTGTAGAGCATCTGAGTTTTGGGTGGCCAGTTCGTTTTGGGGTATAACTGTATGATATTGGTGGCATAGGAAGATATGGCGAGGCGCATGGGTACATAGGTGGGGCCATCCTAGATTGAGAAGCAGGGATCTGGGTAGAGTATGGTGTATTTGGTATGTTTTGCTGTACCTGCCGATTGCCTTGGCTGTTTTGATTGGCGGCCATCTTGGTTTTCCTCTTCTGTTTGCCTTCTTTGTAACCACTGGGAGGTGAAAGTAGACCCTGTTTGCGTTTAGAAGGCATGGGGATGATCACAAAAGTCACATAATTAAGTCAAATATCGTTCCAAAACTATTCAGATCAAGAAAAAACAAGCATCCACACTAGTTATCCATATATTTGCATAATTTATGTCAGACCGAAAATAGTGTCCGCCATTTCACACAGCATGAGTTTAGTTTAAACGTATTTTATTTCCATTCTATACATACATTGGAAATGGGGTTGGGTCACAAGTTCTGACAACATTAGTTTCGACCCCCCCCCCCCTACAAAATTATATACAATCAAAAATACAATGGTGATTTTTCCGATGACATACAGCTAGTAAGTATATAACAAAGAAACAGAAACAATGTGAAACAATAGATCGAGAAAGAGTGAATAGAAGAACGACAGACAGATAGACACAGCATGCGTGTTTTATCTCAGTTGTTTGCATATAAAGATACAGTCAGTAGAGACAACATGAATAATGCATATTACGTCAGAGTCAAAACATCATGTGTGTTTTCCACGTTGTTTGTATATTACGTTGCAATCAGTCGAAACAGTGTGTTTTGCCACGTTTGTTTGCATACTACGTTGCAGTCAGTAGAGCTGATAGCGTGAGTGTTTTGTCGCATTTGTTTGTAAATTGCCTTGCAGTCAGTAGAGACAAAATGAATGGTTTGTCACATTTGTCGGTATACTACGTTACTGTGCAAACAAAATTCGACAAAACACTTATGTTTGTCTCTAAATGAAATTTAATGTGAAAACAAATAGCTTTTGTATGTTTTATTGTCTATAACAGAACTGATACGAATTTGAGAGCAAAGTGATAACAGATACAAGCGCTGCCTCTTCGCGTATATATGATTGAAACATTGTTCAACATTCTTATTCACGCCATCATCAAATCATGATATATTTTGTTTGTCACAATATAACAATAATAATGTTGGTATCAAGCATGAGACATGCTACCTTACTGTCTTGTTTATATGTCACTCTTATTTCCAGCACTTGCTCCCCGGCTAACATGCTTACTATAACTATTAATAGAGTTGCATATTGACTTCTAACTTTAGTGACACTTCCTTGCGTGGATGTTAGTATGGACTGTGACAAGTACCCCTCTGACATATGTGTGAGAGACTCCTTCCAGGGATGGGCCAGAGAAAATTGTAGAAAGTTCTGTAATCTCTGCACAAGTATGTAAACTACTCTACTCATATTAGTGGGATTGTTGTTTTGAACAAACCTGAAATAATTTAATGCAATTTCTCAATGTAGTTCCTCCAAGTACTATGCACCCATGACATAATATTATGTTATAATTGAGTTCTACGTGTAACATCTGTGTACTTCAAATACGATTTATACTTTATTGTGCCTTGGTTTAATATTAATTGCATCGTATTTTTTTTATTCAGGACCAGCGACTGTTTCACACACTGGTAAGTGAGGAGTGGTCCTTATTTTGCTGAAAAAAAATTGAGTTGTAGAAATGCTTACCTACATCCGATTTCATTCAAATGTTTAAGAAAATACTGACCAGGTATCAGCTTGAGTCCCGGTGAGACGCTGAGTTACCCTGTATAACATCCAATTAAATACGCGTTATGTCGTACTCAACTTGGTAAGCATGATAAGGACTATCTCATCTGAAGTTGCTAAATCAATCTAATTATAGATTATCTGGTACGAAATTGTTTAAAACAGTTAAGAGTTCGATGATGAGATCAAATATTTTTGTTTGGCTGTTTTGTTTACTTCAGTTTTGCAACAAAATATTTCAAGAGGTAGATTAGTATTTGTCAGGGACAGCTATATGGATGATGAAACTGTAACAAACTACCAAAGGTTTTAACGACACGACGCTAACGCAGACGGCAACACCAGACTATGGAAATATCTTCCAAATAAAATATTGTTTATCAAGCTGTTTAAACATTGTAAGGAATTAGTCAACTCGGGACTATGCAAATGCATCGACCTATACCATCAAGTCTCTCAGGGACGCAATGACTGATTAAAGTTTCTATATTATATTTGGTTGTGTAATCTTTGTTTGTAGAGACGGGGAACAGTTATAATACAGTTATAACGCAAGTTCAAATCTCTTAACTTTTTCTCGAATCGTGGTTATAATCACATTACAAATTCTCATAATTGTAAATTTCAATTTACTGCTTCTTGTGTGTGTAATATAAATATAAGTAGCTGTTTCATCCCAAGTATAACTAATTATTCTTTTTATCGGTGTTATAGACTCTAGGATATAATTCATCGTGGTTATCAACAATAAAGTAGAAGAGTTTCTCGTTGCCATTAACTCTCGTGGTCATCTATTCTCTTAGAACATAAACACGATTGATCGAGTAAATAAACACTAGAGTCGAGTTTCTCACAAACATTAATATCATGGGGCCATGATACGTGCACTTTCTCTAGGCCATGAAGTCTCGTTGTTTTAAAGTGTACTTGCAGTTTCTATTGTTCTATAATCTCGTGGTCATAAAGTCTACATAACTTTTCCCATAGTCGTACAATCTCCTGGCTTTAAAGTATACGTACACTTTTTCATGGTCATATCATACAAATCCGTGGTCATAAAGAGTATGTACCCCTTCCTGTGGCCATACTATCCTGTGGCCATATGTCTACATACTCATTTTCGTGGACAACCAAGTTGTCATAAAGTCTTTACACATGTTTCTATGGTCATACAATCTCGTTTTTATCAGGTATGCGTACACTTTATCGTGGTCATACAATGCCATGTTATAAAGTATACGTGCATATCTCGTGGTTAATAAAGATTACGTACACTTTATCGTGGTCATACAATGCAATGTTATAAAGTATACGTGCAGATCTCGTGGTTAATAAAGATTACGCACATTTTATCGCTGTCATACAATCTTGATTTTATAAAGTATACGTAGAATTTCTTGTGGTTATACAATCTCGTTGTTATAACGTATACGTACACTTTCTCGTGGTCATACGATCTCTCGGTTATAAGTGTACGTACAATTTATCGTGGCCATACAATCTCGTTTTTATAAAGCATTCGTACAACTTCTCGTGCGTCATACAATCTCTTGGTTATAAAGTATAGGTACACTTTTTCCATGGTCATGGTTACAACACCTACGTTCTATGTCTGTTGGTCATCGATCTCGTGGTCATAAAGGCTACCTACGCTTTTTCGTTGTCATTAAGTCTCGTGGTCATAAGGTCTAGTGGTCATACACTGTAAGTACAATTATTGTGGTCAATAAAATCTAAGCATATTTCTCATGTTCATAAGCACCAAAGTACAATTGTTCATGTCCGTAGTAGCATGGTCATAAACTTAACTAAAAGTACGAGCTCACTAAGGTACTGCAATTGTGGTTGTAATATCTAAGGTACAAAGTCTCATGCTTTTAATAATAAATGTGCAATTTCTTGTGGTCTTAAACCTCAACTGTTTCTTATGACGTACATTGCAGAGTAACGCCGCATTGTTGAAGATTACATGTGATTTAGTCAGTATGACAGTGTCTCTCATCATTATTTACAGGAATGTCCTCAGCTACGCCAGGCAGTCCTGTTAGATCCGAAACGCCAGTAATAGTCACATCAACAGCGTCCTCGGGCTAGAAAAGGTACTCATTGTCCATGCAAAATTAATAAGACTAGCAACGTTTTATTCTTGTAAGAGATACGATAGGCGATGTTGTATGTGGACACTGATCTGTTATATATTATGGTCGTTTTCTTTTTGTCTGTCTTTTTAATGTCCTATACTTCCTTGAATCAAATGTAGGTATATCGGTAATTCTTTTGTCTTGTCATATGTTTATATATTTCAATAAACGCATACTTTCAATATATGGATATAGCATATCTACAGATTGATATCCATGTATTGAAATTATGCATTCGGCACAAAATCTCCTATATAATGTATATGTTCGCACCCTGTTTCGTTTAGGATACTGCAGAATCCTGGATTTAATGTCCCATTCTCTTCAGTTAGTCGTATGATTTATTTGAATATTTATTTATCCAAGTTATAGAGCTATTAGCATGACATAGAGTCAATGAAGTTTGGTCGTAACAATATAATTCACCACTCTGCTGCAAGAAAATGTTCTCTGATGACTTCTCTGCTACAATTTTGTTCTTATATTTCTCCAGGTTCTTTCAGCATCAAATAGTTTGGATCTTCCAGATGAGACACCTAATCATTCGACGTATTATCTGGGTATAAAATATTGGCATAAGTCAGGTGCGGATTTTGAGGGGCGGAACCGGCGTACGCCCCACTAAAATTGTCCAAACAAACTTTTTTTCAGTAAATTTATTCGATCTAGATCTAATAATAACCAATAAAACAATGATTTAATCTGAGGGTGTTTTTTATTTCCCTCCAATTACGCTCTTTCTCAACATGAATTACAAAGACACTAGTAATGTCATCTAACTTTTAAAAATCACCCCCGCCCCTCTCAAAAACAAATTCTACGCCCCCTCTGAAATCCTGGATCCGCACCTGCAAGTAACCACATATTCATCATTGGCAGCGAAAGGGTTAATGGACAAAAAGACAAACAAGTGTGGATCTATGATAAGTAGCTTTCAGAAGACCATAACATCTGAGTATGCACATTGTGCGATGTATTATTTTCACCTGAGTCATATGTATCTTCAGCAACGTATGGTGCAGCCTTCAAATGTATTGGAACGTGTGAACCGTGAACTGTGGCCAGTGTCTATTCGGCTGACCCAGTGTGTGATTGACGTCTGAATGTCCAGGGCTATCGTTTTGATATATGTCATATTAGTAATCGTAAAATTGTTGTTCCATTAAAATTCTATGTTACATGAAACCTCGTTACTGTCTGTTGTTCCTTGTCCAAAGTTAAATATGCTTGGCGTGTTATTGAAATAGTGGTGTTTACCTTCAGCTACATGTTAAACTTAACTGCCTATGCAAACAGCCTACACCCGGTTAACCTGCAGCATCTCATATTAATTCAAACTCGGATCTATAATATGGCCCTGTCACACTATATAGCGTTTGAGAGGAACGTATGGATAGCGTATGAAAGTTTTTGAAAAACTGGCTATACGCACAACTTTTGAGAGTAGGAACCCGATTTTTCCACCACTATCATTCGATGAACGTATCAGCAGCCCATGAATAGCGTATGCGTACCGTATATGTGGCGTATATTCAGGGCACGAGAGACGTATGCGAGCATGTGTCAACTGGTGTCACCGTCAGTGTAGCGTATATCGGCGTATAAGTAGTGTAAGTACACATATGAGTAACGTATGCTTAGTGCATGTGAGCACATGAGTAGCGTAACGTATGCTTAGCGCATGTGAGCACATGAGTAGCGTATGAAGAGCCAGAAATACGTTAAATACATTAGTCATTCTTCAGACTTATGTTACAATTTCGTTATTGGAACGCTATCCATATGATAACTTTACTGGCCGCCTTCATGCCACCGTATGTGAAGCTTATTTGACCTATAAGTAACGTACCTTTACCGACACTCTAGCGTATTCAACGTGTGCCTAGCGTATGATGAGCGTATGCGTAACGTATAATTCATACGCTCGTATACGCTGAACAATTTTTAACATGTTCAAAAATTATGTTCGACCTCTACGTATGAGAACGTACCTAAAACGTTTACGAAGTATACCTAACCTACTCCTAGCGTATATCTGCGTGTGCGAGCGTATGAGCATTTACGCTCTAGTGTGACACCCCCTTTAGCAAAGAGTATGTTGTAAACTTGGAGCAAAGTTTTGATGTCCGTCATCTCGATTTGCAGAACGTTTATGGAAACAGGCGATTTTGACATTATTGAAGACAACCGTCTTCGTACTTTATTAACTAAGGAACCTAAATACAGACTATCTTCTTTAATTGATTTCAATACTTGCCGTAGCGAGATCGTAAAATCTTTGATAGACTTCAGTATTAATTTGTGTCGCCGGGAACATACAGACAATAATGCACTCAAAGAGGTCATAAAACATATTTCAATCATAATTGATACACGTATCGCGTTTTACAAATCTAACAATCACATTGTTCCGCGTAAACCTAAGACATCAGTTTGCTATCTTATGAAAAGTAAACAAGAGTTCCACTCAAAATACGTGTTTGTTCCAGCTGATAAAGTATCAAATAATTATGGAAAAATAGTCAAACAGGGAGAGCCACACACGAAATGACACCGCACCAAACACCATCAAACAAGAAACGGTAAAGCCACAAGACAAAACATAACAGAACGCATATCAAGACGAAAAACATTAAACATTAAGCATATTAAACAACAAAATTGACCATAGGCTGAAAGCAGGAGTACCGCATTGGAACGGTCAGTAACCAAAATAAGCTACTGGGGGACTTAAACCTGGTTTACGGGTACCCAACCACTTTCACCAAAGTCAAAATAAAATTCCCCCACCATACAACTCCACAACATGCATAACGATGTCTTCCAAAATGAAATGATTTGAAAATAAATCGTTACATGCGACGTCATCATTGAAATGACGTCATAATTTAAAAGTACTATATGAAACACTTCTACACCGACATTTTATAAAATATAGATCGCAAGAAGATACAAATACTAGTGGATATTAAGCATGCACAACTGTTTTGTTTGAAAAAGAATAAACTTGACATCGTAGACATGTACTCGATGATTATTCAGAGGTCAGAGCAGCTGTGGGGAAGTCATTTGGGGTACGAAAGAACTGGCAAAATACAAATATCTAATTTCCTCCCTCCGTAAACGGGTTTAAGAGGGAATCTTCATAGAGTATTAAGTCTTTTCCGTCGTCGCACAAGCAAAGAGGAAAGCATAATGACCAACTGTAAAGGGGTCGACCACCAAGCATGTAGTGTGCTGCAATATAGAGGGGTCATATCCCTTTTTAATGAATTGTTTTATACGTTTGACAAACAAAGTATCAAAATATGTGTGTCCAATAATTTTTCGAAGTTTGTAAATGACATCACCGTAAAACTCCGGATGTGAAATACCTAACTTTAGAAAAGTAGGTAAATTACAATTGTATTTGCTGATGAGTAGAACATTACGGTGGTAAAATTTTGAAAATGTTTTACGAAGTTTGTCATATCTTTAGCCCTGTTTTAGTAGTTTTTCAGTGACAATAAGGTTACGATTGTTAAAATCATCAACAGAGGAACAAGCTCTAGCAAAACGAACTAGAGGTTTGTTTTTGTCACAAAAACAGATGTCTCCCCTTCCCAACCTCTTTCCAATTCACAAGTGTAATGTCTGTAACTCCAAACTTATCAGGGTCTAATTTTTAAGTCATCAGGGGAAATAACTCCAACATTGTCAGGGGGGACAATTCAAAAGCCCCAGGTACACAGATGCACATGCTAGTCAACATTCTTGTGAAGTTTGGTGACTCTAGTACTAGTGGTTTCAAAGATACATGTGACACAAAGTAAAGTTTCTCTTATTTTAAGTCATAAGGGGCAGTAACTCCAAAGTTATCAAGGGGAGACAATTAAAAAACCCAGATGCACAAGAACTCATACTGGTGAACATTCCTGTGAAGTTTGGTGACTCTAGCCCTACTGGTTTCAGAGATACATGCAGCACAAAGTTTCTCTAATTTTAAGTTATCATATTAGGGGCAGTAACTCAAGAATTATCAGGGGGGAGACAATTCAAAAATCCCAGGTGCACAACAACTTATGCTGGTCAACATTCCTGTGAAGTTTCGTGACTCTAGCCCCAGTGGTTTCAGAGATATGCACGACACTAAGTAAAGTTTGTCTAATTTTAAGTAATCAGGGGCAGTAACTCCAAAGTTAACAGGGGGGGGGGGACAATTCAAAAAACCCAAGAGCAAAACAACTCATGCTAGTGAACAATCCTGTGAAGTTTGGTGACTCTAGCCCTACTGGTTTCAGAGATACGCGCGACACAAAGTTTGTATAAATTTAAGTATTCATATCAGGGCCAATAACTCAAGAATTATCAGGGGGAGACAAATAAAAAGCCATAGGTGCACAACAACTCATGCTGGTGAACATTCTTGTGAAGTTTGGTGACTCTAGTACTAGCTGTTTCAGAGATACGCGCGACACAAAGTTTTTCTAATTTTAAGTCATCAGGGGCAATTACTCCGAAGTTATCAGGGGGAGACAATTCAAAAATCCCAGGTGCACAACAACTCATGCTGGTGAACATTCCTGTGAAGTTTGGTGGCTCTAGCCCAACTGGTTTCAGAGATACGCGCGACACAAGTTTGTGACGGACAGACAGACAGACAGACAGACGGACGGACGGACAGACAGACAACTCTAGCAAAAACAATATATCTCCCCATAAATGGGGGAGACATAATAAGCTGAGAAATGTATACACCGTAACATGTAGCACGGGGAACATCCCCATCCAAATGAGGATAATTAACTATTTTAGAATTAAAGTCATCCCTTTTGTCATAAATTCCAGAAGAAATTGTTCCATTGTTTATAAATAAATTTAAATCTAAAAAGGCTGCAGATATGTCAAAACTATTTGCTTTATTAAGCTTGAGCTCTCTAGGGTAAATTGAGGTTATCATAGAATCAAAGTATGGGTTATCAATATTAAAAATGTCGTCTAAATAATGTGCTGTATTGTTAAAGGCATTGATGACATCCGCCTGTGAATTGGTTTTAAGGTTAAGCATAAAATCCCGTTCATAACAAAACAAAAACAAGTCTGCAATTAAAGGATCACAGTTGGTTCCCATGGGAATACCAATGACCTGGCGATAAACAGAATTACCAAAACGAACAAATATATTGTCTAATTATCAATTGACTATATTATGTGGATGTTTCAGACAAATGAACTCACTAAAACAAAGTCATACACTGTGGTCTCTAAATTTGAACATGACATAATATCTGAACATGTTGATAATATTAGTTATCTTACCTCCTACAGAATTCTAGTCATTTCATTGGTCAATAGAGGTCACGAGAAAAAAACCCATAAATTCCAAATGGGGTTACTAAAATCCTTATCATGGCTTTTCAATAGTTACTTCCCTTGCTTTAGAGCCATATGCTTTTCTCTAACTTATAATAATCTTTATATTTACCCTTACAGTTTTAAAAAAATGCATACATGTATATAATTTATGCTTTAATTGGAGTTGAAATATAAAAATTAATTAGTTTTACATGATACAAAAGAAAAAACAAAATATATAAACGAGATTTGAGGCAAATAAAAAAAATTCTTTAATTCTATTAACCGGAGGTAGGTCTATGATGCAAACATGCGTGTAAATACTTGAAATTAAAGGTAGTCGGTAAGATGAATTCGTTATGCAGTGCGCCTCGTCCCATATGATATTTGCTGGCAGTGTATAGTCCATATTAGGGACACTAAGCACTGCATAACTAATATTATGCAATGCTTAGTGTCCCTAATATGGAATATACACTGCCAGCAAATATTCATATATGAATATTTGCTGGCAGTGTATAACCATATTAGAGACACTAAGCACTGCATGACGAATTTATCTTACCGACCACCTTTAATTTCAAGAATTTACACGCATGATTGCATCATAGGCCTACATGTATGGCCTTGAGCGGACGCATTTTCTTCTTAGAAACTATCACATAATGCTATAGAATAATTGCTGGTTGGATTCCCTGATTATAAAACGTGCACAATTTTGACAACTCTACGTTATTTGATTATTCTTAAAATATCTAGGTCTTTTTAAATACAAATAGTAAACGAAACGGATTCTAGAACTAATCTTGGATGCACATGAGAAGCTAGGAATACACAAGTGTGACTGAAGACGTATTATTTGCTGATGATTTAAAGATCAACTGTTTTCGCGTATCTAACGCCTCGAGGTTGTTGCGATCTGTGACACTGTTTCAATTTGATTCTGAGGACATTGTGTACATTCTGACATGGAAATGGACTCTGAAAATGAATTTGGAAGGTACTGAAACTTTTAATCTTTCTGAAATATGAATTTGATGTCATGATACTCTAAAAAGCGTTGTAATGGGTTTTCGTGGATTGTTATGACGTCACAATATACTGGAGAGGTTATGACGTAAATTTCGTCACGGATGACTGCACACTGCATGACTGCTTAGTCCAGGAGACTACCAAAAGTAGAGACTACCAAAGCAAGATGCAAGCCGATTTCCAGCTCACAACGGATGTACATGTGTACAAACTTTGGTTGTTGTAGATTAGTCGGAGAGGGGATACGTTTATTTACACTGTTTGTCTTTTAGGATGGGGATGGAATAAGTGTGAGGTTGGGCGCCCATAAACCGGTTTAACCCCCAGTGACTTTTGTCACTGACCGTTCCAAGGCGGTACTTCCATCTTCCTCCTGTTGTATGTTTGTTTTGTCTTTGTGCGTCTCTTGTTGTTTTTTCTACTTATGTACATTTGCTGTTTCCTTGTGTTGCTGTTCGGGCGAGTGTTTGTTCTGTATGTGGTGTTTCCTGGATGACTCATTTTTGTACTTTTAGCACGAAAGACTAAATGTCACATTGTCTTGGGCACGACTGTCAAGAAAGTTCTGGTATCAGAAACAGGTCATAAAGCCTGGGCAGATGAATTGGCTAAAAAGACTGCGCCAATCCTTTTGAGTACGGTTTGTGGAGCAAACAAATAAAGAGTGTAGTGAGGATATTTCAAGTGTAAATTATACGATCATGCAAGAGGAGTCTATGAATGTAATTGTAGATAAGCAGATTGAAGAGTCAGGACCCAATTGAAAACCAAAGTAAAGATGCTGTTTTAAAAGCAATAAGTGAATTAAAGGAACATACTGACACTATCAGGAAAGAGTTGAGAAATATGAAACCTACATACGCTTCTGTCATTTCAAACAATCGACAAGCTGTGAATTCTCCGTCACTATCCAAAACTCCTGTCAAGGAGAGTAGCCACATTCCTAAGCAACATTTGAAGGCGCCGCATAAGCTAGAGGATAAGAAATCCGCTGCCAGCTGTCAGAAGATAGTTCCTAAGCCAGATGGTATAACCTCAAACAACCAGAGGAGGCAGATACCAATCGTTAAGAAGAATGTGTTCTTCATAGGAGACTCAATTGTAATCTAGGTAAACCCAAGGGGTCTGAAATACAATGTGTACAAGCACGCAATTCCTAGTGCAACCATCAAAACTTTGATGACCGATGTCCAAGTTTTTAATTTATCAATGTTTGATACAATCATCGTTTACATCGGAGGAAATGACATAGCACAGGAGAAGGACATTGTGTTAATTGAGGAACAATATGATCAGTTTGTGGCAACACTCAAATCATCTAATCCCAAGATCAGGATAATTTTGTGTAAATTATCACCAAGAGGAGATGTCGATGTTTCACCACTAAACAGCATCGCTGAGAGACTGTGTGCGCACCATTGTATTGAATATGTGGATGTATTCAGAGCTTTTCACGACAACAATGGATTAGTGTGTACACGATATTTGGAACAGAGCGACATAATACATCCGTCAGCATCCGGCATTAGGCGATTGCTAGGTACAATAAATAACACAATTGAAATTGTTCGCAGTTTTGACAATGCTGTGTCCATAAATAACCTAGCTGAAACATCATCGGTGTGAAACTTATAAGAAGGAAAAAATGAAAATTTAGGATTGATATTGCAACACTGGTACCTACTTTAAAAGTACAAAAATGAGTCATGCAGGAAACACCACATACCGAACAAACAGTCGCCCGAACAGCAACACAAGGAAACAGCAAATGTACATAACTATAAAAACAACAAGATACGCACAAAGACAAAACAAACATGCAATAGGGGGAAGATGGAAGTACCGCCTTGGAACGGTCAGTGACAAAAGTCACTGGGGGTTAAACCGGTTTATGGGCGCCCAACCTCACACTTATTCCATCCCCACCCTAAAAGACAAACAGTGTAAATAACGTATCCCCTCTCCGACTAATCTACAACAACCGCGACGGCAAATACAGTGGTAAAGTGCATGTATAACGAAAACATTTAAGTGAACAAACTGTATCCACCTATCGCTAGTGTACTCAATGATTGAGCTGCAAACAGAGTAACTGTAGAAAAGTAATAAAGGGTACGACAAAAACGAAATAGTACAGATATCCGACGTTCTCCTCCCATTTCTGGATTTAAGAGGTCGCCTTCATAGAGTACTAAACCTTTCTTGTCGGCGTACATGCAAAGAGGCCAGCGTGATTGCCAACTGTAAAAGGGTTCACAACCAAACATGCAGTATGTTGTAGTACTACAGGATCATATCCCTTTTTAATTAATTTTTTTAACATATTTGATGAACAAAGTGAGAAAATGGGTATGTCCAATAATTTTAAGAAGTTTGTAAATCACCATAAAATTCAGGATGTGAAATACCGTGTCGCAGAAGCGCCTTGAGATTACATTGGTACTTGCCAATAAGCGAGAGATTTCGATAGTAAAATTTAGAGAAAGTTTTTCTTAGTTTATGGTATCTATATCCTTGCTTAAGCAGTTTCTCAGTTAAAATGAGATTTCGACTGTTAAAATCGTCAATAGATGAACAAGCTCTAGCAAAACGAATAAGTTGAGATATATAAACCCCGTAAGATGGAGCCCGGGGAACATCCCCGTCAAGATGAGGAAAATTAACAATATTAAAATCAAAATCATCTCTTTTGTCATATATTTTAGAAGAAATCATTCCATTATCAATTTTAAGGTCTAGATCAAGAAACGCTGCACAATTGTCGGACGGGTTAGCTTTATTCAATTTGAGTTCTTTAGGATAAATTGTAGGAATCAGAGCATCAAAGAAAGGGTTATTTAAGTTAAATATATCATCCAAATATCGACAAGTTTCATTGAAGGCTTTTATAACATCTTCTTGTGATTGAGGATTCAAACGCAACATGAAATCTCTCTCATAGCAGTACAAAAACAAATCTGCGGTATGGAAAAATAGTCAAACAGGGAGAGCCACACACGAAATGACACCGCACTACTTTAAGTATACCAGTTATGATTTATTATATGGCTTATGCTCTTGATACATACATTTCTACTTCAAAAACAACTTTTTCACACATAGCTAGAGAAAATGGAAGCTTTAAACATAATATTACTTTGGAGCAGTGAAAAGCTATTAGATCACTTTCAGAAGATAAATCTATTATTATAAAGGAAGCAGACAAGGATGGTGGTATTGTCATTATGAACACAGAATTTTACAAAACCAAGATTCTAAAAATGTTAAATGACAAGTCGTATTATTCTCAAATTGATGATAGTGATCATAAAAATATCTTTTCAAAGATTAAACATCTGATTGATCAGAATGATCAATTAATAAAACATGAAGCAGACTTTTTACTGAATTTTGATTTCAAAAGCAGTACATTTTTATGGCCTACCTAAAATTAATAAAAGCAAATTAATTCAAAATGCTTGCAAAATACAACAATCAGAGTATGTAGAAATTACAGATCCCGTAGATTTAAAATTTAGACCAAAAGTGACAGGCCCATGCTGTGAAACCAGTCGTCTTAGTAATATTTTGGATATCTTACTTAAACCTGTTTTACAAAATATACCAAATTATTTGAGGGATGATATAGATTTTTAAAAACATTTACCTGATAGAGTTCCAGCAGATTCAAAATTATTATCCTTTGATGTTGTAAGTCTCTATTCAAATATTCCTCACAAACTAGGATATGAAGCAATTTCATTCTGGCTTAATAAACATCCGGAATCAATTTCTCCTAGATTTTCAAAACAATTTATTCTGGACGGGATACAAGTAAGTTTAGAAAATAACAACTTTTCATTTAGCGATTTACATTTCAAGCAAATAAAGGGAACAGCTATGGGCACAAGAATGGCACAACATACGCTACTCATGTTCTAGGTTATTTAGAGCAAAAACTTTATGACATTGCCACTCGGCAAAAGGGAGAGCAATTCGGCCAATTTATACGGGATCAGTGGAAAAGATGTTTAGATGACTGCTTTATACTTTGGCTAGGTTCTTTATATGACTTAAATGAATTCCAGATTTTATTAAAATCACTTCATACGGATATAAAATTTGAAAACCAGGAAAGTTCAACAGCACTACCATTTTTAGATGTACTGGTAATAAACAAGAGGGCCATGAGGCCCTGAAGCGCTCACCTGAGATGCCCCAGGGGCAGGGCCATCATTTGTACAACCTTGGTAGAGAACCACAAGGCAAAGCAGTACGCCATTTATTAAAGGTCTAAGCCTTATGGCTTCAGAGAAAAATAATATTATTTTTTTTCCATGAAAAACTGATAAGCCAGGGCCAAGTTTCGCCCAAAGGTCATGGTCGTAAGTTGAGCAATCTTTGTAGTGGACCATTCGATCATGCTACATGCCAAATATCAAAGGTCTAGGCCTTACAGTTTCAGAGAAGAAGATTTTTAAAGATTTTCCTATGAAAAACTGATAAGCCCTTGGGCGGGCCATTTTTTGGCCCGTGGGTCATAAGTTGAACAATCTTTGTAGAGGACCATTAGATCATGCTACATGCCAAATATCAAAGGTCTAGGCCTTACAGTTTCAGAGAAGAAGAATGTTAAAGATTTTCCTATGAAAAACTGATAAGCCCTTGGGCGGGGCCATTTTTGGCCTGGGATCATAATTTGAACAATCTTTGTAGAGGAGCATTAGATCATGCTACATGCCAAATATCAAAGGTCTAGGCCTTACAGTTTTAGAGAAGAAGAATGTTAAAGATTTTCCTATGAAAAACTGATAGGCCTGGGTCATAATTTGAGCAATCTTTGAAGAGGACCATTAGATTATGCTACATTCCAACTATCAAAGGTATAGGCCTTACAGTTTCAGAGAAGAAGATTTTTAAAGATTTTCCTATGAAAAACTGATAAGCGGGCCATTTTAGGCCCGGGGGTCATAATTTGAACAATCTTTGTAGAGGACCATTAGATCATGCTACATGCCAAATATCAAAGATCTAGGCCTTACAGTTTCAGAGAAGAAGATTTTTAAAGATTTTCCTATGAAAAACTGATAAGCCCTTGGGCGGGGCCATTTTTGGCCCGTGGGTCATTATAAATTTGAACAATCTTTGTAGAGGACCATTAGATCATGCTACATGCCAAATATCAAAGGTCTAGGCCTTACAGTTTCAGAGAAGAAGAATGTTAAAGATTTTCCTATGAAAAACTGATAAGCCCTTGGGCGGGGCCATTTTTGGCCCTGGGGTCATAATGTGAACAACGTTTCGTTCCCCCTAGCCACTGATGCTTCTGACAAAATTTGGTTAAAATCGGGTCAGCAGTTTCAGAGGAGATGTCGTTTGAAAATGTGGACGGACGCCGGACGACGGACGCCGGACGCCGGACACCGGACACCGGACGCCGGACGACGGACAAATAGCGGTCACATTAGCTCATCCTGAGCCTTTGGCTCAGGTGAGCTAAAAATGGGACAATAATTACCACCGATATTTACAGTAAAATTACAGATTCCAAACAATATCTTAATTTTAATTCTTGTCATACAAAACACACCACAATTAACATTCCAATTTCTTTAGCGCGCAGAATTTGTACAATTGTAGGCGATTCGGATATTCTTTTAAAACGTTTAGAAGAAATGGCATTTAATCTTATAAAATTGAATTATCCACCAGAAATAGTTAAGCCTTTAAAATACCAAGAAAGGAATTACTTACAGTTAAAAGAAGAAACGAAGAGCACATTATTCCGTTTATTTCAACTTTTAATCCAAAAAATAAAGAGATATTTGATGTATTGAAACAAAATATGGAGATTCTAAATAATGATGAAACAATGAAAAGAATAATGAACAGCACTAGGGTGATAAAAGGCAAACGGCAACTACCAAACTTAAAGCGCCTTCTAACACGATCTGATTTTAAAGAATTTGGATTGCGTCCATCAGTTAACTGATGCAAAGAGCCCCGCTGTGGACTTTGTAGCTGCATAGTGGAAGGTTCTGTCTTATGTTTAAATAACAAAGTATTCCATGTAAAAGAAAATATTAACTGCACTGTTAGAAATGTACTGTACGTTCTCATTTATAATGGATGCAGAGAATTTTAGACTGGATAAAAATTACGTAACAGAAGGACAGTGCATGACCAACAAATCAGAGATCCATCAACAAGACAAATGCCGTTAAGTTCTCATTTAGACCAGTGTTGCAATAGCAATCCTAAATTCTCATTTTTTCCCCATGGTGAACTGTTTAGAGAGAAAGTGTTAGATAAAGTCCGCTCATGATTGATATTATGTCATATACACTACACTAATTTGTTGGATACACATATGTTGATATTTTGTCAATCGTATTAAAATCATTAAAATGGCTATAACCCCTCTATACTGCAGTACAATGTGTGCTTTGTGAACTACCCCTTTACCCTTGGGTATTATGCTTCCCTCTTTGTTTGAGCGACGACGGGAAATACTTAATACTATATTATGGTATCCTCTTAAACCGTTTGACGGAGGGAGGAAGCTGAATATTTTTGTATTTTGCCATTTCTGTCATACCCCCAAATGTCTCCTCCACAATAGCTCTGGCATCTGAATAGTCATCGAGTACGTTATTTCGATGCTTTTGTGCTTTTTGTTTTATTTATTTAGTATCCCGTGTATTAAGAGTTATATATTAATTCGTACCCCGTGTATTTATATTTTCTTCTGTTTGTTATTGAAATGTCAGTGTATAAATGTTTGGTATTGGTTTCCCCTCATTTAAACTATGGCATGACTTGTTTACTGGTTCAGTTCATTTGAATATGTTTTAATCTTGATGAGGTGTTGTCTGGAGGGGGAATTTTGATTTACATTTTGACTTGGGTGAAGGTGTGATAAGTGTGAGGTTGGGTACCCGTAAACCTGGTTTAAGCCCCCAGTGGCCACTTTTGGCTACTTACCGTTCCAAGATGGTACTCCTACTTACATACTATGGTCTTATTTGTTATTTTATATTGTTAATATTTAATGTTCTGTGTCTTGGTGTGCGTTCTGTCACGTTTTGTCTTGTAATTGTACCGTTTCTTGTTTGGTGATGCTGGTTATCGTGCCCTTTCGTATGTGGATCTCCCTATGTGACTGTTTGTCCAGTTTTTCTGATCTTTTATTTCAAATGCACATAGACAAAATCATTAAAACTCAGACTTGAGACAATGTCTTAGTTCAAATTAATTCTGACAATGCCTTAGTTCAAGTTAATTCTTTAATTTTGTGTCGTCTGGTCGATGAAGATAATGAAGGGTCATTCAGTGAATGCAAACTAACTTGCAACTCTTTTATTACTGGTCCATTACGACATGACGTACACACCGTAACCCGGCGTGCTATCTCCTCCAAACCTTCGTCGCAGATAAATACGCTGCACTTAGTATATGCACTTAGTGAACGAACACCTGACACTTATCTCAGGCTGGCGCACTAAACTGCTGAGGAAGTTATTATAGCTAGCAAGATTAGCAGACTTATGTTCATAGTTTCATTTATTGTCAACTGCCTGAATATGTCTAGGGCCCATACATCAATAACACACCCTGTATTATGACTTTGGCATTCAGTTTTATTTATTGTTTCATGACAGCAGACAGATGAATACATTTCTGTCACTGAGTATTGGATAGGTAGATGAACGAATTTGGTTTTACAACGTGGTGTACTATATTGGTCAAACAGTAACAATAAATAAGTAAGATGAAGTATTGACAAGATGGAGTATACTCCATATAGGGATGAAAATGACATCAGCAAGATGATTTCGACCAATCTCAATATGCTACTCATGCAGCACTTGGGATCAAAGCAACTCACCAGTTTCCGCTTAATTATTGTCAGAGGGGATACGGGATGTCAAATGACCAAACGCATCCTCAATCACAATTAAGTCTCGTAACCACGGCAAAGAAGGATTGTGGATATATTTTTAACTGAAATAGAGTCAGACAATCTGGTATTTCCTCATTATGTAAAATGTTTATACAGATTGACTTGCAACATGTGAAATGTTTCAATTATTCAATGAAAGGACACGTATGCTGGTGAAATTAAGATGTTGAGATTAATTGCTATAGCAAACATTTCACATACTAATCTGATGACTCCTTCAGACTCATTATCATCTGGGTCTACCCTGTTTATATATTCCCATGAGTAATTGGGTTAACCCTTTACACCATGAATATTTATGTAAGAAATGATAAGATCATGAATATTGATTAGATTATTTTTTAAAATGGCATATTTAGACATGAAAGTTTGGCCAAAGCAGAAACTAGAGAATCAGATCTATATTATATCCATAAGCTAATAGAGAAGGCCCTGATCAGACGGCTCCTACAGAAGCAGTCTGATCTGGATCTACTCTGTTTGCAAATGCGTAGAAAAGCGTACATATGGTGTTAAACGGTTTAGTGAGGGACTCGTGTTTTTCCGCATTTCGACAGACAGCCAATATACCACATAACATGGCGATGATGATGGTATTTGAGTAGATGATGGCTGGTGATGATAATAATGATGCTGATTATAATAATAATGATAATGATAAAATTAATAATGATGACGATGATGATGATAACGATTATTATTATTATTATTATGTTGTTGTTGTTGATGATGATGATGATGATGATAATTTCATTTTTGCAGACATCGTTATGCATGTTGTGGAGTTGTCTGGAGGGGGATTTTATTTACATTTTGACGTTGATGAAAGTGGGATAAGGACGAGGTTGGGTACCCGTGAACCAGGTTTAAGTCCCCCAGCTTATTTTGGTTACTGGCCGTTCCAAGGCGGCACTCCTGCTTTCAGCATATGGTCAATTTTGTTGTTTAATATGCTTAATGTTTAATGTTTTTCGTCTTGATATGCGTCCTGTTATGTTTTATCTTGTGGCTTTACCGTTTCTTGTTTGATGGTGTTTGGTGCGGTGTCATTTCGTGTGTGGCTCTCCCTGTTTGACTATTTTTCCATATTTACCATCGGGATTTCATTTCATACACAAACCATATATCAAACACGATTCGCCCTCGCGTTAAATGTATGCAACCAGGTCAGTAAACACGTCACACACTTCTTATCATCGTGTTAGACTAAATTGTCAAGTCCTTAAATATATAAAGGTCGAATAGATATTGGTATTACGTAGTTTAAGTATTTACCTTCTCAAGGAACACACAGAAAGTTAAAATGGTTTCGATTTATTGGACGAGTGTTTGCGTGTTTTCATTGGTGATTGGTGTGTGGAGTCAGACACCATCTGTTGCCATATTCGATCAAGGTAATGTAAATTCTGAAGGGTGGTGATTACCATTGCCATGTTGTAAAATCTCACGTTTGCTCAAATCCTGCTCTAGAGCATGTCTATGCTCCCTGATCTGGAGCATCGATTTGTCCACAGATCTCTTGAAAAACAACTGATAGAGCTTACAACCTTAAGTGGCAGTCAGATTCTCAGCGTGTAATCTGGGGTCAAACTGTGCACAAATGTCAAACATGTCGCGAGCTTCTCAGCGTGTAATCTGGGGTCAAACTGTACACAGATGTCAAACACGTCGCGAGCTTCTCAACGTGTAATCTGGGTCCAAGCTGTGCACAAATGTCAAACACGTCGCGAGCTTCTCAGCGTGTAATCTGGGGTCAAACTGTGCACAAATGTCAAACACATCGCGAGCTTCTCAGCGTGTAAACTGGGGTCAAACTCTCTGTTCTGGAGCCCTGGTCATTACTGTTTGTATTTCTCTGAAATCACCCAGTGTAGCGATGAAGGCTAGTTATAATTGCGTCGTTTTCAGATTTACTCTTCGAATTACAATGTGCTGTCGACGTAATTGATATATATATTTGGAAATTATATGACAAAATACGTACATGTAAATGGTTTCTATCAATAAGAGACAACGTGGAACTCTAAATTTTGATAAGGTCTCTATATTTATGATAATATTGCTCCTACCTGATCTAGGACTAAGGTCTGGTACAGTCTTACGCGTTGGCGGACACCACTACACAGAAATATGTGTTTGGAACAGTGCTATGCGTGGCGGGACACCACTACACTATTAGTTATACAGATCATTAGCGGGGTTTCTGAGTTTTTATTTCCTTCTGAGGAAAAGCATGTTGCCCGAGCCGTTATACTGCAACTTTTAATATTTGTATCAGTTAACTAGCGTTGTTAATGTTGACGTCGTTTTGCTTCCCCTCAGGGGCCTCATACTGTAATATAAGAGTTTATATCACTCTGCGTCCCTAGTTTACCGTGTATAATAACCAGCTTAATTATTACATTTGTGGAAAGAGGTCTCCCAAGTGCATTAGTTTCTCAAAGGATTAAAAGAATCAGACGTTAGTAAAACTTTAAGCAGACACTATAGATCATCAGCATGTGAATGATTAAACTTAATTTAGGGAATGGCGCAATTCCGACGTCATTTGAATGACGTTAAAATGATGGTTTTATAATATTCAAACAAATGTGCGTTGGAAGGAGCGGCTATACTGTAATTTACAGGTACGTGTACTGTGCATGTGCATAAATAAAATCTGAAAACGATGCATATGGTACAGTGCTATGCTTGGTTGGACACCACTTCACTAAACGATGCGCTTGATGCAATACTACGCATGGATTGACAATACTACGCTTAACGATACATTTGATACAGTACTACGCGTGGGCGGACACCGCCACACTAAATTATTATTATTATTATTATTATACCACATTTATATCGCGCTCTTTTCACACTGGATATGTGCGTTCAAACGCGCTTCACATGGATGAAATCACTTATCGGAACGAACCGCATGATTATCTATCCAGACAATGAAGGATATACAATGGATAATATATGATATCACTAGCTGGAAGTGACTACATGATTGTCTATCCGGTCATGAAATATATGCAAAGAAATATACAATAGATATGAACTCACTAACTGCAAGGAACCGCATAAACTGTATTAACAAACTTGATACAGACAAGTTGACTGAACGCCATGCTCATCAATATCATAAATTAGAATAAATGGGCTGACTGAAAATCATTCCATTTATATGACTATTGGGTCAACTGTTAGGTTAATATGTTGGCTGAAAGCCATTCCTATCCTGAGCTCAGTTGCCACTGTACATGACTATTGGGTCAACTGTTAGCTTAATAGGTTGGCTGAAAGCCATTCCTGTCCTGAACTTAGTTGCCACTGTACATGACTAGTGGGTCATCTGTTAGCTTAATAGATTGGCTGAAAGCCATGCCTTTTCTGAACTAAACTGTCCTAGTAACAAATATTTAAAAAAAATGCGTTTTCAGACACCTTTTGAAACATGCCAGTGACCTTGCGTCTCTAATGCCTGACGGTAGAGCATTCCAAAGTTTTGGAGCTGCATGCATGAAACTTCTCTCACCGTATTTTACCCTATAACATTTTGGCACAACCAACGTCAATCGTCTACTTGCTGACCTTAACTATCTGTGTGGCTTGTACACGTCAAGCATGTCGACAATTAAACTTGGGATATTCATTGTGCATTGCTTTATATGTAAGTGTCAGAATTTCGAATTCAATCCAATGATAAACCGGAAACCAGTGAAGCTCCTTCAGAACCGGCGTGATATGATTATATCGCGGAGTTCTGGTTATGATGCGGGAGGCTGTGTTTTGCACTCTTTGAAATTTCCGCAGTGAGTTGTATGAAATTCCATGCAGAAGTGAATTGCAGTAGTCTATTTTTGATGTAACAAGAGAGTTCACCAAAGTATTGGTAGCATTAGGTAAGAGGTGCCTTCTAATACGGCTTATTTGCCGGAGCTGTGCATAACTAGACCTACACACGGAATTGACATGTGGTGTCATCCATTTGTGAATCGAGCCATGCACCGAGATTCTTTGTACAAAAAGATGGTCTGATATTTTAGGATCCTACTTGCACATTAACCTCTGCAGGTACTTCTGTGTTTTTGTATGAAACAGGATGACCTCAGTTTTGTCAGTATTGAGCTTCAGCATGTTCTGGTGCATCCAAAAAACTATTTCTTTGAGACAATCCTCAACTCGCGATAAAGCTTCTTGTTGACAGGAAATGTCCTTGGGCTTAAAGGACAGGTATACCTGTGAGTCATCGGCATATAAATGGTGGTTCAAGAGGAAGTCCCTACAATGATCGCATATTTTCAATAATATCATAACACTTGGTATTTGGTATGCTCTATCATTATTATGAAGGTTCCCAATTTGAACTTATATCGAAAAATGCCCCTGTAATACAAATAAACCGAATTCTTCAATACTGATAATTTTTGTTCTACAACACAATATTATCGGCCTTTTCCGTTAAGTTCTTCCGCGTTTTGCCGATGATCACCCGATCCCTCCATTGTTTACGTAATAGCTTTCTCGGAAGTGGTCGGAGAATCGCGAATAGGGCGAACAGTTACGAAACTAAAACCCAACCCGAATAAAACTGTAACATCGGGGAGTAAAACCGGGATCGGCGATATCAAACACATGGATGTTTTGTCATTATAAACGGTAATTGGATGGGGCTTTTTGCGATATACTACTTTTCAGCATATAAACAAATGAGTTTTGTATATTTTAAGTGTTTATGAAACGCGTCAAATGTAGGGACATCCCCTTTAAGCCCATGGTTTCTGCAGATTGAGCCGACAGGTTTTGTGTACATGATGTAGTGCTTTGGTCCTAAGACCGATCCCTGTGACACGCGATATTTCATGTTAACTGGGGTGGACAGCTCGTTCTCTATCTACTGAGATTATTTGATAGCGGTCATTCAGGTAGGAAGTTATCCACTCAATGGGGTTTTCAAATGATTCTGAAGTCTTTTTCCAGGCGTTTTAGCAGAGTTTCATGATCGAGAGTGTAAAATGCAGCCGATAAGTCAAGCATGACCACACCTGTAATTTCGTTTTTATCTAGGGATTGAAGGATGTCGTTTTAAACTTTCAGGAGAGCAGTCTCTGTTGAATAATGTTTTCGGTATGCCGACTTATGGTGCTCATGTAGTTCGTTTGTGGTCAAGTGGGACTCAATGCGTTTGTCGACCACTATTTCTAACACTTTGGAGACGAATGGCAAATTCGATACAGGCCTATAATTCCTAAGTTCATTTGAATCGAGATCCGGTTTCTTCAAACGAGGTCTAACATGTGGCACCTTAACACTTTTCGGAACGTAGGCAGTGTCTAAAGAGGAGATTACATTTTTTGTCAGAATCGGTAGAAGTTCGTCAAGGCATGACTTTAAAAGCCATGTCGGTATTGAATCCAGTTCACAGGACTTGCACGGTGATGCCTTAATTATGTGTTCTACTTCTTCTTCCATAGCTGTAACAAAACAATCTAAAGCGTTCGTTGCACGCTGCATTTCCGTGATAACTGGCGCACTGAATACAGTGCATGACGTAATATCTGCCCGTATTTTGCCCACTTTGTCAACAAAAAAGTCACAGAAGTCTTGTGCAAGTTGTCTTGAGGATGATGTCTTAGGCAATGTGATGTCACTAGTTGTACATAGCAGGTGCTTATAATGACTTTGAAAAGACTCTTTGAGTCTGCCTGGCTAGATTCTACTTTCTCTGAGTAGAAATCAACCTTTGGCTTTGCCAACAGCTTGATTACTTCGGTACACTGGTATGTTCTCTGTACAGCGGATGGTTTATTGAGAGTCTGGACTTTCTCCTATTTTTCTCCAACTTGCGCCGTATATGTTTAGCATCGTGCAGTTCCTTTGTATACCACGGACATGATTGTCTGAGCGTGTTGGTTTTAGTACACAATGGTGCATGTTTATTGGCATGTGCCGCTAGTGCTTGTGTATATGAGTTAACCAGCTCATCAACATCTGTCATTTGCGTCGGAGTTTCACGTTTTACAAGTACAAGAATTTTCGTTTCCTCGGAAAAGGGCACTGCTGAGAATTTACTAGTGCTTCTGCGAGTTTTCGAAACAGTGGGTCTGATTATCTGGGGGGGGGGGGGGGGGACTCTTTCAAGTGATAGAAGTTAACGCCAACCGATGGAACTACCTTTTTGGTTTGACGGTTTTCAGAAACAATTGGAATGGTACGCTTGGTACATTGCTACGCGTGGGTTCACACTACAACACTAAGAGACACATTTGGTACAGTGCTACGCGTGGATTTCACGACACAGTTGGTACTGTACCAACGCGTGGATGGACAATACTACACTTAACGATACGATTTGGTATAATGCTACGCGTGGATGGACAGTAGGCCTACTACTGTTAACGACACGACACATTTTAGTACAGTGCTATGCGTGGATGGACATTACTACACTTAACGACACATTTTAGTACAGTGCTATGCGTGCATTGACATTACTACACTTAACGACACATATGGTACAGTGCTATGCGTGGATGGACATAACTACACTTAACGACACATTTTAGTACACAGTGCTATGCGTGGATGGACACTTAACGACATGTTTTGGTACAGCGCTACGTGTGGATATACAATACTATACTTAACGAAATGATTAGCATTTCCTTATCTTTATTTTTATTTCAAATTATCTGAATCGTATTTAACTGGCAACTAATTGGCATTGTACCAACATTACTTTGAATATGCACCGCAGTCACATTTATTTGCATTTATGGTATAGTCTATGTGTTTTTATTTTAGTAATTAGATCTACTTGATATTAAACAACTTTCAATAATGATTTAATATACTTTCTAGAATGCATCGATTGTTTACGATTAAAATTGTACCTTTGTCTGTTAACCCTTTACTCCATGACTATTCGCGTAAGAAATAATGACATCATAAATACTAAGTATAAATACTAATTAATGTCCATTTCAATTTACTTTGTCACTGAATTTGAATCGAGATTTTTTTTATTTCGAGTTAGACTGACCTTAAATCTACTTAATTTGATCGCATTGTTTTTAAGGAACTCCAATGCTAAATATCCCTGAATGCCGTGCAGTAACAAGGAAGAAAATTCCGAAAATGCATTTTCTACATGCTAATTCGATCAGCTGTTTCTTTGCAAATGGCCGCCGTATGTATGGATAGTGGAACGTATCATTTTTCAACGGGGTGAATTGCATACTGATGTGAAATAAATGACGTAATTTCGTGTATGACGTCAACTTTTAATAGCTATAATAATTATCCTCAGTAAAAATCGAATGTTCCATTCGACGTGAATCGTCCGCCATTTGCATTTTGAAATGAACGTGTTTACAATGGGAAAACATTGTTTTATGCATGAAATTTAAATTCTGAAGGGAGGTGATCCCTCGAGAGCAAAAAATGCAACACAAAAAGAGAAAATTGCAGACTCGGTTTTATTGAGTCTGTTCAGTAATTGAAAGTGCAACACTGCTCACGCCCCCTAGCACCGACTTTTTTAAAAGCGGCATTCAATTTTCAGAACAAGAAGTACTGAAATTCATGATCTCGAAGGATCAGAATGTATAACAACACTGAGAATGATGTACGGGGCGACGTTTTACGGCCGCCACACAAGCACTTAACACCTGCTGTTGTGAAGATTATAAATTCTGAAGGGAAGTGATCCACCGAGAGCAAAAATTGCAACACAAAAAGAGAAAATTGCAGACTCGGTTTTATTGAGTCTGTTCATGAACAGAAATTGAAAGTGCAACACTGCTCATGCCCCCTAGCACCGGCTTAAGCAGTATTAAAGATGGATTCAAGGGAAACTCGGACACAGAGTTCCTGAGTTACGATGACACAAGTGGTTTAAATTTGATCTCAATTCGGTAAGAAATGAAAAAAAACCTCGATTCAAATTCAGTGACAAAGTAAATTAAAATGGACAGTAGATTGTTTTTAATAATGGGACATGAAAACTGATGTTTAAATCCCATTTTTGTTATTTGATAGGTTCCTAGAACAGATTACTGCCGCCCTAATCAAACCACTACCACAGGAGCGGTCTGATCGGAGTGCTTTGTTTGCAAAAGGCATATTAATGGAGTTAACGGGTTAAACATCTTCACGAAAACGCTTGTTCACGATCAGACTCAATAAAACCGAGTCTACAGTTTTGGCATTGCTTTCGAAGGATCTCCTACTTTAAGAACGTATGTACTTCACAATCACAACAACAGCTTATAATTGCCGGTGTGGCGGCCATGAAATGTCGTTCGTGCTTCATTCTCATTGTTGTTATATTTTCTGGTCCTTGGGGATTACCAATTTTCAATGATTTTAATTACTTTCAGAACGTATGTACTTCACAACAGAATGTTATAACTGCCAGTGTGGCGACCGTAAAAAATCTCCCGTACTTCGTTTACAGTGTTGTTATATTTCCTGACCCTTCGGAATCATCAAATTCAATGCTTTCATTTAGTTTTGCGCTTTTAATAACTGTTCACGATCAGACTCAATAAAATCGAGTCTACAATTTTTTGTCTTTGTATTGCTGCTTTTGCTTTCGAATCTCCTACTTTAAGAGCTTCTGTATAAGGTTGATCGGTAGGGCTGTTGAATATATGAATTTCCTTTTAGGCACGTGTGCGTTTTGGCGATTGCATCGGGGTTTCGACAGTGGCTGGACGATGTACATAAGCTTGTTTTCTTTTTTGGCCTACATTTTCAATGTGTTTTTATGCCATTCTGAAGGGCTGGAAACAGCGTTCGCATTGTGATCATGTGATATTTTTCGTTGTCACCGGTGTCGATGATTATATTTTGATGATGTTAACATGTACACAACGTTTGGTGCTGGGTATAGATTGACAAATATGATAAAATAGGCAAACAATATTAAAGACTGGTGTGCGAAAGAAAGAAAATACATTTTTTCTATTGTTTATACCTATATATGCAAAACCTTTCATACTTTAAAATGAAAGGGTACCAATTGTCTTTAGGACCCAGAATTATACCTCGTGTTTGTGGTCGTTGCTGAGAATTTTACTGAAGATTTATATTCTATAGACTGTAAAGACAAGATCGACAGTTGTGCCTCGTTTGAAGACTCGTCGTGTAAGGAGCCTTACAAAGAGTGGGCCCAGATAAACTGCAGACAAAGATGTAAATTTTGTATTGGTATGTACAGTTTTATTATCAAAGGTTAGACTGTGTTTCATTCTTGCGCAGCAATCAAATCAAGCCACAACTGAATGAACTTATGTTTACTACGGACAGAATACCAGTAATGTGATAGTTATTACATCATGTTAACCCTTTACTCCATAAATACGCCTTTCTACGTCTTTGCAAATAGAGTAGACCCAGATCGGCTCCTATAGGAGTTGTCTGATCAGGGTCTGTTCTCTTTGCTTATGATATATGATATGATATATATAGGTAAAAAGAAATTTATATTGAAAAGATAAATCTGACACCACTTGTGAAGATTTACATTTTTATATATGATTCTACGGTTTCTGCCATGGCTAAACATTCCTATGTCGAATGTGCTATTATAACAATAAATCTAATTAATATTCATGACGTCATTATCTTTTACATGAACATTCATGGAGAAAAGGGTTAAATGTTTGGAATGTGTAACAATATATTAATGGATGTGTGTTTACCACAGTCTACTAGTATTGTGCTAGTTATAAGATTAGGTTGAATTATTGGAATTTGTAACAAAAAATCAATGGGCATAATTATGTTTGACCATTCTTTTGATAGGTATTTGATAAGGTTAAATGATTTGAATTTGTAACAACAAATTAAGAAGAAAAAACAGATAACACTAATACACGTACAGTTGAACTTCGATAACTCGAAACTCAAGGGACCATACAAGTTAGTTCGATATAATCCGAACAATTTCTCAAGGCCAGAGCTTAAAAACAGGTCTAAAAGTAATGCTGAAAGCTCCTGTAAGAGCTTTCAGCATTACTTTAGACCTGTATTAAGCTATCACATGGGGTTTCTAGATAGCTGTAGGGATACATTTTAGAGCAATTATGTATTGTAAGTTTTGAAAGGACTGGACTTTTTGTTTGAGCTCAAAGTCCGAGTTATCCGAGTTCGAGATATCGAAGTTGGACTGTACATGTACTGCGTGTTAACCCTGTCAATGCTAAGATTTCAAATGTACTATTCCAAAATTCGAAAAGGTCATACTCACTGTGGATATTCTAAAATATGTTTTTAAAATGGTAGCACGACAAAAACAGACCCTGATGAGTGGACTGAATCTCTCTCAGTCTAGTATCGTGAATTACAATATCTGTTCTGTTTTTAAGTGCCCGGTTTCTGTTCAGAGATCAAATTTCCCTTTATTTGAACACTCAAATGATGAAAGGATCAGCATTGTTGTATTTCATAGACGTAGTGTTTCAGGTCTAAATAATGAGCTTAATTGTAATATTCGTGCATAGTTTCCTTAACGGAAATCTACAAAACATTAACATTTAAAGTACAGTAAAATCTCGATTATTCGAAAATTTAATATAGAAGAATTTAGACCCTGTTAGGTAAGTGGCTGCTTAATGCATGGTGAAAGTCATGCAGAAGTTTTCTGCATGACTTTCACCATGCATTAAGCTGCCAACTGTCTTAAAGATCGATAATAATATGCATTTCATTGTTCGAATAATCGAAATTACACTGTATAATGGTGTAAGAAATCGCACGCATACCAAACATACATCGGCGAATTCGGATACGATCGGTAATATTTCAAATAAGTTGTTACAATCTATTATAATTTATATGCATTGATTTCAGTTGTTCCGCATGTTAGCAATGTTTTAAATATTTGAATAGGCCTTTTAAAATGTACGAAGAAGGTATAAATATTGTTTTCTCGATGAAAACTCCAAGTTCTGACTATTTAAGAATTCTCGTAAATACTTGACCAACGTGTGGACTTTTTTCCTTATCATGTTCAATGTCTGATTTGGTCATAGCATTCACACATTCAATTGGGACATTTAGTAATTTACATTACCCTTTATTTTGTTAGATGTAATAAATGACCCAGTCAATGCATTACGATGCAGGTGATATGTTTTTTGTGCTTCTATTAAGTGATTTAATTCACCGTTACCATGTATCACATTTTCACGTTTAAGGTAAAACCACTCCAGCTCCACCGTGTGTGGATATGGTAAAGAATTGTAAAGATTATACAAAAGCTGTGTGCAACAAGACTGAGTACAATACTTGGGTGAATGAGAACTGCAGAGCCTTCTGCAGGAGGTGTACAGGTAAGTCTACCAGACTAAAGGAAATGCATGTCCAGAATTTTGCGACCCGAATAAAGAATTACCTCACACTTGTTAAAGGGTTACAACATTCGCATTGCATGATTATATTATACCTTTTCGAGTGACTACTAGAGACTTGTATAGCGTCGTTACATGTATAATGGTCATTACAATATTAACACTTACTAGAGACTGGTATAGCATCGATACATGTATAATGGTCATTACAATAGTAACACTGACTGGTGTAACGGCGATACATGTATAATGATCACTGCAATATTAACACTTACTAGTGGCTGGTATAGCGTCGTTACATGTACAATGGTCATTGCAATATTAACACTTACTAGAAGTTGGTATAGCGTCGTTTCATGTACAATGATCATTACAATGTTAACACTTACTAGAGGCTTAGAGGCTGGTGTAGCGTCGTTTCATATATAATGGTCACTGCAATACTAACACTTACTAAAGGCTGGTTTAGCGTCGTTACATGTATAATAATCATTGCAATATTAACTTTTAAAGGCTGGTATAGCGTCGTTACATGTATAATGGCCATTGCAATACTAACACTTACTAAAGGCCGGTATAGCGTCGTTACATGTATGATCACTGCAATATTAACTTATTAAAGGCTGGTATAGCGTCGTTACATGTATAATGGTCATTACAATGTTAACACTTACTAGTGGCTTAGAGGCTGGTATAGCGTCGTAACATGTATAATGGTCATTACACTAGTAACACTTACTAGTGACTGGTATAGCGTAGATACATATATAATGGTCACTGCAATAATAACACTAAATGCTGGTATAGCGTCGTTACATGTGTAGCAGATATGCTTTCGTCCGCTGAGTCTACCGGTGTAAATACTATTTGACTCTGTCGATCGTTTGATTACACTTTACGTGTTAGTCGGTATATTACAGTAACATGATGTACTTACATTTCAAAGCATGTTTCTATTTAAATTCCATCGGTCCACTTAGTAATTCATTTATAATCCGACAAATTGTCTTTCATCGTCAAATTTCGAGCGTGTTGTCAACCATACTGATGTACTTTGACCGTAGCCAATCAGATTGATAAGTCGGTGGTATCACGCTTCTATTACTTATAAATGAGATTTGGTGGAACCAGCATTCGTCATGCCACAATGGTACCTATTATATATAAAGCGGTTGCACATTTGTCTCGTCCCTTCTTTTGGCAGAGTTAGTGTAGTCCAGGTTGGACTAGATCGGGTTGGTACACACGTGCTTCCTATATATGTTGTTCCTCATTTGATTTATGTTTCTAAAGTTTCAATTCTAAAACTGCATACAGTTATTTAGTGTTGCATACGCTACTTTATTGTTGTTGCTGCAGTTGACAGGAAGTTCTCAGATTTATTCTGTCAGTACCTTGCCAAGGGACATTTTACAGAATATAGTATTAGGTCAGACCACCGCCGGTGGTTATTTGTGTTACGTTTATCGCAATTGCACTGCCAGTGCATAACGCTTGAACATAGCACACCAAATCTCCCCACAGAAGTCTATAGTAACAGTCGCATGAGTTGCTGCCAGCAGCCGGTGTAATGAGGAAAAGTGACCCCCGTAGTAGATCGACCGGGGGGTCGATTTATTATATAGTATTATGACCCCCGGTCATTTTACTATAAAGTATAGTGACTCCCTTGCCATAGTATAATGACCCCCCCCTTTATAGTATTGTAATCCACTCTTTCTATCGTAGCAGGTCGACCGAGAGGTCTATATATTTTAAAGTAGTATGACCCCGACCATTTACTATAAAATAAAGTGACCCCCTTGCCAAAATCCATCCACGATGGAGTGTCGATATATTATGTAGTACTATGACACCCATGCCATTTTACTATAAAATATAGTGACTCACTTGCAAAAATACATCAACCACTGGGTCGATAAATCATATCAATTTACGACCCCAATGACATTTTTCTATAGAGTATAGTGACTTCCTTGCCATAATATATTGAATCCCTTATAATATTGTGACCCACTCTTTTTATCGTAGTAGGTCGACCTAGGGGTCAATATATTTTATAGTATTATGACTCTCGGTCATAACCCCGCTAATGCGACCACCTAAAAGAGGTATAATTCTGGGTGCTAGATGCAGGTGGCAGCTTAATGCTTTCTGCATTACTTTAGCCCTGCATTAAGCAACCACCTGCTTATAAAAACACCCATGTTTATTCATTAAGTGGTCGCATTAGAGGGGTTCAACTGTATAAAATATAGTGACTCCTTTGCCAAAATACATCCCCCAAGGATGGGGTCGATATATAATATAGTACTATGACCCCATGTCATTTTACTATAAAATATAGTGACTCCCTTGCCAAAATACATCCACCAGGGGGGTTCGATATATTATATAGTACTATAACCCCCATGTCATTTCACTTTAAAATATAATGACTCCCTTGCCAAAATACATCCACGAAGGGTGTCGATATATCATATAGTACTATGACCCCCATGCAATTTCACTATTAAATATAGTGACTCCCTTGCAAAATAGCATCCACTACGGGATCGATAAATCATATAGGACTATGACCCCCATGCCATTTTACTGTAAAATATAGTGACACCCTTGCTAAAATACATCCACCAGGGGGTCGATATATTATACAGTACTATGACACCGATGCTATTTTACTATCAATTATAGTGACTCCCTTGCCAAAATACATCCACTAAGCGGGTTGATATATTATATAGTACATGTACTATGACCCCCATGCATGTTTACTTTTAAATATAGTAACAACTGCCTTGCAAAAATGCATCCACTACGGTATCGAAAAATCATATAGTACTATGACCCCCATGCAATTTTACTATTAAATATAGTGACTCCCTTGCAAAATTACATCCACTACGGGATCGATAAATCATATAGGACTATGACCCCCATGCCATTTTACTGTAAAATATAGTGACTCCCTTGCTAAAATACATCCACCAGGGGGTCGATATATTATATAGAACTATGACACCGATGCTATTTTACTATAAATTATAGTGACTCCCTTGCCAAGATACATCCACTAAGCGGGTTGATATATATTATAGTACATGTACTATGACCCCCGTGCATATTTACTTTTAAATATAGTAACAACTGCCTTGCAAAAATGCATCCACTACGGTATCGAAAAATCATATAGTACTATTACCCCAGGCAATTTTACTATAAAATATGGTGACTCCTTATTAAAATACATCCACGATGGGGGCTGGATATTTTATATAGTACCATGACCCCATTTCATTTTACCATACAATATTGTGACGCCCTTGCCAAAATACATCCGCCAGGGGTGTCGATATATTATATAGTACTATGACTCCATGCAATTTTACTATCAAATATATAATGACTCCCTTTGAAAAATACATCCACTACGTTGAACGATATATCATATAGTACTATGACCCCTCGGTCATTTTACTATAAAATATAGTGACTTCCTTGCCAAAATACATCAACGATGGGGGCTGGATATATTACATAGTACTATGACCCCATGCCATTTTACAAGAAAATAACTCCCTTGCAAAAATACATCCACGATGGGGGTCGATATATTATATAGTACTATGACCCTATGCAGTTTTCCTATAAAATATAGTGACTCCCTTGTAAAAATACATCCACTACGAGATCGATAAATCATATAGTACTATGACCCGCATGTCATTTTACTATAAATATTATAGTGACGCCCTTGCCAAAATACATCCGCCAGGGGTGTCGATATATTATATAGTACTATGACTCCATGCAATTTTACTATCAAATATATAATGACTCCCTTGCAAAAATATATCCACCACGGTGGTCGATAGATCATATAGTACTATGACCCCCGGTCATTTTACTATGAAATATAGCGGCTCCCATGCCAAACTATATCCACCAGGAGTGTCGATATATTATATAGTACTAGGACCCCATGTCATTTTACTATAAAATATAGTGACTATTATATAGAATGGCATGGGGTCATAGTATTATTTAATATATCGACCCCCACCATCATGGATGTATTTTGGCATGGGAGTCGATATATTTTCTAGTAAAATGGCATTGGGGTCATAGTACTATATATTATATCGACCCGCATCGTGTATGTATTTTGGCAAGGGAGCGACTATAGTTTTTATATCGACCCCTCCCATGGGGGATGTATTTTGGCAAGGGAGTCCCCATATTTTATAGTAAAATGACCGGAGGTCATAGAACTATATGACATATCGACAATCGTGATGGATGTATTTTTGCACGGGTGTCACTTTATTATAGTAAAATGGAATAGGTCATAGTTCTATATAATATATCGACCCCCATCGTGGATGTATTATGGCAAGGGAGTAACTATATTTTATAGTAAAATGGCATTTGGGTCATAGTACTATATGATTTATCGATCCTGTAGTGGATGTATTTTTGCAAGGGAGTCACTATACTTTATAGTAAACTGGCATGGGGACCATAATACTATATAATATATCGAAATACCCCCCCCCCCCCGGTGGATGTATTTTGGCAAGGGAGTCACTATATTTCATGATAAAATCGCCTGGGGTCATAGTACTGAGTGACTTATCGACCCCGTAGTGGATGTATTTTTGCAAGGGAGTCACTATATCTTATAGGAAAATTGCATGGGGTCATAGTACTATATAATATATCGACCCCCCCCCCCCCTCATCGTGGATATAGTTTGGCAAGTGAGTCGGTATATTTTCACTTTGAGGTATTTAACATATTTTGAGTCAGTTAAACAAACATATAACTTATCAGGGGCAATAACATTTTAGGAAATCAAAGGACACAAGTCACACAACTCAAATGATCATTATGTTAGCTTGACATTGTGTGAAACAATCACTTAAAATAGATGACTCCTGCATGAGCTGTGAAGATACATAATGGTATATATTTGCTACGATTTAAGTCTTAAGAGAATCAAGGTAAGCAACTCTAATACTTCCAGGAAGTTTGAGTCGCAATCCATTTTATAAGGGTTTCGAAAAAGCTCAAATGGGTAGAGAATACACACAATAACTTGAAAATATGCAATTATTCTGCCTGTCAGGTTCTTAAGGGACAATTATTAGCCCATATTTAAAGCACTGCATTTCTAAAGAACTACTTCTTACTGTGCTACGACCTCCGGAAGCAATTACTCACCGGGGTCACACCGACCATCCGTCGAGCTAATCTCTCTCTTTCTGCGTTAAACAACTGGGACTTTGAGTTACCTTTAGGCTGTAGCGAATTTCATTCTCTGCCGAGGAAGCCCCGCTTTATTGGTGGAGTTTGAATAAATCTATTAGCCGTGCCGCTCGGGTCGTAGTTATAAAGCAAAGAGTACATAGGGTCTAGAATCCTACCTTGATCAGGGTTGGGTTTCAAGCTGCTTCAGAGAGCCTCCTAGACTAGTCTAGAACTGTATGCTACAAGAGTTTGTAGACTGCAGCTTCAAAGAGACAGACTCGTCGAGTGTCGTGAATAAACATCAGTGAGACAATTTAAGTTCTGAATTGGGTTCAGAAAGTAAGAATTATTAGGCTGCATACAGACCAATTCATTGAGGCCTAGACTAGTCTACTAGATATATCTAGGTAGATAGGTCTACGAGATATATCTAGGTAGATAGGCCTAGGTAGATACATGTAGGTCTACTAGATATATATATATATATATAGAGGTAGATATGCATAAGTAGATAGGTCTACGAGAGGTATCTAGGTAGATAGGTCTACGAGAGGTATCTATGTAGATAGGCCTAGGTAGATAGGTCTACTAGATATATATATATATATATATATAGGTAGATAAGTAGATAGGTCTACGAGAGGTATCTAGGTAGATAGGTCTACGAGAGGTATCTAGGTAAATAGACCTAAGTAGATAGTTCCACGAGATATATCTAGGTAGATAGGTCTACCTGAGAAAGAACCAGCCTACGAGAGCTGTGTAACTAGATAGGTCTACGAATGCTTTCTCGCTTCTCAGCCGTGCTAGATAAGCTGAGTTACTAAAATAGCCGTACTAGAAAGCCTTATCTGGAACACCCCGTGACTAGTGTATTCATACGCGCGATTGGGTAAAATCAATACAAGGGAAGGAATTCTTACAGAATTATACCAACATTTCTATAGGCAACAGCCTTATGAATTGAAATTAATATAAGTAATTAGCACGAATATGAAATTCTATTTATCATAAAAACACTTTAAAGGCCTATTTAATTAACCGAAGACGCTGTTTTGTAGTCACTCAGTCATTTATATTTTACGCCAAAACGTAACGTTTGTGGTTGTCATAACAAATGACGTCATTTTGGTGTCACGCCTAAAGTTATGCTGCAGTCTGTTGCTATCAAATATGGAAGTCGTATTACGCAATTTAAAGTAGTACTTCACAAAATTCGTTAATTTACTTGGTTTTAGGGCGTATTTCAGCGAGAAAAATAATCAAGCATGGGTTTTGTTAAAGCCGGGGGTTTCTATACCCGAGGTTGGTCTGTTCCAGTCGGAAACGAGCTTTAGCGAGTTTCCGATAGGAACAGACCAACCTCGGGTATAGAAACCCCCGTCTTTAACAAACCCCACGCTTGATTCTATTAATCTAGGTCTACCAGAGAGCTTCGTTGAGGCATATCTAGCTTGGTCTGAGCTAAGTGATAGCTGTAAATACTGTTGATTAGTTTGATTCATTGTGATTATTGTTTGTCTAATCATCTTAAATTAGTATAAATTTTTCAGTTTATTTAATCATAAGCATAAGACAGATAGTCTTGAGGATAATTTCATATACCAAATCAGCTTGTATATATTTCTCAATTAAAATAATCGTTGGACAAGTAGTCCCAAGGAAAATTCTTATAATTATATCTACCTGTGCTCGACGTTCTTGCACGGAGAGAACCGTTACACTATATTTATGACAACAAACTTATCATTATTGTATGCGTGTGCAGGATCTGATTTTCGTTAAAGAAAAACAAAATGAAAATTTAAACCTCTGTGGCATATTTTTTATCATAATGTGAGTCAACTTGTCAAAAGTTTCCATTAAAAATATTAGCTTCTGTTTTGTGTGTATAATTAGTCATTTCACATTCGATTCGTATTAGCACGACCATGTGCATGATATGTCTTACTGTGTAGAGTTACATTTGTTCTTTCTGAGACTTCATCATTCATTTTATTCCCTTTATATATTGTACTTTGTTTTCATTTGTTATTGTTGTACATGTATTTGGTTTGTTATTGTTGTACATGTATTTGGTTTGTTTTGGTTTTGCACATGTGCACTGTCATCTTTTATCACATACGCATTGCACGTATACTGTCCCTTATGCGTTGCATTCTTTTTGTCTCTTATGGCTGTTTTTTTGTTGACATTTTCCTCCGTTGCCATTCTCTTGATACTCTAAGTACGGTGTTGTATTTACCTTTTTAGCCGATCAACTTTTGCACCTAACAACTACAACCACTACAATAGCACCAGTAGGTAAGAAGCCAAAACAACTTAGTTTATTACTCGTCGGCTTCCAATTTCAGTTTTGAAAACACTTCCAATAACGTTTCAAGATATACAATAGCAGTATTGCATCCAATATATACAATAGCAGTATATACAATAGCAGTATTGCATCCAAGATATACACCAGCAGTATTGCATCCAAATTGTTTCATGTATTTGATATTGAAGACCTAATTATTCGGTTCGCGTTTTAGTTTCGTTAACTGTTTGACAAAGGTTGATATTTTGTTGTAGAACATTTATAAGCATCCATCCAACATTTATAAGCATCGATCCAACATTTATAAGCATCCATCCAACATTTATAAGCATCGATCCAAACGGTTTATTTTGTACCAGTTGGTCATTTTTCGATATAAGTTCAAATTGACAATCTTCATAATAATGATTGAACATAACAAATACCAAGTTTTGTTTTATATTATTGAAAATATGCGTTCATTGTAGGGATTTCCTCTTTAAACTGTTAAATCATTATATGGTAACTCTTTCTTACACCCTAACACTGTTTCATGGCGCCAATAGTTTTCTCCCCTGTTTCAGATTGCTATGACAAGGTAGACTGTCGCACTTTCGGTTCGAATGCTTGTTCAAAGCAATTTGAAGACTGGTCGAAGGACAATTGTCCCCTAACCTGTGGATACTGTCACGGTAAATTTTTTTGAATGAGTGCAATGCTTAAGTGATCATTATCAATCTTCAAGACGGGTAGCAGTTTACAAAAAACAATACACCAAAACGAAACTATGCACTATTACTTTTACTAGTATTTACATTTCTTTCACAGAGACCAAAGCTCCTGACTCATCATTTTCTGTCCATTCTGTAACTTCAGCATGCATGGGTGTATTTTGAAATAACCTGGCACAAATGTTCAAAGCATCAATACAAGACCAATGTTCGTCTCTCAAAGACCAAAGTCACACTAAGGGACCACATATTCTGATTTGCCGTCTCGCTTAGCAGTGCATTTCATTACATAACCTAGGAATACCAAAGTTTTTGTTTAGTTGGAACCTGGGAATCTATTTCCTACACATGAAATACCGAATTTTGTTTGTAGATACATTTTGTTTTGATTCATCTTTGGATAGTGCAGTGTCGCATACCAGTTGATATTCTGTCTGGCATTGTTCTTTGACCTCTATCCTATGCTCTGTTAGTAATAGAGTGATCCATTGTTTGCCACAGTTCTTGTTATTCATATACTAAGCCTTCTCATTAACAATGCTTAGCGGACACATGTCAGTTTATATTGGCAGATCTTGTTAAACAAAGCACATGTAATTGTCAAAACAAACATTTAGATTTGCACAATGTACCCGTCTCAACGCATACTTACTTTTCACTTTGCACGAGTAATTGCACAGGAAAGAAAGTCTAAATATATACCTATAGCATTAGAACGGTATTTTTGTATCCTGACCAAGATAAATCGTTCATGTATCCTGATCAAGAACAAGCAAAAAATGCGGAACCCGCATTAAAGCAGGATTTTTTGTGTTGATCTTGACCCAATTTCTTGTATCCTTATATCAACTAAAAGGCCTTCACCCAAGATATCTGCATACCAAATATAAATTGTCTAGCCAATGTAGTTCAGAAGTTATAACAATACTTTAATGACAGCCAATGTTTCAAAATAGTGACCTCGACCTGATTTCAGGCATCTTTATGTCATCCATAAGGTCCTTATCAAAGCTATCTGAATACCAAAGGTGAATGGCCCAGCACTCGTGGATCAGAAGTTATAGCAAAATGTTAAAGTTTGTTAAAAACAGTCAAGTTTTCAATATAGTGACATTGACCTTGACCCAATTTCATGTATCCTTGTATGAACTGAAACGCATTCAACAAAGCTATTTGTACACCAAAGATGAGTTACCTAGCATTTGTAGTTCAGAAGTTTTAGCAATGTTAAAAAGGTTTGTTAAAAACAGCAAAGTTTTGGAAATAGTGACCCTGACCTTGACCTGATTTCATGTATTCTTGTATCAAGTGAAAGGCCTTCACCTAAGCTATATATATACAAAATATGAATTGCCTAGCATCTGTAGTATAGAAGTTATAGCAATGTTAAAGTTTGTTAAAAACGGTAAAGTTTTGGAAATAGTGACCTTGACCTGATTTCATGTATCCTTGTATCAAGTGAAAGAACTTCACTCAAATTATCTGTATACCAAATATGAATACTCTAGCATTTTTTTCAAAAATCCGGCTAAAAAGTGTGTGTATGGCTCTTCCCCTTGTTTGTGTTGCATCTTTTTAAACACATGTGCACTTTATTATGTGTGCTACTATACATATGACTATTAGCAAAATTGGCCGTATTAACAGTCGTGGCAAAAACTCTACCCAAGGAGAAACTTTTGCATGCAAAAGATTAAAAAAGTTTTCATTTGATAATTACATAACTTTGAGCAACCACATTTGCAAAGAAGGTTAACACAGACCTGCTTCAGGGGGGATTATCATATAACTACGATACTCACCAGTCTACATTTTTACAGTGTATGCGCTCATCAAGATACGTGTATCTGAAACAAATGCTGTTATAGTTCTGCATTGTTTGCAATAACAGGAATGTGCTTCAGGTTGAAGGTAATTGTGGGTTGTATATATCGTTTACAGTAACACAATGCCAATAAGCTGAATTCATTCTGGGTCTATGCGGTGATATCTTAATGCAGGATAACTGTTTTATGAGCTTTTTGAATTACCTTCGTTCTGTATTAAGCAGTCACGTGAAATTGCTGATATAACCAAACTGGTCCAAACTGCTTTGACAATTTTATTAGCAAAGAGACAAAATCAAGGCAATGACACTCTTCTGTTTGCATATAAACATAAACTCTTTGCCGGATAGTATTGAATTTGTTATTTCATATGTAACAAGTGTGGATCCAAATGACAGAACTAACGCGGCAAAACTGTTTACAATATGGATGCTTTTGTAAAGAGAAATGGAACAGTTTTTTAAACTTTTATTTTGATCATAATTGCTATGTTTGTTTGTGGACTAAGCCCAAGAGATACATATACAGAAACACCTTGATTAATCGAACACTAAAATCTCGATTATTCGAACATTAAAATACGTAAATGCATTAAGCAGCAACCTGCCTAAATGGATCTAAATTTTTCAAAACAGAAAATTCGTATAATCGAGATTTTACAGTATAACTGAAATTTCCATTTTATCGTATTCCATATTTATCAGGAACGCCAACGACTCCCAAGATTTGCGAGGACAGGATACCAAACTGTAAGGCCTACAACCCAAATACCTGCACGGACCCAGACTTTCAAATCTGGGTGGACGACAATTGCAGAAAATTCTGCGGAAAATGCTAAATTCGTTTGAATTCTGTCAGTCAAACTATTAAACAGTATGTAGGTCGATTCTGTTCGATTAAGCTGTGATATATGTTCAGTGAAAGAAAATAATTTTTAAAATGTGGTCACTCAATAATTTCCATCACACCCATCTGGCTACAATTAAATCCAAATCAGAGCAGAATGATGACCCTAAATCGCTTACCTAGGTCGTGTGAATTATTGTTTTTACAAATATAACCAGTATTTAAGCATCTGGAATTCTGGTAGGTCATTTTATTCTATAAAACCATATGTGGAAAATTAGGTCGAATCGGCGGCAATGTTTTATAAGGCCATAAAATGGTTTGGACACGTTTGGTAAAATGCAAAGTTATATATAACGATGGTGTCAAGAGAAAATCTCTATAGCCATGTCTGGAAAATGAGCCCCGCTCCTGACAGTCTTGATTTTGGAAGAGCTGAATGGGTTTGAACACCTCTGGTAGATGTTTACCTACGACTAGTACCCCAGTATGTATTGGTATCTCGCAAGTTAGTACCCCAGTATGTATTAGTATCTCGTAAGTTATTACCCCAGTGTGTATTGGTATCTCGTAATTAAAGTTATTACCCCAGTATGTATTGGTATCTCGTAAGTTAGTACCCCAGTATGTATTGGTATCTCGTAATTAAAGTTATTACCCCAGTATGTATTGGTATATCGTAAGTTAGTACCCCAGTATGTATTGGTATCTCGTAAGTTAGTAACCCAGTATGTATTGGTATCTCGTAAGTCTGTTTTATTGAGTCTGTTCAGAAGCAGTTATTAAAAGTGCAACACTACCCATGCCACCCAGCACCGGCTTAAGTTGTATTCATTTTTCAAAACTAATAACATCGAAACTAATGATCCCGAAGGACCAGAACATATCACAACACTTGAATGAAGTATGGGGCGACTTTTACGGCCGCCAGACAAGCACTTAACACCTGCTGTTGTGAAGTACATAAGTTCTGAAAGTAGGAGAGGCCATCAGTTTGAGAGAATATTATTTTCCTTTACAGCCACATTTGGCATCGATAGTGTTTACGAATATAACAATGTAGAGCAATTTATGCAAAGTAGCATCGAACTCTGGACAGCAGTTTAAACGAAGGTTGGGTACCCGTAAACCAGGTTTAAGTCCCCCAGTAGCTTATTTTGGTTGCTGGCCGTTCCAAGGCGGTGCTCCTGCTTTCAGCCTACGGTCAATTTTGTTGTTTAATATGCTTAATGTTTAATGTTTTTCGTCTTGATATGCGTCCTGTTATGTTTTGTCTTGTGGCTTTACCGTTTCTTGTTTAATGGTGTTTAGTGCGGTGTCATTTCGTGTGTGGCTCTCCCTGTTTGACTATTTTTCCATATTTGCACTTTAAATAGCTGCTCATGAATTGGCTCAATAAAACTAAGTCTGCAATTTTCTTTTCGCATTGCTGCTTCTGCTTTCGAAGAATCCCCTACTTTAAGAATTTATGTACTTCACAACAGCAGGTGATAATGTGTTTGTGTGATCGTCGAAAAAAGTCGCCCCGTACTTCATTTTTAGTGTTATACTCTCTGATATCAATGGTTTTAGTGATGAAAATTGAATACCGCTTAAGCCGATGCTAGAGGGAAGTGAGTAGCGTTGTACCTTAAATGACAAGAACTGACTCAATGAGTCTGCACCTTTTCTCTTTTTGCATTGCTGTATTTGTATTCGAAGGCTCTTTTACTTTCCGATTTGATTTAACTTTCTGTAGAGTCAAATGGATGTTGGTGGTACATTTTTGTAAATTAAAGCAGCTACCATAGCTTTGGTAGAGAGTCGCCATTCAATCATTTCCACATAATTTTATTGAGATCGGAACGACGAGGTTAGGCAAAAACTGCAGGCAAACCATTAAGGGCACAACAGAGAATAGGCAATGGTAAGTATGGTAAAATCACTCCGTTTCTGGGTTTAAGAGTGTAATATCAGAGTACGGCACCGGCCGCGTGGCTCAGTGGTAGAGCGTCCGCCTGCGGCACGGAAGGTCGTGGGTTCGATTCCCGGCCGCGACAGACCAAAAGTCGTTAAAAGTTGGTACTAGTAGCTCCCTTGTCTACGCTCGACAATAAATGTGTAGTTCTGGGACTGGTCGGCCCGGTGTCAGGATAATGTGACTGGGTGGGGTGCCCTTGCCATGTACCTGCGGCAGGAGTATTCCAGTGAGGTAGCACTATAACTTGTCTCATGCGGGTGCCGTCTGCAAATAACTGAAATACTGTTGGTCGGACGTAAAACCCAACTCACTCACATATCAGAGTACTATCCTCGGCCTGTCATCACGCAAGCAAATATAACCAAATATGTAGTGTATTGCAATATAATGGGTCAATAAATTTACTCCTAAAAGTTTAAATGCGTTTAATAAACAAATCATGAAAATGCATACGATCCCACGTTTTCCTAAGTTTTGAATATTGCATCAACATAGAATTCTGGGTGGGAAACACATTTTTGCAATATTCTATAACGTCCGTAGATTGCAATTATGCAAGTATATTTACTAATGAGAGGTAACTTTCAATAATAAATTTAAACAAGAGATGTCACAGTCACGTGACAAATGCCCCCTGTGACCTTGACCTTTGACCCATGGACCAGGGAGTTGACACATCGTCTTTGTGTGGTGAACATTTGTGCCAGGTTCCTTTGAAATCCATTCACAGATAAACAAGTAATTGTACCCTGTGACCTTGACCTTTGATGTATGGACCATGGAGCTAAACGCGACACAACGTCTTTGTCTGGTGAACATCTGTGCCATGTTATATTGAAATCCATTGATAGATAAAGATGTTGCAGACCAGACACGAAATTTGTGACAAAGTAATTGTATTCTGTGACCTGACCTTTGACCCATGGACCAGGGAGTTGAAAGCGACAAATCATCTTTGTCTGGTGAACATTTGTGCCAAATCATATTGAAATCCATTGATATATAAAGAAGTTACAGACAGGACACGAAATTTTTGACAAAGTCATTGTACCCTGTGACCTTGACCTTTGACCTATGGACCTGGGAGATGAAAGCGACACATCGTCTTTGTGTGGTGAACATTTGTGCCAAGTTATATTGAAATCCATTGATAGATTAAAGAAGTTACAGACCGGACACGAAATTTGTTACAAAGTTATTTTACCATGTGACCTTGACCTTTGACCCATGGACCTGGGAGTTGAACGCGACACACCGTCTTTGTATGGTGAACATTTGTGGCAAGTTATAATGAAATCCATTGATAGATAAAGAAGTTACAGGCCGGACACGAAATTTGTTACAAAGTAATGGTACCCTGTGACCTTGACCTTTGACCCATGGACCAGGGAGTTGAACGCGACACATCGTCTTTGTGTTGTGAACATTTGTGCCAAGTTATATTGAAATCCATTAATAGATGAAGAAGTTACAGACCGAACACGAAATTTGTGACAAAGTAATTGTACCCTGTGACCTTGAAATTTGACCCATGGACCAGGGAGTTGAACGCGACATATCGTCTCTGTCTGGTGAATATTTGTGGAAAGTTATATTGAAATCCATTGATAGATGAAGAAGTTACAGACCGGACACAAATTTTGGACGGATGGAAGGACAGATCGACGGACGGACTGACAGACGGAAGGACGGACAATGCGATTACTATATGCCCCCCTCTGGGGGCATAAAAAAGGCTTTCCGAATTTAATGATACTTGTAACCTTGCTTAAGAAATTTATCAGTTATAATTAACTTGCGACTATTAACATCTAGCTAAGAACAGGCTCGGGTAAAGCGATATGTTGAGACATGTAAACCCCATAGGATGTAGAACGGGCCGCATATCTCCACGAGTTAACCGCCAACTTTGTTTTGCTTGTTTTGTAACAGGAAATGTGGTGTGGTTAGAAGGTTGGAGAGATTTCTTACAGTAAGTTCAAACTTGGGTCCATTTGTAAAGTAACCCCGCCTAAACGAAATGTTTTTCCTAGGAACTTCTTTAATATTAGACATACAAAGGCGCATTTTTCATGACATACACCAATTACCTGCACAGTTCAAGATGTCCACAAACCAACAGACAGGGCAAAAACAATACACCCCCCCCCTTGATAGTGGGGGGATAAAAGTAGAATATGACGGAGAAAGATAGAGACTATTGTAAAGTAAAGTACCTAGTTATATAAATATAGTCTACTTTCAGTCCTAATGACCGTTCAGCCAGCTGTACATTTACGCACCTGGTCATTGGAAGGGCCGTAACTAAGGTTGGTAGAACTTGTGGCCCAACCCCTTTCAATATATTTTGAAATTCAAATTGAACACTGCTAACTTTTTAGCACAATTACGCAGTCGAGGTACCGGCTAGTGACCCTCACATATACCCATTTTAACCACTGAGCGGAAAGCATTCAACTTCATGGCCCTTTTGTCTATAATAATATATCCTGTTGTGGAACAAACCAAAGGAACATCACCAGCTTAATTATTCATTACTCACTTGGTAGTAACAATTATTGATATCAATAAATATATTGGGTCTGATCCACTGCAAGATGAATTCCTCTGACCACATGCTTTACGAGTGTAATAAGAGATAATACTTAAGAAATAACAAGCACAGATAGAAGTTATCATATATAATTGTATGATACTACTCACAAGAGGCCTTTAGTTGCTTTATCCCCCTTATTGTTAGGGTGAGCAATATGTATGTTATATATCCTAGAATAAACAAGAGTACCGCATACGGTACATAATACGCCCACTTGCAAACTTTCTGATTAAACATGCCTTATGAGCTAATATATAATTTGGGCAGATTTCTTGTACTTTAGGTTTTAAACAAAGCACAAGAATTGTGTAAAGAAAGTTCCTCATAGATTGTGTATATATCAAGGAAATCTAGTAAAATAGTGATAAAAAATGAATTTGAGGAATTAATTGAACAGCTGTTCCAAATTTTGGTATCAATTCATAGGTAAAAGTCGTGTCCCAAATCTAAAATTATACGTTCAGATCTCTATTTCAATGAGAGAAAATGTGATTTTCAAAATAATAATGGTGAATATAATAAATATCAACATTTAACTGCATTGTAAAGAGAAAATATAGTCAGTAAATAGCATTTATGGCACTCAAAATACACTTTGAACTTTGTCCCTCAGACCTACGACATTGCAGTAACAATGTTATAATATGGTGGAGTTCTACCATTAAAGAACACATTCAAGGGAGACAATTACCCTCAAGAAGAAGATTGTTCACCACTTAATGGTTGCCACCATGTTATAAGCATGGTGTGAAAACAGTTTAAAAAAACAAGATTATTTAAGTTAAGTATGTGAGCGAGTATTTTTGAAACCTGTCATTTAAGTAACACATATTACAGAGATGCTTTAAATCATAGCTTGCATTTCAAAGTGCATATGAGCCAATATATAATTTGGGCAGATTTTGAAATCATTTTTTTGAAAAATCAAAGGTGTTTCTCCTTGAAAGTTTTGTTGATTTCTAGGTACTTTGTTGTTTAAGTGACACTAAAAATGTAAAATGCACCCTAAATTTATTCATCTTTAAAACTTTATATGACTTTATGACGATGACTCTCAAGCACATGTCATTGCAGTAATGAAAATTAAAACAATGACTATAACAGCATGTGGTTCATTTAAAGTAATTTATTGCATTATATATCTTATGTATGCCATATCTGAATAGATGAATATATAAAAACCTTTTTTTCCATATATATTAATGAGAAATTTTGAATCATTGCATGATACGATAAAACCAATACAATTACAAACATAACAATTAGTGTTATGATCATTATTGGCTTTGTATAGTGCTTTACACTAGCTTAACCTAGAATAATGTCATAATTATCAACAAATCATGAATCAGACACATATTCAAACATGTTTCAGCTTTTTTGTCATCATTTTTTACTCATGTTATTGCAATGACACCCTTGTTATTGCAAAGACATTTATTGTAACTGCAATGACAAACTGACAATAAAATTTATTTTTGCTATCTTTTATTTGCAAATTGTCTAAAATAACACACAAACTGTTAACAACACGTTCAGCAATTTCAATTCTAAACTATATCAAGTAATTTTACAAAAAGATTTTAATGGACATTGAAAAAAGATTGCAGCGTGACTGCAATGACATTTTTGTTATTGCAATGATTTGCATAATCTTAAGCTGATAAAATCAACCCTATTCCAGATTTAAATGCCCCTCATTATAATGTTCTTTGCAAATTCATACTTTCCCTCATGAATATTTAAAAAACACTCTGCCCACTGTGAATATTTTATCATTTTTCATTGCGCTTCATAAAACAAAGGAATTAATTACCAGAGTCAAGAGATGGTCTGAACCATAATATTTCAATAAGCAAATTGAGCAAACCCTGATCAGGCAGATTCAAGAGGAGCTTTCTGATCTTGATCTTTTCTGTTGTAAGGGGTGTTAATGTTTTATAATAAGCGGAAGGGTTAAAGATAATAAATAAAAATATATGAACAACAACAATGCACATTATATTTCACCGTTGCCTTAGACTGACTTTTATTTAAATTAATTTATTTTTGATAATAGAATAATTTTTGATAGCTGAGAATAAAGCAAACAAAAAAAATATTTACAATGCATTACATGGCTAGCAAGGTAGACCCAAAACAGACAGGGGTTGCAAGATAATGTTCGATCTAGGGCATGATTTGAAAATAATGCTGGCAAATGTGGTTAGATGCAGCAAACCAATGTTCAGCATTTTTGTTTTCAACCCTTCTTATGCTACAGTTTATAGAGGATGTTGGCCACTTTTATTATAGTGTCCTCAACAAAGTCATTTTCTAAAAAGTAAGATAGTTTTGTTTCTTCTGTTAAAAGTTAAGACTGGGATAAGACAGAGTTTATACAAACAGATGCCTTTAAACTACTCTTTAAAGTCACATGTTGAAACAGTTGTGATAAATAGAGCATTTGCTCCAAAGGAGCATATGCTCTTTTTATCACAATGGTTTCAAGACTACAATATACATGTATATATATCCTGAAAATTCCCTTCTATCCAGGAAATGCTCCTTTCCAGTAGATTCGTTCATAACATTTGAGTCTAAAAATTGCATATCAGGCAATGGGATAACCCTTAAATTATCTTTCAATTGAACCCTTTCACTAATGAGTTATAATTCTGGTAAAACTCTGCCAGCTGTACATATTTAATTACATATACTTTTTATTGGGGTATATAGAGCAAAGAATTTTAATCGGAGTTGACCCTGATCTGGAAGCCTCCTTACATTAAAAAATAACACTTATGTAAAATCTTAGATGTCTTGAAATTTTATGAACTTGTTATTAAACTCCATGAAAGTTTTTTTTATCACATAACTTCACATGTTTCTGAGTTAATAAAACCAACACATATTTATTATATTAACCATTTGGCATATACAAATGATGTGATGTCATTAAAAGCAGTATGGCAAGACATCATACAATGCTGAAAAATACAGCATTTTTTTTATTTAAAACTTTGGAGCTCTTTTTTAAGAGTGTATGATAAGAGAAACTTAAACTCATCACTTCTTATCACACTCATTATCACTTCTTATCAAATTTTATTTAACTCATTCAGGAAATGCTATAAAGCTTGCAAGAGGCTTGCTTAACTCATTCTCTCCTAGACTATTTTTAGACCCAGCCTCTTTGAATTAATCTACCGAAAAGGAGCATTAACTATAGAAAAGGAGAATTTTAGAATTGCATGGTTTTGAAACCATTGCGATAAATAGATTATTTGCTCCTATGGAGCAAATGCTCTATTTATCACAATGGTTTCAAAGAATGAGTTTTACAGATCGAGGGACAAAAATGCGTCATTAGGAGAGAATGGGTTAATAACATTTTCTTGAATTTGTTTATTAAAAGTTGTTATGAAGTGACAATCTGTGTAAGATCCTTGATGTAGCTATAGCTTCAGGACTGGATTGGCATATTTATTGGTCATCATGGTTAATATGGGTTAAAATGATATGCGACTGATTAAAAATACCCAAGCTCCTAATTAGAATTGACAGACTGTTCAGTTATACACTACTTGCTTGACCCTTTCCTCATATAAACATGTTTTCATGCATTTGCAAACAGAGTGACCCAGATCAGACAGCTCCTAGGAGCCACTTGATCAGGGTCTGCTCTGTTTGCTAATAGAATTTGATAGATGTGTTTTACTTTCTAAAATGATTCCAATGTTCCACCTTCAATATTTCATTATATTATTTGGTCCATGAATATTCAGTAGGTATTGAAATTGCAAATAAATATAGAACAAGGAAAGGGTTAATCCAAAGACCTGTTAATGTCCATCATAGCTCAACGACAACAATTGTTATTTAACCCTTTCCCTATTCTATGCTTATTGCAAATTTCAATACCTACTAAATATTCATGGCCAAATTAGTTGTAATGAAATATGGAAAGTGGAACACTGTAGCCAATTTAGAATGTACAGAAACAGATCTATTCAATTCCTTTAGCAAACAGAGCAGACCATATAGGAGCCTTCTGATCTGGGTCTACTCTGTTTGCAGGTGCATAAAACATGTTTATATGAGGGAACATATTAATACACAATGTCTTACAATATCCAGCCTTCAAGCTGACTTTGAGAAAGAGAAAACTGTATTTATTCCATAGATTTACCTTACATGCATATATCTGCAGTGCTATTCTTGTAGTAAAATAACAAAAAATAGTGAAGAAAATTTAAAAGAACTAGAAATGTCATCGCAATAACAAATTTCTTTAAAAATCCCATCTTACACAAATTTTCAACAAACATGAACATTTTAATTTATTATGCATATTTACTTGCATATTTCTGTTGAATAATTCCAACTGAAATGAAAATTATAAAGATAATAACAATACAATGCTGTATTGTCACTGCAATAACAAATCCTGTCACTGCAGTCACAAAATGAGTGTTATTGCAATGACTGTTATTGCAATGACGCATTCTCATATTTACCTCAACTTCTGGTGCTGATCTCTGACCTAGCCATACTTTGATATGTTTATAACATAAACATTTATATTTATAACCTATATGCACTTTAAAATGCAAGCTATGATTTAAAGCATCTCTGTAATATGTGTTACTTAAATGACAGATTTCAAAAATACTCACTCACATACATAACTTAAATAATCTTGTTTTTTGAAACTGTTTTCACACCATGCTTATATGGAAAAATGGCAACCATTTAGTGGTGAACAATCTTCTTCTTGAGGGTAGTTGTCTCCCTTGAATGTGTGCTTTAATGGTAGAACTCCACCATATTATAACATTGTTACTGCAACGACGTAGGTCTGAGGGACAAAGTTCAAAGTGTATTTTGAATGCCATAAATGCTATTTACGGACTTTATTTTCTCTTTACAATGCAGTTAAATGTTGATATTTATTATATTCACCATTATTATTTTGAAAACGACATTTTCTCTCATTGAAATAGTGATCTGAATGTATAATTTTAGATTTGGGACATGACTTTTACTTATAAATTGATACCAAAATTTGGAACAGCTGTTCAATTAATTCCTCAAATTCATTTTGTTGTCATTATTTTACTAGATTTCCTTGATATATACACATTCTATAAGGAACTTTCTTCACACAATTCTTGTGCTTTGTTTAAAACCTAAAGGACAAGAAATCTGCCCAAATTATATATTAGCTCATATAGGTTATAAATATGAATGTTTATGTTATAAACATATCAAAGTATGGCTAGTTCAGAGATCAGCACCAAAATTGAGGTAAATATGAGAATGCGTCATTGCAATAACAGTCATTGCAATAACACTCATTTTGTGACTGCAATGACAGGATTTGTTATTGCAATGACAATACAGCATTGCATTGTTATTATCTTTATAATTTTCATTTCAGTTGGAATTATTCAACAGAAATATGCAAGTAAATATGCATAATAAATTAAAATATGCATGTTTGTTGAACATTTATGTAAGATGGATTTTAAAGAACTTTGTTATTGTAATGACAGGATTTGTTATTGCGATGACATTTCTAGTTCTTTTAAATTTTCTTCATTATATTTTGTTATTTTACTACAAGAATAACACTGCAGATATATGCATGTAAGGTAAATATATGGAATAAATACAGTTTTCTCTTTCTCAAAGTCAGTTTGAAGGCTGGATATTGTAAGACATTGTGTATTAATACGTTCCCTCATATAAACATGTTTTATGCACCTGCAAACAGAGTAGACCCAGATCAGAAGGCTCCTATATGGCCTGCTCTGTTCGCTAAAGGAATTGGATAGATCTTTTTCTGTACTTTCTAAAATGGCTACAGTGTTCCACTTTCCATATTTCATTACATCTAATTTGGCCATGAATATTTAGCAGGTATTGAAATTTGTAATAAGCATAGAACAGGGAAAGGGTTAAATAACAATTGTTGTCGTTGAGCTATGATGGACATTAATAGGTCTTTGGATTAACCCTTTCCCTGTTCTATATTTATTTGCAATTTCAATACCTGCTGAATATTCATGGACCAAATAATATAATGAAATATTGAAGGTGGAACATTGGAATCATTTTAGAAAGTAAAGAAACACATCTATCAAATTCTATTAGCAAACAGAGCAGACCCTGATCAAAGGCTCCTAGGAGCTGTCTGATCTGGGTCTACTCTGTTTGCAAATGTGTGAAAACATGTTTATATGAGGAAAGGGTTAAGCAAGTAGTGTATAACTGAACAGCCTGTCAATTCTAATTAAGAGCTTGGGTATTTTTAATCAGTCACATATCATTTGAACCCATATTAACCATGATGACCAATAGATATGCCAATCCAGTCCTGAAGCTATAGCTACATCGAGGATCTTACATGGATTGTCACTTCATAACAACTTTTAATAAACAAATTCAAGAAAATGTTATTAGCTCATTCTCACCTAATGACGCCTTTTTGCCCCTCTGTAAAACTCATTCTTTGAAACCATTGTGATAAACAGAGCATTTGTTCCATAGGAGCAAATAATCTATTTATCGCAATGGTTTCAAAACTATGCAATTCTAAAATTCTCCTTTACTATAGTTAATGCTCCTTTTCGGTAGATTAATTCAAAGAGGCTGGGTCTAAAAATAGTCTAGGAGAGAATGAGTTAAGCAAGCATCTGGCAAGCTTTATAGCATTTCCTGAATAAAATTTGATAAGAAGTGATGATGAGTATAAGTTTCTCTTATCATACACGTCTTTAAAAAGAGCTCCAAAGTTTAAAATAAAAAAAAATGCTGTATTTTTCAGCATTGTATGATGTCGTGCCATACTGCTTTTAATGACATCACATCATTTATATATGCCAAATGGTTAATATAATAAATATGTGTTGGCTTTATTAACTCAGAAACAAGTGAAGTTATGTGATAAAAAAACTTTCATGGCGTTTAATAACAAGTTCATAAAATCTCAAGACATCTAAGATTTTACATAAGTATTATTTTTTAATGTAAGGAAGCTTCCAGATCAGGGTCAACTCCGATTAAAATTCTTTGCTCTATATACCCCCATAAAAAGATTATGTATTTAAATATGTACAGCTGGCAGAGTTTTACCAGAATTATAACTCATGAGTGAAAGGGTTCAATTGAAAGATAATTAAGGGTTACCCCATTGCCTGATATGCTATTTTTAGACTCAAATGTTATGAATGAATCTACTGGAAAGGAGCATTTCCCGGACAGAAGGGAATTTTCAGGATATATATATTGTAGTCTTGAAACCATTGTGATAAAAAGAGCATATGCTCCTTTGGAGCAAATGTTCTATTTATCACAACTGTTTCAAAATGTGACTTAAAGAGTAGTTTAAAGGCATCTGTTTGTATAAACTCTGTCTTATCCCAGTCTTAACTTTTAACTGAAGAAACAAAACTATCTTAATTTTTAGAAAATGACTTTGTTGAGGACACTATAATAAAAGTGGCCAACATCCTCTATAAACTGTAGCATGAGAAGGGTTTAAAACAAAAATGCTGAATATTGGTTTGCTGCATCTAACCACATATGCCAGCATTATTTTCAAATTATGCCATAGATCAAGCATTATCTTGCAACACATGTGTGCTTTGGGTCTACCATGCTATCCATGTAATGCATTGTAAATATTTTGTTTGTTTGCTTTATTCTCAGCTATCAAAAGTTATTCTATTATCAAAAATAAATTAATTTAAATAAAAGTCAGTCTAAGGCAACGGTGAAATATAATGTGCATTGTTGTTGTTCATAAATTAATTATCTTTAACCCTTCTCCTCATTATAAAACATTAACACCCCTTATAACAGAAAAGATCAAGATCAGAAATCTCCTCTAGAATCTGCCTGATCAGGGTTTGCTCAATTTGCTTATAGAAATATTATGGATCAGACCATCTCTTGACTCTTTGTTTTATGTAGCGCAATGAAAAATGATAAAATATTCACAGTGGGCAGAGTTTTTTTTTTAAAATATTCATGAGGGAAAGTATGAATTTGCAAAGAACATTATAATGTGGGGCATTTAAGTCTGGAATAGGGTTGATTTTATCAGTTTAAGATTATGCAAGTCATTGCAATAACAAAAATGTCATTCCAGTCACGCTGGAATCTTTTTTCAATGTCCATAAAAATCATTTTGTAAAATTACTTGATATAGTTTAGAATTGAAATTGCTGAACGTGTTGTTAACAGATTGTGTGTTATTTTAGACAATTTGCAAATAAAAGATAGCAAAAATAAATTTTATTGTCAGTTTGTCATTGCAGTTACAATAAATGCCTTTGCAATAACACGGGTGTCATTGCAATAACATGAGTAAAGAATGATGACAAAAAAGCTGAAACATGTTTGAATATTTGTCTGATTCATTATTTGTTGATAGTTATGGCATTATTCTAGGTTAAGCAAGTGTAAAGCACTATACAAAGCCAATAATGATCATAACACTAATTGTTATGTTTGTAATTGTATTTTTTTTATCACATCATGCAATGATTCAAAATTTCTCATTAATATATATGGAAAAAAGGTTTTTATATGTTCATCTATTCAAATGTGGCATACATAAGATATATAATGCAATAAATTACTTTAAATGAACCACATGCTTATATAGTCATTGTTTTCATTTTCGTTACTGCAATGACATGTGCTTGAGAGTCATCGTCATAAAGTCAAATAAAGTTTTAAAGATGAATAATTTTGGGTGCATTTTACATTTTTATTGTCACTTAAAGAACTAAGTACCCAGAAATCAACAACACTTTCAAGGGAAAACTCCTTTGATTATTCAAAAAATTGATTTCAAAATCTGCCCAAATTATATATTGATATATTGGCTCTTATAAGTGTTGACATTTTCAAATCTGTGCTTCAGATCTTGATTTCCATATTAGGGTGATACTATTTTTAAAACAAATTCAATATCTTTTTTAAAACAAGAGGGCCATGATGGCCCTTAATCGCTCACCTGTTCGTAACAGATTAATGATTTAAATGACAGATTGCATAATTTGAAAAATCTTGGTAGAAAACCATCAGATGATGCTACATACTAAATATAAAGAGTCTAGACCTTACAGATTTGGAGGAGGAGATATTTTAAAGATTTTCCTATGAAAAACTGTTAAGCCCCAGGGCGGGGTCAATTTTGATCCGGGGTTCATAATTTGAAAATCTTGGTAGAGGACTATTAGATAATGCAACATACCAAATATCTAAGGTCTATGCCTTACAAGTTCAGAGAAGACTTTTAAAGATTTTTAAGAGAAGATTTTTAAAAACTTTCCTATAAAAAACTGATATGCCCCTGGGCGGGTAAGTTTTTAACCCAGGGGACATAATTTGAACAATCTTGGTAGAAAACTATTAGATAGCGCTACATACCAAATATTAAAGGTCTCTGCCTTACAGTTTTGGAGAAGAAGATTCTTAAAGCTTTTCATATGAAAAACTGATAAGCCCAAGGGCGGGGCCATTTTAGACCCAGGGTTAATAATTTGAATACTCTTGGTAGAAAACCATTAGATGATGCTACATACCAAATATCAAGGGCCTAGACCTTACAGTTCTGGAGAAGATTTTTAAAGATTTTCCTATGAAAAACTGATAAGCCCTTGGGCGGTGCCATTTTTGGTCCGGGGGTCATATTTTGATTAATCTTAGTAGAGGACGATTAAATAATGCTACATACCAAATATCAAAAGTCTATACCTTATAATTTTAGAGAAGAATATATTTAAAGATTTTCCTATGAAAAACTGATAAGCCCCGGGGCGGGGCCATATTTGGCCCTGGGGTCATAATTTGAACAATCTTAGTAGAGGACCATTAGATCAAGCTACATACCAAATATCAAAGGTCTATGCCTTACAGTTTCAGAGAAGATGATTTCTTCAAGATTTTCCTATGACAAACTCATAAGCCCTGGGGGCGGGGCCATTTTTGTCCTGGGGGTCATAATTTGAACAATCTTAGTAGAGGACCATTAGATGATGCTACATACCAAATACCAAAGGTCTATTCCTTACATTTTCAGAGAAGAAGATTTTTAAAGATTTTCCTATGAAAAACTGATAAGCCCCGGGGTGGGGCAATTTTTGGCCCAGGGGTCATAATTTGAACAATCTTAGTAGAGGACCATTAGATGATGCTATATACCATATATCAAAGGTCTATGCCTTACAGTTTCAGAGAAGAAGATTTTTAAAGATTTTCCTATGAAAAACTGATAAGACCTGGGGCGGGGCCATTTTTGGCCCAGGGGTCATAATTTGAAAAATCTTAGTAGAGGACCATTAGATGATGCTACATACCAAATATCAAAGGTCTATGCCTTACAGTTTCAGGGAAGAAGATTTTTAAAGATTTTCCTATGAAAAACTGATAAGCCCCGGGGAGGGGCCATTTTTGGCCCAGGGGTCATAATTTGAACAATCTTAGTAGAGGACCATTGGATGATGCTACATACCAAATATCAAAGGTCTATGCCTTACAGTTTCAGAGAAGAAGAATTTTAAAGATTTTCCTATGAAAAACTGATAAGCCCTGGGGCGGGGCCATTTTTGGCCCGGGGGACATAATTTGAACAATCTTTGTAGAGGACCATTACATCATACTACATACCAAATATCAAAGCTCTTGGCTTTGTAGTTCCAGAGAAGAAGATGTTTAAGTAAATTGTTGACGCCCGCACGTACGCACGACGCACAACGCACCTACGCACAACGCCGGACGCCGGACATAGGATCATCCCAATGGCTCACCTTGGCACTTTGTGCCAGGTGAGCTAAAAAGTTAAAGCTAATCCTCATATTTACAGATATTTGTAAAGTGCAACGGCTGTAACTCTGTAAAGACAAACTGAATGAACCTCAAAATAAACTCAGCTTCAGATCTTGTTGCTTAAAACATTTGTATTAAGTTTCATTTATATCATTTTAATAGTTTTCCCAGAAAACAACAGACAAACTAAAAGTTGACCGACAAACAAAGCAACGAACACACAAAGTTCAAGGACCATAACTTTAGAATAAAATGACATATCAAAAACCCCGCAATATATGTGAAAATTCATATTAATGTTTAACCATATAAAAAAATTGAAGTAAATATCATTTCAAATGAAAAAGTTATGGTCATCCTCATATTTGCATAGATTTGCATTATTATTTTTAAGTGCAAGGGCCAAAACTCCGAAACAACAAATCAAATGAACATCAGAATCAACTCAGCTTCAGAGCTTGATGCATTAAACATGTGTGTGAAGTTTCATTAATATCTGTCAAACAGTTTTCCCAGAAAACAGCGGACAAACTATATGCATATATTTGCATTATATTTTAAGTCAAAGGGCCATAACTCCGAAACGACAAATCAAATGAACATCAGAATCGACTCAGCTTCAGATCTTGATGCATTAAACATTTGTGTGAAGTTTCATCTATATCTCTCAAATAGTTTTCCAAGAAAACAGCGGACAAACTATTTGCATGTATTTGCATTATTTTTTAAGGACAAGGGCCATAACTCTGAAACGAAAAATCAAATGAACCTCGGAATCAGCTCAGCTTCAGATCTTGATGCTTTAAACATTTGTGTGAAGTTTCATTAATATATGTCAAATAGTTTTCTGAGAAAACAGCGGAAAAACAAAATGTTGACCGACAAACGAACGAACAGACGGACGGACAGGGCCACGCCAATATACGACCACCTTTATTAGGTTGGCGTATAAAAAACAATGGTAGCCGTTTGATTAGTGATTTATTAAATCATATTGATCCAAGCTCTCTGTTCTGATGGAAATTCATCTTTGAGGTTCTATCATAACATTCAAGAGCTAGACTTTGCAATTACACACAAAAACAAAGTAAATTTGAAAGCTAAACTGTAGCACATGAAGACTTGCTAAATTATAACAGGTGAAATCTGAAGTGTAATTTTAGCACATTCTATGATTAATACACTCTTTGTTTTCAGTTTGCGTTCAACTAAATTTAATACATTGATATATCCTGTTAATACCCCTTCTGACATATGATAATTATGGCATATATTCAGAACCACCTGATGTAAGAGACCACTGTGCTACATATATTTATTTGACTTTTCCATATGAACTTAAGTGTAGCTTTAAAAGAAAAGTATACGTAACATGGGCTGATTTTGACATTTTTAATCATCTTTCGTTTGTTCAATATGCTCTGTTAACTTGTGTGTAATTGATTGTTAATGTATGTATTCAGTGATGAACAATTTCAGTTCGTGAAAATGATAAACGTTAGCTCGAGTTCGATGTTACATAAAATGTGGAGTAAGATTCCGGCATTAAAATAGGGGTAGGTATAAAACACGCAATGGAGAAATGGAACACAATGGATATTTTAAAGTAATTTTTGGGTCGATTTTAACCGTTTTTAAGCAATATGGTTACTTTAAGGTAATTTCGATTGAATTAGACCAAACAAAACACAATTTGTCAGAATAACCATAAAATAGGGTATTTACTGAAAATTGTCCATTTCCTCGTTGGCGAAATGGAGATTTATAGTAGAAATGGAAATAAAAATGTCATGAATATGTTGTTTTTGTTCATTTTTCCAGGTTTTATGAATACTTTAACATCAAATATATTGAATTAGACCAAGCTAATATATTCTGAAAATGTAAGCCTTATTTGTCAATTAATAACTGTGCAATCGTGTATTTACTAAAAGTGTAGTCCATTGCGCCACTAAATATACAATTTCATGGTTATCTATTGACAAATCGTGTGTTATTTTGTCTAATTCAATCTAAATTACCTTAAAGTGACCATATTGCTTAAACAATGGGACCAAGATGGCCCTTAATCACTCACCTGTTTAACACAGATTTAAGATTATAGCTGGGTAGCCCAAGGTGGGGCCAATATTGACCAAAGGGACAATATTTGAACAATGTTGATATTGGATCATAAGCAGTGGTTCTAGAGAACAAGATTTTCAAAGATTTAGAATATTGATTTATCAAGACAATCATTCTGACCAATGAAGATTGGGCTAAAAATGTGACCTCTAAAGTGATTGTTCTAAGATTTAACCTAGTGACCTACTTTTTGATCAAACGCAACCTTGATATCATCAAGACAAACATTCTAAGTAAGTTTGAGGAAGATTGGGCTAAAAATGTGACCGCTAGAGTGTAAGCAATATTTTTCTTAGATACAACCTAGTGACCCACTTTTTGGCCCACTTAACCAACTTTCAAATTTGTTCAATATTTTATCAGGACAATCATTTTGACCTCTAGAGTGTTCACAAGGTTTTCCAACCATTTGACCTAGTGACCTGGTTTATTACCCTGCATGACCAATTTTCAAACTTGTTCGAGATTTTACTAAGAAAATCATTTTGACCAATGAAGATCGAGCTAAAATGTGACCTCTAAAGTGTTCACAAGGTTTTCCTACTATTTGACCTAGTTACCTAGTTTTTTTACCCCACGTGACCAAAGTTTGATCTGGTCCGACATTTTATCAAGACAATCATTCTGACCTGACCCAGTTTCATGAAGATTGGACAAAAAATGTGACCTCTAGAGTGTTCACAAGGTTTTTCTACTATTTGACCTAGTGACCTAGGTTTTGGCCCCACGTGACCCACTTTCAATCTCATCTGAGATTTTATCAAGACAATCATTCTAAGTTTCGTGAAGATTGGACAAAAATGTGACATCTAGCTTGTTCACAGGGTTTTCTACTATTTGACGTAGTGACCTAGTTTTTTTACTCAACGTGACCAACTTTCATTCCAAGATTTTATTTAAACATTGTGATAAAGTTTCATGAAGATTCGGCTAAAAATGTGAACTCTGATGAGTGTTCACAATGTTATTCTTTTATTTGACCTAGTGAACTAGTATTTGACCCTACATGACCAACTTATCCGACTTTATTAAGGCAATCATTCTGACCAAGTTTCATAAAGATTGGACTGAAAATTTGACCTCTAAAGTGTTCACAACGTTTTCCTACTTTTTGACCTAGTGACCTAGTTTTTGACACCACATGACCCATCTTCGCACTCGTCCGAGATTTTATCAAGACAATCATATTCTGACTAAGATTCATGAAGATTGGAATAAAAGTGTGACCCCAAGAGTGTTCAAAAGCAAGTTGTTGACAACTGACAACGCATGCCGGACATTCAAGTCTCCCAAAGGCTTACCCCGAACTTTACTCAGGTGAGCTAAAAAACGGTTAAAATCGACCCAGGAATTACTTTAAAATTTCAATTGCGTGCTTTGTTTCATTTCGTCATTGCATGGTTTAGACCTACCATAATCTAGGAAGCAACATGATATTTACAAATATACAGTGCTCCCTCTCTACAACGACACCCTTTGGGATACGAAGAGTGTATGTGTTGTTCAGAGGGAGTTGTTATAGGGAGGGAAAATCAAACATACTTAGCTTGTTTGCAGATCCCCAGATAAAGTTATTTGGAGACCTAAAACCGTTATGCCTCTATCAAACTCTATGTTGTGACCACTCTTTAGAATCGTCACAAAGTGACGATTCTAAAGAGTGGTCATAACATAGGGTTTGATGGAGGCAAAAAGAAAGTACGATGGAAAAAGTTGTTTCTGGAGTCTTGTTGTTTCGGAAACAGTGACATGCGTTGGTGTAAGGAGGGAATCGTTATTGAGAGGGTCGTTGTAGGGAGGGAGCACTGTAACAACATATTCATAGTAAAGTCAATTACATGAAAAAACATGCAAGGCAGTCATTATTCAACTCATTTGAACATTATCTTGAAGATAAAAAACAAATAACAAGAGGGCCATGATGGCCCTTAATCGCTCACCTGTTCGTAACAGATTAATGCTTTCAATGACAGATTGCATAATTTGAAAAATCTTGGTAGAAAACCATCAGATGATGCTACATACTAAATATAAAGAGTCTAGACCTTAAAGATTTTCCTATGAAAAACTGTTAAGCCCCAGGGCGGGGTCAATTTTGATCCGGGGTTCATAATTTGAAAACCTTGGTAGAGGACTATTAGATAATGCAACATACCAAATATCTAAGGTCTATGCCTTACAAGTTCAGAGAAGACTTTTAAAGATTTTTAAGAGAAGATTTTTAAAAACTTTCCTATAAAAAACTGACATGCCCCTGGGCGGTGAAGTTTTCAACCCAGGGGACATAATTTGAACAAGCTTGGTAGAAAACTATTAGATAGCGCTACATACCAAATATTAAAGGTCTCTGCCTTACAGTTTTGGAGAAGAAGATTCTTAAAGATTTTCATATGAAAAACTGATAAGCCCCAGGGCGGGGCCATTTTTGACCCTGGGGTAATAATTTGAATAATCTTGGTAGAAAACCATTAGATGATGCTACATACCAAATATCAAGGGGCTAGACCTTACAGTTCTGGAGGAGAAGATTTTTAAAGATTTTCCTATGAAAAACTGATAAGCCCTTGGGCGGGGCCATTTTTGGTCCTGGGGTCATATTTTGATTAATCTTAGTAGAGGACGATTAAATAATGCTACATACCAAATATCAAAGGTCTATACCTTATAATTTTAGAGAAGAATATATTTAAAGATTTTCCTATGAAAAACTGATAAGCCCCAGGACGGGGCCATATTTGGCCCAGGGGTCATAATTTGAACAATCTTAGTAGAGGACCATTAGATCATGCTACATACCAAATATCAAAGGTCTATGCCTTACAGTTTCAGAGATGATGATTTCTTCAAGATTTTCCTATGAAAAACTGATAAGCCCTGGGGCGGGGCCATTTTTGTCCTGGGGGTCATAATTTGAACAATCTTAGTAGAGGACCATTAGATGATGCTACATACCAAATACCAAAGGTCTATTCCTTACATTTTCAGAGAAGAAGATTTTTAAAGATTTTCCTACGAAAAACTGATAAGCCCCGGGGTGGGGCCATTTTTGGCCCAGGTGTCATAATTTGAACAATCTTAGTAGAGGACCATTAGATCATGCTACATACCAAATATCAAAGGTCTATGCCTTACAGTTTCAGAGAAGAAGATTTTTAAAGATTTTCCTATGAAAAACTGATAAGCCCTGGGGCGGGGCCATTTTTGTCCTGGGGGTCATAATTTGAACAATCTTAGTAGAGGACCATTAGATGATGCTACATACCACATACCAAAGGTCTATGCCTTACATTTTCAGAGAAGAAGATTTTTAAAGATTTTCCTATGAAAAACTGATAAGCCCCGGGGTGGGGCCATTTTTAGCCCAGGGGTCATAATTTGAACAATCTTAGTAGAGGACCATTAGATCATGCTACATACCAAATATCAAAGGTCTATGCCTTACAGTTTCAGAGAAGATGATTTTTAAAGATTTTCCTATGAAAAACTGATAAGCCCTGGGGCGGGGCCATTTTTGGCCCAGGGGTCATAATTTGAACAATCTTAGTAGAGGACCATTAGATGATGCTACATACCAAATACCAAAGGTCTATACCTGACAGTTTCAGAGAAGAACAGATTTTCCTAAGAAAAACTGATAAGCCCCGGGGCGGGGCCATTTTTAGCCCAGGGGTCATAATTTGAACAATCTTAGTAGAGGACCATTAGATGATGCTACATACCAAATATCAAAGGTCTATGCCTTACAGTTTCAGAGAAGAAGATTTTTAAAGATTTTCCTATGAAAAACTGATAAGCCCTGGGGCGGGGCCATTATTGGCCCGGGGGACATAATTTGAACAATCTTTGTAGAGGACCATTACATCATACTACATACCAAATATCAAAGCTCTTGGCTTTGTAGTTCAAGAGAAGAAGATGTTTAAGTAAATTGTTGACGCCCGCACGTACGCACGACGCACATACGCACATACGCACGACGCCGGACGCCGGACATAGGATCATCCCAATAGCTCACCTTGGCACTTTGTACAACCTTTATACAGCTGAACCGAGACTGACAATCAGAGGAGAAGATTTTCAGAGTTTTTACTATATGTTTCTATAGAAATCTAGCTGGCCCTCGGGCAGGGCAAATTTTGACCCAAAGGGCATAATTTATAAAACTTTTGTAGAGGACCTGAACATGATGCTATGTGCAAACTTTGAAAGCTGAGAACCTTCCAGTTTCAGAGGAGAAGATTTTCGAAAATTTCACTATATGTTTCTATTTAAAACTGCCCACCCCTGGGGCGGGGCCAATTTTGACCCCAGGGCCATAATTTATATAACTTTTGTAGATGACCTGAATATGATGCTATGTGCCAAATGTGAAAGCTGAGAACCTTCCAGTTTCAGAGGAGATGTTCAAAGTTTTACTATATGTTTCTATTGAACACAAGGCACCCCTGGGTGGGGCCAATTTTGACCCCAGGGGCATAATCTATGTAGAAGACCTTTTGTAGAAGACCTACAGATGATGCTATGTACCAAAGATGAAAGTTGAGAACCTTGTAGATTCAGAGGAGAAGATTTTTAAAGGTTCAAATTGTTGACACTGGACGACGCACGACGGACATCAAGCGATCACAAAAGCTCACCATGAGCACAAAAGTGCTCTGGTGAGCTAAAAAGTATTTCACTTGCTTTACAGAATGCGTCTGGCCCAGATGGCATTTCATACAAAATGCTTAAATGATCTGTAAAATCGATATCAAAACCACTTGCATAACTTATCAACAGATCTCTAAATGAAGTTTTTTCCGGATTCATGAAAGTTTGCTAATATAAAGTGTTGATCATGCGTACATGCAAACATATTTACATTCATTTGCATAAGACGAATTATGGCGGCTGCTGCTGCCAGACAATGTCATCAGCAGTCAAGCAGCTTTGTTTATTTGTGTAGTGTCAACTCCTAAGTTCAAAACCTTAGCACCTTTTCACAAAAAACAAAGTTCAAGGACCATAACTCTGCTAAAAATTATTCAACCAGACCAAGTTTTTAATTTAAGCTGTAACTCATTTAGATTGATGCCAAATATTAAGTTAATGAAAATTTGACGGAAAATTGCATAACTCTGGCAAAAATTATTCAACCGGACTGAGATTCAAATGTCAGCTGTAACTCATCTAGATTTAACTATATACTACATAAAAAGTTAATATCTCGAACCACTTAAACAAGAGGGCCAGAATGGCCCTGATATCGCTCACCAGACAATCAGAGGAGAAGATTTTCAAAGTTTTCACTATATGTTTCTATAGAAAACTAGCCGTCCCTGGGGCGGGGCCAATTTTAACCCCAGGGGCATAATTTATATAACTTTTGTAGATGACCTGAACATGATGCTATGTGCCAAATATGAAAGCTGAGAACCTTCCAGTTTCAGAGAAGAATATTTTCAAAGTTTTCAGTATATGTTTCTATTGAAAACTGGCCACCTCTGGGATGGGGCCAATTTTGACCCGTGGGCAAAGGACCTGAACATGATGTTATGTGCCAAATTTCACATATATTTCACATATAACTAGATATGTAAGCCAAAGGCTAATGAATACCCCCCACCTGTCTGCTTGTCAGAACACCTATCATCAATCTGAACATATGTACATACAGAAAAATGAAGAGATTTAAAAACAATACATGCCCCAACCTAATTTATGTAATAAAAATGAAGAATAATTCAGAGAAACAAGACCCTTTCATGAGTTTTTTGTCAAATCCAAAGTTCTAAAGCTAGGTACCTTTTCAGAAAAACATTAAGTTCAAGGACAATAATTCTGACAAAAATTATTCAACCAGACCCATATTTGAAATTAAGCTGTACCTCATCTAGATTTAGCTCTATGTCAAATATGAAGTTGTTATCTCTAACCACTTCCTTTGAAAGACCGGAAAATTGAAAATTTGACAAAAAATTAAAGTTCAAGGGCCATAACTCTGTCAAAAATTATTCAACCAGACTGAGATTGGGAATTAAGCTGTAATTCATCTAGAGTTAGCTTTATGCCAAATATAAAGTTAATATCTGCAACCACTTCCAAAAAAAGTCTGGAAAATCCCAAATTTGAAGAAAATAATTAAAGTTCAAGGGCAATAACTCTGAAAATAATTATTCAACCTGGCTGAGATTGTAACATAAGCTGTAACCTATCTAGATTTAGCTTTGTACTAAATATAGAGTTGATATCTCGAGTCACTTTCATAAAAAGTCCAGAAAACCGGAAAACATTGGTAGGGGACTAAAAATGGGAGATAACTCCTGAAGTAGTGGTCCGATCATAATGGAAATATGCCGTGCACAGGTTTATATGGTCATATGGCTATACATGAACTTTCAACAAAATTGAAGCAAAACTGTAGAAGAAGAAGGCCGGACAAAATTGTGTCCACGGACGGACGGACAGACGTACTAACAAATGGGTAGTTGTGTGACTTTTTCCTTTGATCTTTTCTTGTGTGACTAGTCCCACAAGAAAAACTATTTTTGGCTCTAACTTTGGAAAAGAATGATCTGGAAGCTAACCCTAACCCTAACCCTATGTCCCACAACTGGCCAGGTTAATGTCACAAGAAATGGCCAGGTTAATGTCACAAGAGATGGCCAGGTTAATGATTTTACTTGTGGGACTAGTTAGAAAAAGTCACACAACTACCCTTTGGTGAGTGCGGACAGACGGACGGACGGACGGACAACCTGATTCCAGTATACCCCCCCCCCAAACTTCGTTGTGGGAGGTATAATTAATTGCCAAATATGGGCATTATACCCATATAAACAATGACGTTTCTTAGGCAATGTTAGTTATGTTCCCCCTTATTGGAAATTTAAGTGCCATGCACTCAGTATAGTTATATACTATTATGTATTAATATACTATTATGTATTATGTATTGGGACATTTTTGGCAATCATTTCATTTAATGTTAAAAACTCTATACATGTATACACTTTAGTTAAAAATATCAACCATGTAACAACTGTTCAAGCTGAGAACCTTCCAGTTTCAGAGGAGAAGATTTTCAAAGTTTTCGCTATATGTCTCTATTGAAAACTGGCCACCCCTGGGGCGGGGCCAATTTTGACCCCAGGGTCATAATTTATATAATTTTTGTAGAGGACCTGAACATGATGCTATATGCCAAATATGAAAGCTGTGAACCTTCCAGTTTCAGAGGAGAAGATTTTCAAAGTTTTACTATATGTTTCTATTGAAAAAACCACCCCTGGGGCGGGGCCAATTTTGGGCATTATTTATATAACTTTTGTAGAGTACCTGAACATGATGATATGTGCCAAATATGAAAGCTGAGAACCTTCCAGTTTCAGAGGAGAAGATTTTCTCAGTTTTACTATATGTTTCTATTGAAAACAAAGCACCCCTGGGGCGGGGCCAATTTTGACCCCAGGGGCATAATTTATATAATTTTTGTAGAGGACCTGAATATGATGTTATATGCCAAAGATGAAAGTTGAGAACCCTGTAGATTCAGAGAAGATTTTTAAAGGTTCAAATTGTTGACGACGCACGACGCACGCCGACGGACAACGGGTGATCACAAAAGCTCACCCTGAGCACTTTGTGCTCTGGTGAGCTTAAAAGCCCAGACTACCGGAAGGTAGGGGACTAAAAAGAGGAGATTACTCCAGAATTTGCAGTCTGACTATAATGGAAATATGCAGTGCACAGGTTTATATGGTCATAAAGCTACATGTATATATAAACTTTCAACAAAATTTAAGCAAAACCAAAATTGTGTTCAAGGACAGACAGACGGGTGTACAGATGGATGGATCGATGGACAATATGATTGCAGTATGAAAATGCAGAAGTTTTGTTATAATATAAGAGTTTTCATGGAGAGTAGGCTTGGTTTCTTGACTGGGTTTGCCTCTGAGCTTGATTCTGATCCTGGTGACTCTGATGTCTTCATGGTCACCGCCAGGTTACCATCAGTATGAGGTGAAGTAGGTGTCTCACTTTGGCTCTTTATATATGACGGTTTTGTAACGGTGCGTACACGCCGGACTATCATATCCATGTAATCCTCGTCATTCCTCAACTGTGTAAAAAATAAAAACAATCTTCATGACTGGCAACAACCTTCATGACTGGCAGTTCATACTCTGACAGCAGATATCAAGAGTCAAGGGGCTTTAATCCTTTCCTTCATATAAACACATTTTCACACATTTGCAAACAGAGTAGATCAGGGTCAGTGGAATTTGACACATCTGTTCTTTACTTTCTAAAATGGCTACAATAATCCACCTTCCATTATTCGTTATAACTATTTTGTCCATGAATATTCAGTAGGTACTGAAATTTTGAATAAACGTAGAACAGGGAAACGGTTAACCCTTCCCTCCATGAATATTCAAGTAAGAAATAATGATGTCATGAATATGTATCCGATACATTTATTATACATGTTATAGCATATGGACACAGGAATTGTAGCACTGGCAGAAACTGCACAATCATATCTATAATTATATCATAAACAAACAGAGCAGACCCTGATCATCACTATGAAATGTGATCACTAAAAATGGCTGAAATAATTTTACAAAACAGATTGTTCCGTATCAATGAAAGGTGAAATGATGATGATCAGAATAAAGAAAAGAAGAAGAAGATAATAGACTAATTCTGCAACCACATGCGATCTACATGTAACTCCTTGCCTGTATTGGAAGGGGCAACCAAATGGGCTTCAACACAGTATGTGGTGACCTTTGCTGACAGTTTTGATTCAGCTGAGATACCAAGTGATTGAGTATCTCATGAGGATCTAGACTGGTAAACACCTAGACAATGAGTTTGGAATAAGTGGAAAAAACAGGAGGATATAAACTGGTAAACACCTAGACAATGAGTTTGGAATAAATGGAAACAAGAGTACCGTATACGGTACATAATACGCCCACTTGCAAACTTTCTCTGATTCAACATGCCTTATAAGTGCTGACATTTTCAAATCTGGGCTTCAGATCTTGATTTCCATATTAAGGTGATACTATTTTTAAAAAAAATTGAAGTGAATATCTTATTAAATAAAAAAGTTACAGCTAATCCTCATGTTTGCAGATTTTTGTAAAGTGCAACGACCATAACTCTGTAAAGACAAACTGAACGAACCTCAAAATAAACTCAGCTTCAGATTTTGTTGCTTAAAACATTTGTGTTAAGTTTCATTTATATCATTTAAATAGTTTTCCTAAAAAACAACAGACAAACTAAAAGCTGACCAAGAAACAAAGCAACGAACACACAAAGTTCAAGGACCATAACTTTAGAATAAAAAATAAAAATGACCCCCGCAATATATGTGAAAATTCATATTAAGGTTTAACCAAATAAAAAAAATTGAAGTAAATATCATTTCAAATGAAAAAGTTATGGCCATCCTCATATTTGTCTAGATTTGCAATTTTTTTTAAGTGCAAGGGCCATAACTCCGAAAAGACAAATTAAATGAACCTCAGAATTGACCTAGCTCCAGGTCTTGATGCATTAAACATGTGTGTGAAGTTTCATTAATATCTGTCAAACAGTTTTCCCAGAAAACAAAGAACAAACTATATGCATATATTTGCATATTTTTTAAGTAAAAGGGCCATAACTCAGAAACGACAAATCTAATGAACCTCAGAATCGACTCAGCTTCAGATCTTGATGAATTGAACATTTGTGTGAAGTTTCATTAATATCTCTCAAATAGTTTTCCCCAAAAAACAGCGGACAAACTATTTGCATGTATTTGCATTATTTTTTAAGGACAAGGGCCATAACTCTGAAATGAAAAATCAAATGATCCTCAGAATCAACTCAGCTTCAGATATTGATGCATCAAACATTTGTGTGAAGTTTCATTAATATCTGTCGAAACAGTTTTCCCAGAAAACAGCGGACAAACTATTTGCATGTATTTGCATTATTTTTTAAGTACAAGGGCCATAAGTCCGAAACGACAAATCAAATGAACCTTAGAATCGACTCAGCTTTAGATCTTGATGCATTAAACATTTGTGTGAAGTTTCATTAATATCTCTCAAACAGTTTTCCCAGAAAATAGTGGACAAACTATTTGCATGTATTAGCATTATGTTTTAAGGACAAGGGCCATAACTCTGAAATGAAAAATCAAATGATCCTCAGAATCAACTCAGCTTCAGATCTTGATGCATTAAACATTTTTGTGAAGTTTCATTATTATCTGTCAAATAGTTTTCCAAGAAAACAGCGGACAAACAAAATGTTGATGGACGGACAGGGCCACGCCAATATACTACCACCTTTATTAGGTGGGCGTATAAAAACAGGAGGATCTAAACTGGTAAACACCTAGACAACATGTAAAAAATAAATGGTTCATAAATCAACTTTTACTCAATTTGAAGAGAAAACAAGAAAAGGATGTCGACAGACATCAAACCGGGGTTTCCTTCACTATTAAGTATTAACTTTGTGTAAAGCTCTTTATCGGATACCCGTACTAGTAGTATATAAAACAGGGGTTCTGGGCCACCACTTATAGACCTCTATACTTCGAACTAACCGTTATAACAATAGAAAAATGGTTAGTTAAGGGTCTATGGGACTTCTTATTTATGGGTCTATTCGAATTATAACTCGCTATATAAATTTGTTTACTTTTAAGCAGCTTCTATTTTGTTTCATTATTATAATTGGGGGTGTTACTATTAATTCGGTATGATTCTGTATGATTCTCTTAAAGAATTAATATATTTTTTCGGTAATATCTGTCCCATGAGAACCTAAAATATTTATTTTCCCACTATTAAATAAATTTACTCTAATTTTTCTTTTTTTTTCTTTGCTTAAGAATTTCATTGACATTTTATAGCTCTCATGGCTGGTACAAATTTCACGTATTAACAGGTCGTCTTTTTCTTCATTAAAATAGTTAATCATTTTATTTAAATTTAACATCTCTTTTTCTGTTCTCCGTATTAAATGAAATTTATAATTTACCATCAGTGGGTGTGAGCTTACGACTTTTATCGGTGTATTTGGGGTCATTCCCTAGGTTGGCTTCTGTAAGGAAATTAGCCCAGATTTTTGTTACCAACAGGTCATCCGAAAAATCTGTCATCAACACGCCTGGGATTTGGATCCTGCCCGTCCAGGGAAAACATTTTAATACGTAATATTGATTGTTGGCCGGTTGCTCAAGATTTCTTTCAATTCTTCTGTAATGTACGGGTCCTCTTTGTCTAAGACTATAATCACTTCTAATGCTGAATTAAAGCAGGTCCCCCCCCCCCGACATTTTCGTTGTTAAAGGTTTCGACAGATTAGATCTTTTTCTTTTACTTTGTAGCGGCGTATTTTTGAAAAATTTGTTATAACCGGGGCAACATGCGTGCCCATAATTACTATTTATAGCCTTTTCACCCTGCCATCCGTGTTTTTTTTTTATTAAAGGGATGAGTTTATCGGTGAGATCTTTGTGGTCCTGTTTCAGATTACTAATACAGGGTGTCCCAAAAAAACGGAACCCGGAATTAAGACCTGCAAGTTATCCCATTTCTGTCAATATTGCTAACTTAAATTAAAAGTATACACATGTAGCTTAGTAGAGACAACATTTTGCCATATGTTGTCTAAATTTTGTCTAAACATATTCATTGGTTTTTAAGATATCTGCATTTATATGAAAGCACCAAAACTCCGTTTTAAACATGATATAGGCATGGTGTATGCAATTTACGAATATCATGTTAAAACAGATTTTAGGTGTATTCATTAAAAAACTCATATCATTAAAACCAACGCATATTTTTATGAGAAATTTGGCAGACATATGCACAAATGACTTATCTACAACAATAAATATTATATTTTAAAGTGTCCGGTCACGTTGGGTAAACTACACATTTGATCCAGGTGTCCGGTTTTTTTGGGACACCCTGTATAACCATCTAATGTACAAGTAAACATGGTTAGGGGTGAGAAGTTATACATTATATATAATAATTTATTTATTTTATTTTATTTTTACTGAGTTAGATGGAGACTTATTAGAATATGTTAATGAAACACTTTTGTCGTGTTCTCTCTCTTTATGAACTACCCACAACGCATAATTAGCCATTATGAAGGATGCGATGGGTAGACTAATTTGAATGAAATCTATCAGGTGTATTATCGATGGACACATATTTTTATATAGGGTTATATCTCTAATATATAGGAGGGGGGTCGTTATCCCTAACACATGTACAGATCACCGAGATTTCAAATTTTTTGCAAGCTCGTCTAATGCTTCTTTGCGACCCTTTTCTAGTAGTTTTTTGCTCAATTCATCCATATTAGTAGTAGGCTCTTTCTTTGCAGAGGCTTTTTGTTTCAGGTCTTCAAACTTCTGGGCTTCTTGAATAACAATGCGGTACTCAACGTCTGATATATCCCCATCCACGAGTTCTTTGCTTATAATATCGGAAATCGAGTTAATCTTTGCCCGTGCAATTGCCTCGATATGTTGATGTTTACTACACTTAGTAGATAGACGACGTCCAGCCACCTTACTAATAACAATGAGACCAGCGCATCCAAGAGAACCAGCCTGAAGGCCTATTGCAACTGGGATAGCCACGATTGTAGAAAGAAGCCCAACTCCTCCGATCCTTAGACCGGCACCAACACATGTTAGAGTGGCGTCAAATCCACCTATGAAGTTCACGCCCGCTTATATTTTTTTTATAGAGACAGGCTCTTTTCTCAGCCTCACGTTTAAAATCGGCTTGTATGCGGGTTATCTCCTGTAGATGGTAAGCGTTCCCTAACTCTGGCAGGGTTGGATAAAGTGGTGGAGCTGATGCGATAATATATTTATCTTTCATATTATAATTTTCACATTTCTAATTCAATTAGGATTGCAACTGTACCTGCAGCGTGTTTCATGCTTGTATCTCGTGTCTGAAAGTTGATGATATCGTAACTATGTCTAAAATTACCATTAATAGTGATACCCACAACAACCTTATCATCTGATAAACCATAGCGATTGGCTGAAGCGAGAGACATTCTTAATATTTTCCCATTTGTCATCATAACATAACCCACTCTAGCTTGATTTCTGCCTTCTGCGTTGGAACCGAAAGACCATTCAAATTCCCCTCCGATTAGGGGGCCACGTTCTTCTGCCACAAGGGAAATTATAGGATTAATTTGGCTGATTCTAGTAGTGCAACGTAGTACCTGTTAGCAGCATCAGTAGAGGTGTGTGGGGTTCCCACATCCCGGATCCGGTGACCACCGAGGTTAAAATCACCTTCTATAATTGTATCACCATTTTTGCGAATGACTTCTTTTTTTAAAACACCCCACCCCTCTTTTACCAACTTCGCTGAAACCGCATCTGAAAGTTCTTTAATATCTCCGAGATTTTTAACCCGACCCCCCATTAGGTCTAGGTCGCCTTTCTTCGTCTTTTTTAAGTATTGAGAAAAATCTGGTAAATTAGATTTTTTTTTACGTATTGAGATAAATCAGGTAAATTTGAGCTGGGTTTCCAGCCCTTAACACCACCATAACCACCAAAGATACTCATTTTATTTCAAGAACAACAGAAATAGGCAAACCGTGGTTGTCTATTTTATTACCGAGCTCATCTTTAATTGAGAGTGAGAGTTGTGATAGGGAGCCTTGTTGAAGAAGTTTGAACTCTGGGTTAGGGAATTTAGATGATTTAATTTCTCCGAATGACCAACCACCGACAGCAACAATGGCGAGCAGACTGCTAGGATCTCCATTTAAAGTGTTCCCAGATGTGTGTATCTGCTTTAGGTGAATATATAACAACCTGTTCTGGGAGAAATTTACTGGTTTTGAAGATGTGTATCTCTGTGTAGGCCCTAAAAGGCGTAATTTCTCAAAAAAAATCCCGTTTCCCCCCGATGATGTTGTGTATGTAAATTATGGCCACCTCCAATAAGACTTATAAACGATTCAGTTAAATAAATAATAGTTACCCCATTATTGTATAAGTGGATCCTTCCATTACTTTCATTAATATTTAATACCAGCTGGGGACAATTGGTGGTGAACCAATCTTGCAGCAGATGAAAGGACCATAGGCCTTTAGGAATATTATATTTTGTTTTTTTTGTATGTAAAAATAAAGATCTGTCTTAATATTATACCAGCCAACTATGTATGTGATTGATCGTAGCCCAATCTTAAGACGCCCGTCTCTATTATCCACAGGTTGTTGAAGATATGTCGGACCATTCATTATATTAGATATAGTCTGAAACATTATTATAAAAATAGATGTGTTTATGTTTAATAGTAAAAGTACAAAAATGAGTCATGCAGGAAACACCACATACAGAACAAACACTCGCCCGAACAGCAACACAAGGAAACAGCAAATGTACATAAGTAGAAAAAACAACAAGAGACGCACAAAGACAAAACAAACATACAATAGGAGGGAGATGGAAGTACCGCCTTGGAACGGTCAGTGACAAAAGTCACCGGGGGGTTAAACCGGTTTATGGGCGCCCAACCTCACACTTATTCCATCCCCATCCTAAAAGACAAACAGTGTAAATAAACGTATCCCCAGTAAAGTATAAAACAGGAGCGATATACCCGAGAAACCTACAGGCCAGCAATCTTACCACTCTCCTGATCACAGCTGGTCCCAATCAATTCTTTTTTACCAACATGCCTGATATCTGGGAAAATTATAAATTGCCTAAAGTTACAAAAGACGCCGCAGTCCAAGCTTGGACTAACAAACCGATGCAGTTCTGGCAAAATCAACTAAATTTCGCTATATGGTGTGCCACAGCAGGAAGCAGGGTTTCATTTAACGACCATCTGAATGGACCAGAGGCTCATCAAAACCTGTTATTACAATCTGTATATCTCTTCCACGTGTATTACACCACTAGACGAATTTTGGAAGAGATGAAAGTCGCTCTTCCCCAAGATGACTCTTGGAATCCCGTTAGTAATAAATATGACGGACGATCATATGAACGGCTTTGTTCAGAGTTTGGCGTCCACACTCAAAATGACTGGCGTCAAAAAGAGTACCCAAATACTAATGGACTAACGACAATCCAGATAAACATATTAAAAGTAAGAATGTTGGAAACCAGTAGATCCTATACGAATGACATTCTGTTCGGAAATCTCTGGAGGGCGCCATTGTGGGGTATCTGCTATGTCTCCCCCCCCCCCACTAAACAAGAGGGCCAGAATGGCCCTGAAGCACTCACCAGACAATCAGAGGAGAAGATTTTCAAAGTTTTCACTAGGCATAATTTATATAACTTTTGTAGAGGACTTGAACATGATGCTATGAGCCAAATATGAAAGCTGAGAACCTTTCAGTTTCAGAGAAGATTTTCAAAGTTTTCTCTATATGTTTCTACTGAAAACTACCCACCCCTGGGGCGGGGCCAATTTTGACCCCAGAGCCATAATTCATATAACTTTTGTAAAGGACCTATACATGATGCTATGCACCAAATATGAAAGCTGAGAACTTTCCAGATTCGGAGAAGAAGATTTTAATTCCATTGAAAACTGCCCACCCCTGGGGCGGAGACAATTTTGCCCCAGGGCAATAATTCATATAACTTTTGTAGAGGACTTGAACATGATGCTCTGTGCCAAATATGAAAGCTGAGCGCCTTCCAGTTTCAGAGGAGAAGATTTTCAAAGATTTCTCTATATGTTTCTATTGAAAACTGCCCACTCCTGACCACAGGGCCATAATTATGTCTCCCCCATTTATGGGGAGATATATCGTTTTTGCCAGAGTTGTCTGTCTGTTCGTCCGTCCATCCGTCTGTCTGTCTGTCCGTCACAAACTTATGTCGCGCGTATCTCTGAAACCAGTAGGGCTAGAGTCTCCAAACTTCACAGGAATGTTCACCAGCATGAGTTGTTGTGCACCTAGGGTTTTTGAATTGTCTCTACCTGATAACTTTGGAGTTATTGCCCCTGATGACTTAAAATTAGAAAAAAACTTGTGTCGCGCGTATCTCTGAAACCGCTAGTACTAGAATCACCAAACTTCACAGGAATGTTGACCAGCATAAGTTGTTGTGCACCTAGGGTTTTTGAATTGTCTCCCCCTGATAATTGTTGAGTTATTGCCCCTGATATGAACACTTTAATTTATAAAAACTTTGTGTCGCGCGTATTTCCAAAACCAGTAGGGCTAGAGTCACCAAACTTCACAGGATTGTTCACTAGCATGAGTTGTTTTGCACTTGGGTTTTTTGAATTGTCTCATCCTGTTAACTTTGGAGTTACTGCCCCTGATGACTTAAAATTAGACAAACTTTACTTAGTGTCGTGCATATCTCTGAAACCTCTAGGGCTAGGGTAACCAAACTTCACAGGAATATTGACCAGCATGGGTTGCTGTGCACCTGGGATTTTTTAATTGTCTGCCCCTGATAACTATGGAGTTATTGTCCCTGATATGATTACTTAAGAATAGAGAAACTTTGTGTCATGCATATCTTTAAAACCACTAGGGCTAGAGTCACACAAACTTTACAGGAATGTTCACCAGCATGAGTTATTGTGCACCTGGTGTTTTTGAATTGTCTCCCCCTGATAACTTTGGAGTTACTACCCCTTATGACTGAAAATAAGAAAAACTTTACTCTGTGTCTCTCGTATCTCTGAAACTAATAGTACTAGAGTCACCATACTCCACAGGAATGTTGAACAGCATGAGTTGTTGTGCACCTGGGGTTTTTGAATTGTGTCCCCCTGATAATTGTTGAGTTATTGCCCCTGATATGAACACTTAAATTTATACAAAGTTTGTGTCATGCCTATCTCTGAAACCAGTAGGTCTAGAGTCTCCAAACTTCACAGGAATGTTCACCAGCATGAGTTGTTGTGCACCTGGGTTTTTTGAATTGTCTCCCCCTGATAATTGTTGAGTTATCATCCCTGATATGATAACTTAAAATTAGAGAAACTTTGTGTCTTGCATATCTTTGAAACCAGTAGGTCTAGAGTCTCGACACTTCATAGGAATGTTTACCAGCATGAGTTGTTGTGCACCTGGGTTTTTTGAATTGTCTCCCCCTGATAATTGTTGATTTATAACCCCTGATATGATAACTTAAAATTATAGAAACTTTGTGTCTTGCATATCTTTGAAACCAGTAGAATCACCAAACTTCACAGGAATGTTTACCAGCATGTGTTGTTGTGTACCGGGTGTTTTTGAATTGTCTCCCCTGATGAAATTTGAGTTATTGCCCCTGATGACTTAAAATTAGACCCTGATAACTTTGGAGTTACAGACATTACACTTGTGTATTGGAGAGAGGATGGGAGGGAGCGACATCTGTTTTTGTGACAAAAACAAACCTCTAGTTTATGTAACTTTTGTAGAGGACCTGAACATGATGCTATGTGCCAAATATGAAAGCTGAGAACCTTCTAGTTTCAGAGGAGAAGATTTTCAAAGTTTTCACTATTTATTTCTATTGAAAACTGCCCACCCCTGGGGCGGGGCCAATTTTGAACCCAGGGTCATAATTTATATAAATTTTGTAGGGGACCTGAAAATGATGCTATGTGCAAAATATGAAAGCTAATAACATTCTGGTTTCAGAGGAGAAGATTTTCAAAGTTTTACTAAATGTTTCTATTGAAAACTTCCCACCCCTTGGGCGGGGCCAATTTTGACCACAGGGGCATAATTTATAAAAAAAATTGTAGAGGACCTATAGGTGATGCTATGTACCAAAGATGAAAGCTGAGAACCCTGTAGATTCAGAGAAGAAGATTTTTAAAGGTTCAAATTGTTGACGCGGGACGACGGACATCAGGCGATCACAAAAACTCACCCTGAGCACTTTGTGCTCTGGTGAGCTGAAAAGCACATATTGAGTTCATCGAACAGGATCCACAAGTCGATGGGGCTTGGAGTACATTCCTGCTAGATAAATCGAAAGGTTTCACTAAACCTGGAATGGCGCATCTCAATAATTCAATCCGAACTTATGTGTGGGCGATACTTGGGGCCCAGGCACAAACTAAATCACGAATAATCGATGGGGCTGAGGCACAAAAACAGTTCTTAGCTAATGTGGAGGATGCTATCAACTCACCCGTTAACATTCCAGACTGAATAACACGTTATCAAAATGTTTTACAGTATGCTGGAAGCGAGGTAAATATGGTGTTTGGAACCAGTTTATATATGGCTCCGAGTAATATGATCCTAAACATAAATCAAGATATAGCGGGATACAACAACAAAATACTAAAAGCTACAACCGATCTCCACATCCGAAAGGTAGATGTTCAGGGAAACTATTGTAATCCCCTGCTCCTTAAATAGCGTTCTTATCCGCTCAGCCAGTGTGGTGTCTTCATCTAGCATCTGCCGTATAGTTTCACGAATTCTGGAAATTTGAGACCTTAAAGCCTTTTGATTAACCGAAACTGCCTCTAACCTTGCAGACCTCTCATCCTCAAGATTTCTTATTCTCTCTGAGATCTCCCGTTGCGACTCAGGGTCTTCAACCTCTTCCAGCTTACTTTTCTCTTTTGCTATATCTTTGTCGAGTTGGGTGAGCTTTGCTTGGTTGTTCACAAGCTCACTCCGCTGAGTTTGCATAGCGTTATCAATCCCTTTAAGCTCTCAGTAACGGTTCATAATTTCTGACCTATCCAAATTCTTTAAATCTGAACGGGGGTCGTTGATCGTTTTAAGAGCTGTGTCCTCCGCTTCAGAAAGCGAAGTTGTTACAGTGTTAAGATTTTCAATATTAATATCGCCCTCAGCCGTTGCCAGTTCACCAGAGACCTGTCGTAGTTGTCTGCAGCCTTTTTAGGAAGTTTGTTCTTCTTATAATAGTCCAAGAAAACAATTACATCTCGGATGAATTTAATTCCACCATATTTTGATAAAAGAGTAAACAGTGCATAGGGTTTTCCATTATCCTATCTAAGTTCAATCGATGGTTTGCCTTTAGGGTGGACTGGTCCATCTTCACCTATCTCAAATTTCTGGTAGTTCTTAATTACAGGTTGACCAGTTTCATGTACCTCATCTAAATCCTTATAATAATTATCAACGGCATCAAAGAGTAATTGATTGGATAAAGAAGTAGTTGCAATATCATCCGAGACCATTTCATCCTGGTTCTGGGTACCAATTTCATCCATTTCAATATCATAATCCATTTGAATTTATAAATTAAAGGTATATAACTTTAATTAAAATGAGTCAAAGCGAATTTGGTAGAAAACTTAACCCAAACAGACGACTAAGGGAGCCCATGGGGGTAAAAGGTATCCGCCAGACGGTCGTTATCACAAACAGCCCAAGCACGATAAACCAGAATCAACAGCTTTTAGTGAGGTTCCCGAACCTCGGAGCCAACGATGTTATAGTCCCTGAGACAGCCCACCTAGCCTTCCAGATCAATCTGGAATCGACCGACGGTAATCGTACAGTTGTAAACAACCTGGGTCGAGCCATCGTAATAAGACCACGATAAAGATCTCCGGAAACGAGGTGATGAGTGATGATGATAGTGATGTCTACGAGTGCTACCGAGACCTATGGAAAACTGATAATTAGCGGATGAATTCCCAGTACTAAGGGATTGACGACACTTCGAATAGAAATGTGACAAAGTTGAGAGTAAACGCCGGAGACAAGGCTAATGGAAAATAGAAGGACGTTGCCGTTGCAAATGCTTATGGTAATCGCTTCATCATCCCGCTAGATTTTGAAATCCTTGAGAGTCTCATGCCCTTCTTCCAGTCGGCTTTCGGGGATAGGCTTGAGTATGAACTCACATTTTAATGAATACAGCCGTGTGATCCAGGCAGACAATGACGCCAATGCTAAGTTCTCTATAGAGGGAATTGCATTGGAGTTTGAGATGGCCACTAATAAGGAGTTGGCCGATATATATGCCAACAGTACGCTGGGAGGATGTCTATCTTATACGACCGTGTTTTACGCCACCGGAAGATCCCAAAAGATAAATCTGATACACTGTGGAACATAAACCTGAACGTCCCCGCCAGGTCTATGAAAGGAGTTTTAATGCTATTTAAGGAGCCGGAAGATGCATTTGCCCCCCAAAGCGAGGCCTTCTATAACCCAAAAATAACTAAGGTGGAGGTAACGGTAGGAGTTCCAAACCAGCTCTACGCTCAAGGAATGCGTCCCTACCAGCTGTGGGATGAAGCCAGGAAGCTTATGGCTGGAGGGTCTAAACGACATCCTGAAGTGGCTATGGTTGCGAAAGATTTAGGGATGCACGCCTGTAAACTCGCAAATTACCTCACTGAAGAATTTGCACTTTGGCTGGACCTGAGGTCTACCGATGATGATAGTTTGCATGGTAATGGACGACGTCTCGACAATGCGAGTGAGGGTATTACGATCCAGATTACTAAAGAAGCAGAAGCGAAAGGTGCTTTAAACATGTACCTCTACATCATTATGGACGCACAGCTGAATATAGAAAATGGAAGATTCGTCTCAGCACTTTACTAAAGAACCTCACTCAGCGATTATCTGTGGAATGACAGGGTGTGGAAAAAACGTCTTCGCCCTAAACTTACTCGAGGGTCCGTTTTACGGAATATTTAATCATATTATTATCCTCTGTCCAACACTTAAGCATAATAAGACTTACTAAGAACGATCGTGGGTTTTGACAGACAAAGATGTTTACGTTGTAGATCCGGGTGAACGCCTTCATGACTGCCTGCGCGCTTTGTACCAGGTATTCCAGGGCAAACCAACATTGTATATTATCGATGATATGGCCGCTAACAAGCAACTTACCAAAAAGAAAGATATGCTTTCCGAATTGGCGTTTAGTGGCTGGCATGCGAAGCAGTCGGTTTGGGTCTTAACTCAGAAGTACAATTCAGTTCTCAAAGACCTTCGGGAGCAAACACGCTGGGTCGCTCTCTTTCATTGGAAGGACCGAGACTCATTTGAGGAGTGTCTGCGTGAGAACGATGTTATCCCAGCTTCTGATAGGCTTATAATTCGGGATAGGTTGGCTAAAACTAAACACTCTCAGTTGATTTTGAATACTTCCCAGCCTAGTAACTATAGAATAATATGATTAAAAGTTTTTATGTTGCTTTATTCGGTGGATTGCTATTCTTTTTAGGTTGGGAACTCTTAATTAAACTTGGGAAGTGTATGTGTATAGCATTGGAGTGTGATGAGATTATAGATTCGCTTAGTGAGACAGAAAAAAACAACACCCCACAACCGGTGTATATATACTCGCCACCAAAGGATGGAGAGCCTGGAGATATTTTAAACAAGAGATGTTTGTAAAACATGTATACCCCCAGACCCCCTGACCTTTGATCTAGTGACCTCAACTATAGAGGTCATCTAGCGGTCATGACTAATCACCACAGCAACTTTGAAGATCCTAAGCCAAACCACTGATCATTTATTGATCTGAAAACATTTCACATATTAAGGTCATGGTGACCTTGACCTTTGACCTAATGACCTCAACAACTATAGGGGTCATCTAGTGGTCGCGACCAACTACCACAGCAAGTTTGAAGATCCTAAGCCAAACCCTTGAGCAGTTATTGATCAGAAACCATTTCACCAGTTAAGGTCATGGTGACCTTGACCTTTGACCTAGTGACCTCAAAAAAATAGTGCTCATCTAATTGTCATGACCAACCACCACAGCAAGTTTGAAGATCCTAAGCCAATACCTTGAGCAGTTATTGATCGCAAACCATTTCACCAGTTAAGGTCATGGTGACCTTGACCTTTGACCTAAAAAACAATAGGGCTCATCTAGTTGTCATGACCAACCACTTAAGCAAATTTGAAGATCCTAAGCCAAACCCTTGAGCAGTTATTGATCAGAAACCATTTTAAAAGTTAAGGTCATGGTGACCTTGACCTTTGACCTAGTGACCTAAAAAACAATAGGGCTAATCTAGTTGACATGACCAACCACTTCAGCAAATTTGAAGATCCTAAGCCAAACCCTTGAGCAGTTATTGATCGGAAACCATTTTACAAGTTAAGGTCATGGTGACCTTGACCTTTGACCTAGTGACCTCAAATACAATAGGGTTCATCCAGTTGTCATAACCAACTACCGCAGCAAATTTGAAGATTTTAAGCCAAAACCTTGAGCAGTTATTGATCGGAAACCATTTGACCAGTTAAGAGCATGGTGACCTTGACCTTTGACCTAGTGACCTAAAAAACAATAGGTGTCATCTAGTGGTCATTACCAACCACCACAGCAAATTTGAAGATCCTATGCCAAACCCTTGAGCAGTTATTGATCGCAAACCATTTCACCCTTTAAGGTCATGGTGACCTTGACCTTTGACCTAAAAAAAATAGGACTCATCTAGTTGTCATGACCAACCACCTAAGCAAATTTGAAGATCCTAAGCCAAACCCTTGAGCAGTTATGGATCAGAAACCATTTTACCAGTTAAGGTCATGGTGACCTTGACCTTTGACCTAGTGACCTCAAAATCAATAGGGGTCATCAAGTGGTCATGACCAACTACCACAGCAAGTTTGAAGATTCTAAGCTAAACCCTTGAGCAGTTATTGATCGGAAACCATTTAACCATTTAAGGTCATGGTGACCTTGACCTTTGACCTAGTAACCTCAAAATCAATAGGGGTCATCTAGTGGTGATGACCAACCACCACAGCAAGTTTGAAGATCCCAAGCCAAACCCTTGAGCAGTTATTGATCGGAAACTATTTCACCATTTTAGGTAATGGTGACCTTGACCTTTGACCTAGTGACCTCAAAAACAATAGGGCTCATCTAATTGTCATGACCAACCACCACAGCAAGTTTGAAGATCCTAAGTCAATACCGTGAGCAGTTATTGATCGCAAACCATTTCACCAGTTAAGGTCATGGTGACCTTGGACCTTGACCTTTGACCTAGTGACCTAAAAAACAATAGGGCTCATCTAGTTGTCATGACCAACCACTTAAGCAAATTTGAAGATCCTAAGCCAAACCATTGAGCAGTTATTGATCAGAAACCATTTTACAAGTTACGGTCATGGTGATCTTGACCTTTGACTTAGTGACCTAAAAAACAATAGGGCTAATCTAGTTGACATGACCAACCACTTCAGCAAATTTGAAGATCCTAAGCCAAACCCTTGAGCAGTTATTGATCAGAAACCATTTTACAAGTTAAGGTCATGGTGACCTTGACCTTTGACCTAGTGACCTCAAATACAATAGGGTTCATCCAGTTGTCATAACCAACTACCGCAGCAAGTTTGAAGATTCTAAGCCAAACCCTTGAGCAGTTATTGATTGGAAACCATTTGACCAGTTAAGAGCATGGTGACCTTGACCTTTGACCTAGTGACCTAAAAAACAATAGGTGTCATCTAGTGGTCATTACCAACCACCACAGCAAATTTGAAGATCCTATGCCAAACCCTTGAGCAGTTATTGATCGCAAACCATTTCACCCTTTAAAGTCATGGTGACCTTGACCTTTGACCTAGTGACCTAAAAAAAATAGGACTCATCTAGTTGTCATGACCAACCACCTAAGCAAATTTGAAGATCCTAAGCCAAACCCTTGAGCAGTTATGGATCAGAAACCATTTTACCAGTTAAGGTCATGGTGACCTTGACCTTTGACCTAGTGACCTCAAAATCAATAGGGGTCATCAAGTGGTCATGACCAACTACCACAGCAAGTTTGAAGATTCTAAGCTAAACCCTTGAGCAGTTATTGATCGGAAACCATTTAACCATTTAAGGTCATGGTGACCTTGACCTTTGACCTAGTGACCTCAAAATCAATAGGGGTCATCTAGTGGTGATGACCAACCACCACAGCAAGTTTGAAGATCCCAAGCCAAACCCTTGAGCAGTTATTGATCGGAAACTATTTCACCATTTTAGGTAATGGTGACCTTGACCTTTGACCTAGTGACCTCAAAAACAATAGGGGTCATCTACTTGTCATGACCAACCACCACAGCAAGTTTGAAGATTCTAGGCCAAGTCGTTTATTAGGTATCGTTCGGAAACCATCGAACTACCGACCGACCGACTGACCGACAGACCGACCGACCGACATGTGCAAAGCAATATACCCCCATTTTTAAAAGGGGGGTATAAAAAGAGAGAGAAGTTAGTCGCCCTTGCCATTGGGGGGTCAATCAAAGCTGTACCTAGGTTAAGTCATGTCTGCAGATCATGTTGAAGACTTGAGTAAGAAGAGAAAGAGAAGCTTTACCCCCGCTACGAGACCAGTTTGGGAGCGAGTATGACAAAGACGCTTGGTACTGTAAGGCAAACTGGTGGCTTACCTACTACCGATACCAGATGACCGACAGAATTTACTTGTTACTGACCTTAAGGAAGACCCATTTGTTGGGCATGCAATAAGTGCTGCTACTTGCGAACCGTTATGGTATGTACTTAGCCCCACTAACGGCCATACTCAACACAATTAAACATTGTGAAAGACCTATAAATATAGATCATGGAAACACAACTGGAGATTGTAGAGAAAGTAACGAAAGTTAAAGATCCTAAGAAGGTGGCTGCGGGTAAAAAAGCTGCTATATATAAAAAAAACAAAACAAGAAGAGCTCATTAAACAGCTTCAGATTTATAAGGAAAAGTGTTTGACACCTACTGAAGATTGTTCAACACCTACTGAACATTGTTTAACACCTACTGAACAGTGCTCAACACCTTCTGAACAGCCTGCTGAACAAAACTCTGCTCTTAGGTGGGTGTTAATTGGGGGAATTTCAGTAGTCTCAGATTTTGTAATTCGGGGGTGGTCAAAAACGCCAAAAACACCAAATACACAACATACTTCGCAACCTACACCCATATTGAATAAAAGAGATCCACATTATATGAGATAATGTCAACCGCAGATGGAAAAGAAATTGTTAACGCTATCTATCATGGAGCTGTAATAACAGGGCTTGCAGTTGGGTATGCACGTATTAGTAAGGCCGTTCTAGGGGGCGTGTACCCTAAACTAGATTTCACCCCTCGAGATCTTGGTATGATTATAGCAGATGTCACAGCCGCCCAGATTGCCACTAGAGACCTCCTAATAAAGCAGGGCATCATCCCAGCCGACATTTTGAAGTAATGTTTTCAAAGTAAATAAGAATGGCCAGTATAGCAATGATGCTAGGTGGTGCAGTGGCGTTCACTGGAAGTAACTATTTATTCAGTATGTTCAAGAGTTCTGGCGTTGAAGAAGAGCGTTGACGGCACGATGTCGCTATAGAAAAACTTCAGGCAGCACAGGTGGCCTGGGCCAAAAAACAGACCCAGAGGTTAGATTATATCCAGGATGAGCTTCGCCGGCAAGGTCACTCCATCTAAACATTTAAAGACGTAGATATGGCTATGCAGGAGTATGCTCTATTCATGCCTAAGAAAAGTAAAATGTTAACACCACCTCCCCCAAAACCTCAATTATCTGACTATTATACTCCATCCGGTGACCAGCAAGCTAGGGAAATAGGATTCATTATTTTAGCACTTGGTGCTGCCGGGTTTGCTGGTTATTACATCGAAAAGAAAGTTAATTAAACAAATGATTTTCTTATAGATACCATGTCAGATTTTTCACAGAGAGTGATGAAAGCTTGTAGAGAATATTATCAAATAGATGATAAAATAGCTTACCTAGAAATTGTAGAAGAAGATAAAGCAATAGAAAAACTTAAACAAGAGGGCCAGAATGGCCCTGACATCACTCACCAGGCAATCAGAGGAGAAGATTTTCAAAGTTTTCACTATATGTTTCTATAGAAAACTAGCCACCCCTGGGGCGGGCCAATTTTGACCCAAGGGGCATAATTTATACTTATTTATAGTAATATTATTATAATATACTTATTTATAACTTTTGTAGAGGACCTGAACTTGATGCTATGTGCCAAATATGAAAGCTGAGAACCTTCTAGTTTCAGGAGAAGATTTTCAAAGTTGTCACTATATGTTTCTATTGAGAACTGGCCTGGGGCCGGGCCAATTTTGACCCCAGGGGCATAATTTATATAACTTTTGTAGAGGACCTGAACATGATGCTATGTGCCAAATATGAAAGCTGAGAACCTTTCAGTTTCAGAGAAGAAGATATTCAAAGTCTGACTATATATTTCTATAGAAAACAAGGCACCCCTGGGGCGGGGCCAATTTTGACCCCAGGGGCATAATTTATATAACTTTTGTAGTGGACCTGAACATGATGTTATGTGCCATGTATGAAAGCTGAGAACCTTCTAGTTTCAGAGGAGAAGATTTTCAAAGTTTTCACTATATGTTTCTATTGAAAACTGGCCACCCCTGGGGCAGGGCCAATTTTGACCCCAGGGGCATAATTTATATAACTTTTGTAGAGGACCTGAACATGATGCTATGTGCCAAATATAAAAGCTGAGAACCTTCCAGTTTCAGAGGAGAAGATTTTCAAAGTTTCACTTTGTTTCTATTGAAAACTGACCACCCCTGGGGCGGGGCCACTTTTGACCCCAGGGGTATAATTTATATAACTTTTGTAATGGACCTGAACATGATGCTATGTGCCAAATATGAAAGCTGAGAACCCTGTAGATTCAGAGGAGAAGATTTTAAAAGTTGTCATTACATGTATATGTTTCTATTGAAAACTGGCCACCCCTGGGGCGGGACCAATTTAAACCCCAGGGGCATTATTTATATAACTTTGGTAGAGGACCTGAACATGATGCTATGTGCCAAATATGAAAGCTGAGGAGTTTCAGAGAAGAAGATATTCAAAGTTTTACTATATATTTCAATAGAAAACAAGGCACCCCTGGGGCAGGGCCAATTTTGACCCCAGGGGCATAATTTATATAACTTTTGTAGAGGGCCTACAGATGATGCTATGTACCAAAGATGAAAGCTGAGAACCCTGTAGATTCAGAGGAGAAGATTCTTAAAGGTTCAAATTGTTGACGCCCGACGATGCACGACGACGGACATCAGGCGATCACAAAAGCTCACCCTGAGCACAAAAGTGCTCTGGTGAGCTAAAAAGATATGCATAAAGAAAACATAAAAAAAATTCAAAAAGATATGCGTAAAGAAATCCTAAAAAATTCCAAAAAGAAATAAGTATGTATTTTGTTTGTGGGGGAAAGTTTATATGTTTGACCCCCAATTTATTTTGTTTTCTAGTTTTTTTTTGTTTCTATTTTTGTGGGGGAATGTTTCTATGTTTGACCCTAAAAAAATAATTCGCTGGTTTGGAGATATTTACTTGCAGAAAAAAAAGTAGCTGAACAAATACGCTCTTATAATAACGGCTTGCTGGTTATAACATCGAAAAGAAAGATAATTAAATAAATATTTTTCTTATATATATATTATGAAGAATACATGCAAATGGTTGAGAATCGGGAAGACGGAGTTATGCAATAAAAGCTGTAGGAAGAACTACTGTAAGGTTCATCTTGCTCGTTTACGGGTGAGCGCGGGGACAAAGCCCTGTAATATCTGCGGGAGAGGAGTTAGAAATAAATATTGCGTATGTTATAGGTGTGGATATAATAGAATGCAATGTAGAGAAAGACGGCTGGTGGATAGAGCCTTTCAAAAAGAGGTTAAACGTCTTATGTCTATAGATATTTTCATTTGAACAAAATATATTTAGTATATAGGGAAGCTATGCTTTAGCATCAGCGCATTTTATGACTATACGAGATAAACACAGGCCGCATCCAAATCATGGCCGCACACTGTTTCAGCCGGAGTATTCGTCCACAATTTAGCCTTTGTTTTATCCTAACCTTTCGATCTTAACGCCATTTGAAAAATAAAGAAAAATTTGTTCAAGGCTTTGTGCATGTTTAAAAGATTAATCCATTCTTCACACCAACAATTGCCAGTTTTATGCTTGGGCTTGTGACTGTAGTGCCCATCTCCCTGTGTAAAAGCACCCCGGTTTGTTGGTGCTTGTTGTTAAACGCTTTGTGCATGTTTTATGTATTTTATATTGTTTGTTACAGATCAGCATAGCTTACTTAGATGGGTTGGTAAACCTCAGCATATTCATTTGATGTATTACTCATTGAATATGAGTATATTTATCATTTATAAATGAATAACATTTTAATGGTAAAACAGCAGCAACTCTAAATTTGTTTCGGCATCCAGTGCACTCATTTTGCTATTTGCTTGGGCCTGTAGTATATATCGGTGCCAGAAAACACATTGTATATACAATATGGAAGGACTAAACTTTCTAACGATGTATTTTTTCTTTACATGATAGGAATATCTGTTAAAGGCTATGTCAGGTAGCTTGGCAACAAATATGTTGATTCAGTATTACTACATGCTTGGGCTTGCTGTGATGCTATGAAAGGCAATTTATACGCAACATATGTGTTGTTTTGGCAGCAGGGTTTGGTTTTGCATTTGCTGTTTAAAGCGTTTTTATTCTGGCCGTGTATAATCTATTATCTATTTTATTTTTGAAACATAGATATCAATGGACATATTCATTTGATGCATTACTCATTGAATATGAGGATATTTATCATTCATAAATGAATAACATTTTAACGGTAAAACAACATCAACTCTAAATTTGTTTCTGCATCCAGTGCACTCATTTTGCTACTTGCTTGGGCCTGTAGTATATATCGGTGTCAGACAACACACTGTATATACATTATGGAAGGACTAAACTGTCTGACGATGTATTTTTTCTGTTCATGATAGTAATGTCTGTTAAAGGTTATGCCAGTTAGCTGGACAACACATATGTTGATATAGTATTACTGCGTGCTTGGGCTAGTTGTAATGATATGGAAGGCAATTTATGCGCAGAAAAATATGTGTTGTTTAGCAGCAGGACTTGGTTTGCATTTGCTGTTTAAAGCAGTATTATTTTGGCTGTGTATAATCTATTATCTATTTTTTAAAACATAGATATGAATGAACATACTCATGTGATGCATTACTCATTGAATATGAGGATATTTACCATTCATAAATTAATAACATTTTATTGGTAAAACAACAGCAATTCTAAATTTGTTTCGGCATCCAGTGCACTAATTTTGCTACTTGCTTGGGCCTGTAGTATATATCGGTGCCAGAAAACACATTGTATATACAATATGGAAGGACTAAACTTTCTAACGATGTATTTTTTCTTTACATGATAGGAATATCTGTTAAAGGCTATGTCAGGTAGCTGGGCAACACATATGTTGATTCAGTATTACTACATGCTTGGGCTTGTTGTAATGCTATGAAAGGCAATTTATACACAAAATATGTGTTGTTTTGGCAACAGGGCCTGGTTTGCATTTGCTGTTTAAAGCGGTATTATTCTGGCTGTGTATTATCTATTTGTTTTTAAACATAGATATGAATGAACCTTATTTTTATGATAAGATATATTAAACGTTTCAACAAAACGACTTGTTTTAGGTATCAGATTATGCTATTACAATTTGCAATTGTACCAAGGAATACACCATTGTTTATTTACGTGACCTATCAGTCAAATTTATTAGCGAGTAAAGTCACTGCAAAGGGTTAAAGCCAAGCCTCTTTGCAAATTCATAAATGTAACAACTGTTATGAGCCAAATGATATTTCTTTACATACAGACTGTTTTTATAACAGATTGGCTATTTAAATGCGTGTTACAGAGAAAAGACTTGTACATGTATTTACTTTTCGGCGTTATGAATCTTATGCTAAGCTAGTAGATGCTATAATTTCTACATAGGGGCTTCTTGGGAAGTTGTATACACACAGTGTTTAAGCATAATGTATGAGTCACATGTACATGAGATGTCTAAAAGCTGTATCTGTTCTCAACAAAGTGGCGTTCCTTTCTAACAGAGTGCATTATCAAACACGCTTTGAGTGTTCATTGCTATTTAGAGGGCAATATTACTTCACGTGTAGCCCACTTTACAAATCCTTTCACATACATACACTGGTATTGAATTTCTGTTTTGTTCTGAGACATTCCATGTTATGGACACATCATTCTATTATGGCATTTTCGATGCTCTTCATATGTATTTTTAACTTCTTTAGTCATACCTCATGATGCCAGGGCAACAACTTATTTGTTATTTCCTTTATGATTAACCAGTCATACATTTTGTTCAAAGTCAGATATTGTTATAATGTTAAATTAATATTGAGTTGTCTGCCCTGTCTTAAGGTAGAGGTGTGTAACTTTAACATTATATAAAAAATTGTTTTATGTGAGTTAACCATAAACCATGTCTTAAGCTATGAGTCTCGAGTATTTAACATTTCTCAGTCTTACTTTCCAAATTCCCACCTCTTTGTTCAATGTGGGGAGTTAGTGTTTGCTAAGCAACCACTATCTTATGGCGGTTTCGATTGAACCCTCACATTGATCCTTATTGGATTTCATCAGTTTTATTTTAATTTGGTAAATGTTTCATATTCTTTTTACAAAATACAGAATACATGGCCTTTTATTGGCCAAATAATCACAACTCGGTTTTTGTCATTCTGTTTTCTCACATGGTCATAAAGGGAAGCTATGCTTTAGCATCAGCGCATTTTATGACTATACGAGATAAACACAGACCGCATCCGAATCATGGCCGCACACTGTTTCGGCCGGCGTATTAGTCCGCAATTTAGCCTTTGTTTTATCATAACCTTTCGATCTTAACGCCATTTGAAAAATAACGAAAAATTTCCCACCACCTTCCCCAGACTCCGCCTCAATTTAGAGACTTTTAGTTTATTTTACTGTTTTTAGTATACTTGTATTAAATTTTAGTTAGATTCTGTATTTATCTTTAGAAACTACGTTGTGTTTATGTGGCAGTTTTGATTGAACCCTCACATTGATCCTTATTGGATTTCATCAGTTTTATTTTAATTTGGTAAATGTTTCATATTCTTTTTACAAAATACAGAATACATGGCCTTTTATCGGCCAAATAATCACAACTCGGTTTTTGTCATTCTGTTTTCTCACATGGTCATAAATACCATTATGGTGAGAACAAATAATTTTGCGAAAGCTGCAAAAGAATTGAGGAACGAGTTTGAAAGAGAAACCGGAGAACGACCCCGTTTACCACGAACAAAAGATGATTATTTGGAATTATCACAGATATTAGATTCATTTATGTCTATGAAAAAAACAGGTCAGAAAGTTGCAAATCCACAAACCCCCAGTTATGGGGATAGAGCGAGAGCATTGAGGGACGAGTTTAAAAGAGAAACCAATGAGTGACCCCCTTATCCGCAATCTAAAGCGGATCTTATGGAATTACAAATAAGGTTAGAAGAATTTAGGACAACGGGGGAACTTCCTCCACCAACCCGAGAACCAACTCCCACTTATGGTGAGAGAGCGAGAGCGAGAGCGTTGAGAAATGAATTTAAAAGAGAAACCGGTGAGAGACCGCCCTATCCGCGAAGAAAAGTGGATTTTATAGAACTAGAAATTATTTTTTTTAAAAAAATAGATAAAAAATTTAATTTCCACCAAACCCCCAAAGCATTCGGAAAGTACCTACGCAGTTGGAGGGTAGATGTACCAGTAGGACATATGGATTTGACAGCATTTCTTGAATACGCTAAGTCTAAAATTCATAAACAAAAGGGCCAAGATGGCCCTTAATCGCTCACCTGATTACCATAGATTGAAGATTTTTGCTGGGTAGCCCATGGTTAGGGTCAATATTGACCTTAGGGGCAATATATGAACAATGTTGATAGTGGATCATGAGCAGTGAATCATGAGCAGTGGTTCTGCAGAACAAGATTTTCAAAGATTTAGTCTATTGACTTCATCAAGACAATGATTCTGACCAATGAAGATTGGGCTAAAATGTGCCCTCTAAAGTATTTTTTCTATGATTTAACCTAGTGACCTACTTTTTATTCCCACCCAACCCATGATCACACTCAACTTTGATATCACCAAGACAAACACTCTGAGCAAGTTTGAGGAAGACTGGGCTAAAAATGTGGCCACTAGAGTGTAAACTAGATTTCTCTAAGATATGACCCAGTGACCTACTTTTTGACCTCACATAACCCACTTTCAAGCTTGTCCAAGATATTATTAGGACAATCATTCTGACCAATTTTCATGAAGATTTGGCTATAAATGTGACCTCTAGTGTTCACAAGGTTTTCCTACTATTTGACCCAGTGACCTAGTTTTTAACCCCACATAACCCACTTTCAAACTCGTTTGAGATTTTATCAAGACAATCATTATGACTAAGTTTCATGAAGATTGGACAAAAAATGTGACTACTAGAGTGTTCACAAGGTTTTTCTACTGTTTGACCTAGTGACCTAGTTTTTAACTCCACTTGACCCACTTTCGAACTTGTCCAAGATTTTATCAAGACATTCATTCTGACCAAGTTTCATGAAGATTGGATTAAAATTGTGACCGCTAGAGTGTTCACAAGGTTTTTCTACTATTTGACCTAGTGACCTAGTTTTTAATTCCACTTGACCCACTTTCAAACTCATCCAAGATTTTATCAAGACTTTCATTCTGACCAAGTTTCATGAAGATTGGATTAAAATTGTGACCACTAGAGTGTTCACAAGGTTTTTCTACTGTTTGACCTAGTGACCTAGTTTTTTACCCCACATAACCCATTTTTCAAACTCCTCCGAGATTTTATCAAGACAATCATTCTGACCAAGTTTCATGAAAATTGGGCTAAAAATGTGACCTGTAGAGGGTTCACAAGGTTTTCCTACTATTTGACCTAGTGAACTAGTTTTTAACCAACATGACCCACTTTCGAACTCGTCCGAGATTTTATCAAGACATTCATTCTGACCAAGTTTCATGAAGATTGGACTACAATTGTGACCACTAGAGTATTCACAAGCAAATTGTTGACGACGGACGACGGACGCCGGACATTCAAGTATACCAAAAGCTCACCCTGAGCTTTGCTCAGGTGAGCTAAAAACTGGAAGAAGAAGTCTTACATCTCGGTGGGGTTAAGTTTCAACAATCAGTTAAAATTCAGCTTTGTAAAGCAAAGCCGGATGGAGTTGAGGAATACACGGACCCAGTCTTTCGGCGCAGGCAGAAGGTAATTCAACAGGCGAATGAAATTAACGAGGTTTTAGAAGAAGTTTTTTCCCCAACTTCTCGAAAATCTCGAGAAATAGACCCAGAGAGGCTCTGGATGGGTGGTTGATCAAGTGGACAATTTATGGCTGGACATAGCACGGTATCAACCATTAAAAGGTGGTTCTTATATAGAACTACCTAAAGTTAAAAAAAATAAACATGCGGTGATAAATGTGCAAAACAAGGACGATGACTGCGTATGGTGGAGTATTCTCGTGATATTATTTCCGGTAGAAAACTCATCCTGAAAGACCTTCTAAATATTATAGCGTGAAAGACCGCTTAACCCTTTACCCAATAGCCTATCTCTAGTTATGAAGACAGGTGAATACTTAAAGCAGGTTGAAAGTAAAGCAGAATGCGCCTTAAGGCGCATTCTGCATTATTTTCAGCCTACTTTGAGCTACCACCTGCTAGGATATAGAAACTATTTTTTATGCTATATGTTCATGACTGTATAAATTTTCTTAAGTGGAGGAATAAATGAGATGCGCTGAAAGCCGCTTCTATAAGGGAAAGGGTTAAACCGAAAAGGAATTAACTCTCCAACACTCATCTCTGAAATACAAAAAATTGAGAAACAAAATGATTTTGCTATAAATGTGTTTGGATGGAAAAAGGGAGTTATAATTTACCATATAAGCAAACAGCCAGCCTCTATACGAAGAATTAACTTACTCCTGATAGAAAATGACGGAAAATTTCATTACACAGCAATAAAAGATCTAAACCACTTATTATATAATCAAAGTAAATATAAATCCCGTAAGTACTTCTGTGAGAGATGTCTCCATGGTTACACCCGGGAAGACCTACTCGAAGCCCATAAACCAGACTGTCGAGGGAATGGTCAAACTGCAGTGTGAGTTGATATGCCAAAGGAAGGAAAAAATAAACTCACATTTATTAATCACCAAAAACAACTTCCAGTTCCCTTTATCATTTATGCAGACTTTGAATCTCTTACCAGAAAAATAGAAGGAGTCGATTTAGACTCCTCAAAAAGTAATACTAGGAACACCCAATACCACGAAGCCAGTAGTTATTGTTATGTAGTAGTCAGATATGATGGGAAAACAGAGACCCCAGTTGAGTATAGAGGACCAAACACGGCTGTACATTTCCTTCATTCATTACCACAAGAGGGCCTGAAAGGCCCTGACATCGCTCACCAGACAATCAGAGGAGGAGATTTTCAAAGTTTTCACTATGTGTTTCTATAGAAAACTAGCCAGCCCTGGCGAGGGCCAATTTTGACTCAAGGGGCATAATTTATGTAACTTTTGTAGAGGACCTCAAGTGAAGAAAATTTAAGAAAATGTAAATGAAAACATATAACAATGCAAATCTAAAGAAGGGCATGTACAAAAGTATGTATACCCTTTCCCTGGGCAAATTGGTTGAATTTTAGAAAGAATAAATTAATCTATACATGTACTTATAAATAATATCCAAAATTTCAGATATTTTCATTGCACCTTCATGAGTTATTATTATTCATATCTTAATCTATTTTCAACCCTTCCCCTGTTCTATGTTTATTCAAAATTTAAATACCTACTGAATATTCATAGACAAAATAGTTATAATGAAATATGGAAAGTGGGACAGTGTAGCCATTTTAGAAAGTAAAGAAACATCTTTCAAATTCTATTAACAAACAGAGCAAACCCTGGTCAGACAGCTGCTATAGGAGCCGTCTGATCTGGGTCTGTTCTGTTTGCAAATGTGTGAAAAAAGTGTTAACATGAGGGAAAGGGTTGGCAAACATATTATAAGTATATTGTACACAAAATAAAAATAATGTAATGCACTTTGCACTATATTATATCATAAGCAAACAGCAGACTGATCAGATGGCTACTACATGAGCCATCTGATCTGGGTCTACTCTGTTTGCAAAGGTGTAGAAAGGCATATTTATGGAGTAAAGGGTTAATTGTCTGATTTACTGTGCAAAAATTTTCATTGTTTGGGTAGATCTGCAATATTTCTGCAGAGTTACTACCAACAAGGGAGAGAATCCAGTTGTTATAAAAAAAATAGTTGTAGTGAAATATGGAAAGTGGGACAGTATAGCCATTTTAGAAAGTAAAGAAACATATTTCAAATTCCATTGACAAACAGATCAGACCCTGATCAGACAGCTGCTATAGGAGCCGTCTGATTTGGGTCTGTTCTGTTTGCAAATGCATGAAAAGTCATTTATATAAGGGAAAGGCTTAAGTAAACATATTATAAGTTCATGTATATTGTACACAAAATAAAAATAATTTAATGCAATTTGCACTATATTATATCATAAGCAAATACAGCAGATTGATCAGATGGCTACTACATGAGCCATCTGATCTGGGTCTACTTTGTTTGAAAAGGTGTATAAATGCATATTTATGGAGTAAAGGGTTAATTGTTCTATTTACAGGTCAGATCTAATTTGCAACTGCCATTATCCAGAAGGAAGGCAATCCAGTTGTAATCAAAAAGTGTGAAAGGGAAATAACCTACCTTTTATGTATGCTTAAAATAGCCAGCTAAAAATAGACACTGCTCTCCAAGATGCAATAGAACACTTGAATTTGTATTAAGCTGAACTTAGTTATAGGATCTATATTGATAGCTGGCAGCTTAATGCAGGGCATAGATATGGAAAAAAAACCTTCAAAAGCTTTCTGCATTTTGAGAATTATCCACATAGTTTTCTCAATCTCAAATGAGTGTGTGTAATTTGTCTAAACACAATTCCTACTCCACTGATCAGGCTAAGGGTGATTACCAATACATTCCCACTGACCAGCTAGGACACTGGCTTATCTGAGGAAAACTTTAACCTGTAGAACCTTTATACTGTAATTTCTGATGTGAAAATATATATACACAGAGCAGGGCCAATTTTGACCTCAGAACTATGAAATTAACAAAACTCATAAAGGTATGCTAAGTTAATCTATACAACAAATATCTAAGCTCTGGGACATGTAGTTTTGACTAGAAGAGTTTCAAAGTTTTTCCTATGCATATATAGTGATCCCATGGGCTGTTTATGCAGTCAGCTAGAAAAAACTGTCAATCCCTGGGGTGGGGCCAATTTTGACCCTAGGGGTATAATTTATATAACTTTTGTAGAAGACCTGAAGTTGAAGCTATGTGCCAAATATAAGATAAGATAAGATAAGTTTTATTTAACGTCGGCAAGATATATAACAAGCAACATAAGCCCTAATTGGGCTTTTGAACCGACAAGATAACAGTACATACATAGTGACAGCACATAGTCATAATCAACATAATATTAAAACCTTAATCTAATTTAGAGACAGGCTAAAAAATATATGATTTAGCTATGATACTAAGAAAGCTGAGAACCTTCTAGTTTGAGAGGAGAAGAATTTCAAAGTTTTCACTATATGTTTCTATTGAAAACTGAAAACCCCTGGGGCAGGGCCAATTTTGACCCCAGGGGCATAATTTATATAACTTTTGTAGAGGACCTACAGATGATGCTATGTACCAACTAGAACTGTAAGCCACAGGCTAACGAATACCCCCCACCTGGCTGCTTGGCAGAACACCTATCATCAATCGTTGAACATATGTACATACAGAAACATGAAGAGATTTATAAAAATTCTGAAGGGTGGTGATCCCCCGAAAGCAAAAATTGCAACACAAAAAGAGAAAATTGCAGACTCGGTTTTATTGAGTCTGTTCATGAGCAGTAATTGAAAGTGCAACACTGCTCATGCCCCCTAGCACCGGCTTAAGCGGTATTCAATTTTCAGAACAAGAAGTACTGAAATTCATGATCTCGAAGGATCAGAAGGTATAACAACACTGAGAATGAAACCCAATTTATGTAATAAAAATGACAAGATGTCCAGCAATAAAGAACAAGAGGGCCTGAAAGGCCCTGACATCGCTCACCAGACAATCAGAGGAGAAGATTTTCAAAGTTTACACTATGTGTTTCTATAGAAAACTACCCAGCCCTTGGGTGGGCAAATTTTGACCCAAGGGGCATAATTTATGTAACTTTTGTAGAGGACCTCACGTGGAAATTTTTTTAAGAAAATGAAAACATATAACAATGTCAATCTAAAGAAGGGCATGTACAAAAGTATGTAAACCCTCTCCCTGGGCAAATTGGTTGAATTTCAGAAAGAATAAATTAATCTATACATGTACTTATATTCAAAATTTCAGATATTTTCATAACACCTTCATGAGTTATTATTATTCATATCTTAAATTTATTTTCAACCCTTGCCCTGTTCTATGTTTATTCAAAGTTTCAATACCTAGTGAATATTCATGGACAAAATAGTTGTAATGAAATATGGAAGGTGGGATGGTGTAGCCATTTTAGAAAGTAAAGAAACATCTTTAAAATTCCATTGACCCTGAGCTCACCAAAAGTGCTCTGGTGAGCTAAAAAGAAGAACAGAAAATAAAAACCGTATTCGCTAATCCTAAGAACATGTTGATGACTAAAAAAGATAAGCAAAACTATAGAAAGTCCACAATCTGTCATGTATGCCAAAAACCTCTCGAGGGTGACTCTGTCCGCAACCACTGCCACATCACTGGAAAATATCGGGGAATGGCTCATAATGTCTGTAACTTAAAATTGAAAATTAAACCCAAAAAAACTGCCATTCCGGTGGTCTTCCATAATCTTAGGGGATATGACTCTCATTTACTTATGCAGGCAATTTCAAAAGTGAAAGGAGAAATAACGTGCATTCCAAATAATACGGAAAAATATATATCCTTCAGCCTCAATCAGCTACGTTTTATAGATAGTGCCCAATTCTTTCTTTCCAGCCTTGATAGACTGGTGTCAGCCAATCCCCCGAGGCCTTTAAAATTACTACCCAATATGAACCAGACGCGGTAAGGCGTTCACTGCTAATGAGGAAGGGAGTATACCCGTATGAGTATATGGACGATTGGAATCGCTTTAATGAGAAAAAATTACCACCACTGGAATCCTTCTACAGTACATTAACATTGTCAGGAATCAGCGAAGAAGATTATAAACACGCACAAGAGGTATGGGATAAATTTAGTTGTAAAACGATAGGCGACTACCATGATCTATATAATCCAACCAATGTCTTACTTCTGGAGGATGTCTTTGAGGAATTTCGGAAAACATGTAGGAGTCAATATGGCCTCGATCCAGCACATTATTATACAAGCCCAGGTTTATCATGGGACGCCCTACTTAAGAAAACGGAAATCGAACTTGAATTACTTACCGATTATAACCAGCATCTCTTCATCGAAAAAGGCCTACGAGGTGGAATCTCCATGTCATCCACCAGGTACGCAAAAGCAAATAATCCTCTTGTTAAAGATTATGACGCTAAGAACCCCAATACATATATAATGTACCTTGATGCAAATAACTTATATGGATGGGCGATGAGTCAATCGTTGCCAGTGGGGGGCTTCCGATGGGTTGATGATTGTAAGACCATAGATATAACAACAATGGAAGCCGACTCAGATGAGGGTATGATTTTGGAAGTTGATCTGGAGTACCCCGAAGAGTTACATGACGAGCATAATGCGTACCCACTAGCTCCTGAGCGGATGAAGATCGATAAAGAGTGTCTGAGTACCAGAATCAACTTCTAAGTGTTGGGGTGGCGCCTACAGAGGTTGAAAAACTGGTACACAATCTCCGAAATAAAGAAAAGTATGTTCTACATTATCGAAACCTACAGCTTTACCTTTCGCTTGGAATGAAATTAAAAAAAATCTATAGGGCCCTACGTTTCAAACAGAGTCCCTGGAGCCATACATTCTGAGAAAAAAAGCCACCAGCGACTTTGGAAAAGACCTATACAAGTTTATGAACAACAGTGTGTTTGGGAAAACAAGAGGGCCAGAATGGCCCTGACATCGCTCACCAAGACAATCAGAAGAGAAGATTTTCAAAGATTTCACTATATGTTTCTATAGAAAACTAGCCCGCCCTGGGGTGGGGCAAATTTTAATTCAGAAAGAATAAATTAATCTATACTTATGTTCAAAATTTCAGATATTTTCATTACATCTTCATGAGTTCATATTATTATTCATATCTTATCTTAAGATTGATGTACTTTTAACCCTTCCCCTGTTCTATGTTTATTCAAAGTTTCAATACCTAGTGAATATTCATGGACAAAATAGTTGTAATGAAATATGGAAAGTGGGACAGTATAGCCATTTTAGAAAGTAAAGAAACATATTTCAAATTCCATTGACAAACAGATCAGACCCTGATCAGACAGCTGCTATAGGAGCCGTCTGATTTGGGTCTGTTCTGTTTGCAAATGCATGAAAAGTCATTTATATGAGGGAAAGGCTTAAGTAAACATATAATAAGTACATGTATATTGTACACAAAATAAAAATAATTTAATGCAATTTGCACTATATTATATCATAAGCAAATACAGCAGATTGATCAGATGGCTACTACATGAGCCATCTGATCTGGGTCTACTCTGTTTGCAAAGGTGTAGAAATGCATATTTATGAAGTAAAGGGTTAATTGTTCTATTTACAGGTCAGATCTAATTTGCAACTGCCATTATCCAGAAGGGAGGCAATCCAGTTGTAATCAAAAAGTGTGAAAAGGAAATAACCTACCTTTTATGTATGCTTAAAATAGCCAGCTAAAAAAAGACACTGCTCTCCAAGATGCAATAGAACACTTGAATTTGTATTAAGCTGAACTTTACAACAGATACAGTTATAGGATCTATATTGATAGCTGGCAGCTTAATGCAGGGCATAGATATGGAAAAAAGCTTTAAGAGCTTTCTGCATTTTGAGAAATATCCACATAGTTTTTACCAATACACTCCCACTGGCCAGCTAGTCCTATCAGAGCACTGGCTTATCTCTGAATATGGGGAAAACTTTAACCTTTAGACTGTAGTTTCTGATGTGAAAAAGTCTATATACACAGGGCAGGGCCAATTTTAACCTCAGAACTATGAAATTAACAAATCTCATAAAGGTATCCTAAGTTAATCTATACAACAAATATCTAAGTTCTGGGACATGTAGTTTTGACAAGAAGAGTTTCAAAGTTTTTCCTATGCATATATAGTGATCCCATGGGCTGTTTAAGCAGTCAGCTACAAAAACTGTCAATCCCTGGGGTGGGGCCAATTTTGACCCTAGGGGCATAATTTATATAACTTTTATAGAAGACTTGAAGTTGAAGCTATGTGCCAAATATGAAAGCTGAGAACCGTCTAGTTTGAGAGGAGAAGAATTTCAAAGTTTTCACTATATGTTTCTATTGAAAACTGAAAGTCCCTGGGCAGGACGAATTTTGACCCCAGGGGCATAATTTATATAACTTTTGTAGAGGACCTACAGATGATGCTATGTACCAAAGATGAAAGCTGAGAACCCTGTAGATTCAGAGGAGATGATTTTTAAATGGAAAAGTAGTAAAGTCAAGCAGGCAAAGCCACATGCAAGACGCAACCACCACCAAAACACCGATAGACAGCATGACACACACACACACAACCACACACCCAAACGCACACACACACACACACGAAATGAACACAGAACACACCAATAGACACACAAGAAACAGGGACAAACGTTCCACAACATGAACAAACCACAAGCACAAAGACGCAAGGCAAACAAAAGGAAGAGTGACAAAGAGAGTACCGCCTTGGCACGGTCAGCAGCAAAAACACCACTGGGGGTTTAAACCGGTTTACGGACGTCCTAACCTCACACTTCTCTCAAAGTCACCCTAGCTTTACAAATATTGTAAATAAAGGTATCCCCGCTGGACTTACCCACAACATAGACGACGGTGAACACAGGACAACATGTAAAACATAGCATAATAACTGTGACAATCCGTCAAATATGTACTCAATGACTTTGCTGAAGTCAGAGCACCTGCAGGTAAGCCGTTAAGGGCACGACAGGGAAAAAATAATACATGAGTCTGGTAAGCTCCTCCTGTATCCAAGTTTAAGAGTATACCATCATAGAGTACTACCCTCGGCCTGTCATCGCGCAAGCAAAGAGGGAAGCGTAGCTACCGACTGTAAAAGGGTCGATAACCAAACATGCAGTGTGTTGCAATATAATAGGATCATAACCTTTCTTTTTAAATGTTTTAATGCGTTTTATAAACAAATCATGAAAATGGATATGACCCCGAATTTTCCTAAGTTTGTAGATAACATCCCCATAAAATTCTGGTTGAGAAATGCCTTGTCGCAGTAACGTCCGTAGATTGCAATTATATTTACTAATGAGAGGTAAATTTCGATAATAAAATTTAGAAAAGGTTTTCCGAAGTTTGTGATATCTGTAACCTTGCTTAAGAAGTTTATCAGTTATAACTAAATTACGTCTGTTAAAATCTTCAAGCAAAGAACAGGCTCGGGCAAACCTAATAAGTTGAGAAATATAAACCCCATAAGAAGTAGAACGTGGCACATCCCCATCTAGAAAAGGATAATTAACAATTTTAAAATTAAAATCTTCTCTTTTATCGTATACTTTGGACGAAACTTTATCATTTGTAATTGAAAGATTCAAATCTAAAAATGAAGCATTAATGTCAGATTGATTAGCTTTGTTTAAAGACAGTTCTTTTGGGTAGATTGAAGAAATCATAGTATCAAAATAAGGATTATCTAAATTCAAAATATCGTCTAAATACCTTGAAGATTTATTAAAAGCATTAACAATATCGGTCTGTGTATCAGGTTTTAAGCTAAGCATAAAATCCCTCTCGTAGCAATACAAAAACAAATCTGCAACAAGAGGGGCACAATTTGTACCCATGGGTATACCAACAACTTGACGATATATGGTATCCCCATAACGCACAAATATATTATCTAAAAGAAAGGTAAGAGATCTACAAACATCAAGGCAAGTCCACATTGTGTAATGTTCAACTTCTGAATTCGAAAAGAATGAACGTTGAACATTACAAGCAATGAACATTCTGTTTTCTCTGGCAAAGGTTTTTTCTATTAATTTAATAAGTTTATCCTTTATAAGATGGTGAGGTAGAGTAGTATAGAGTGTAGAGAAATCATAAGAGCTCAGTAAAGAAATGTTATACTGTTCATTTTCAAGTTTTGTTAAAACATCATTTGAATTTTTTATGGACCAAAAAACATTAATACCAGAATTTTCATATATTTTATCACAGTAGCGTTTAACATGTTCTTTGATCGTAGTAAGACAGGACGTCAAAAGTATAGATAATTTAGTAGTGGTACAACAGCTAGAGTTGGCAATAAAACGCGACTTATAAGGGTTTTTATGTAGTTTCGGAATCCAGTACAAAGTAGAAAGTTTATGTTGTTTTATGTTAGGACCAGACTTAAAATTATTGCACATTTTTACATGTTCCGAGACTATATCTTTTTCAGGTGTTTGAACTGTTATATAAGTTTTTGAATCAGTTAGCTCCTTCTTTAAAACATCAACATAATACAATCTTCAAATAATGATTACATTGTTTGATGCCTTGTCAGCAGGAACAAGAACATAATCTGAATGAAAATTAGAAATGTTTTTCTTCAAGTAGCGAAATGTAACTCTAGGTCGAGGTGGTAAAAGATGGTAATTTGATTTGTAAAAAGTTATTCGCGTATCAATAATATCGAAAATACATTTCTTCCAATCCGAAAGGGCATTAACATCAGCATGTTCTCGTCGACACCATTTGATGCAGAATTCTTGAATAGCTTCCGCAATATGAGTGCGACAAGCCTCAAAATCAATAAGGGAAGGTAATCTATATTTAGGTCCTTTAGTTAGGAGGGTCCTGAGACGTTTATCCTTAATGATATCAAAATTACCAGTAATGACATGACCAAATGGTTTATAGCAAAAGCTAGAAATGCTACAATCTCAAGAAATAGGGGTATTAACATCAATATTTAAGTCAGAGACAATTTTATTGTAGTTAAAAATAACATTTCTAATAGGTTTATTATATTTATAACAGATGATAGGTGATTCAGAGTTGATGAAATATTTGGGAATAGCATCGATTACATTCTTATCACGAAATATACTTTGAATATCAATAAAATCGATACCTTTATTTAGGAACTGAAGTTTCAGAAAATGTCTTTTATGTTCAGATTCTTTATCAATACGTGGACGAAGAACATGCTGTGTGTAACTTTGTATCAGTGAGGCAGTATTAATTAACGGATCTGTACGCATATAGATTTTATCAGCCTCTTCGTCTATTGACTTAAGACAGGAAAAGGGTAAAGACGATAAACAAGATAACATAGAATGTTTACCAGTTTGTTTTAGAATAGTATGTAAATCATGAATAGACATATTACGACGTAATTTACGCTTAATATTACCATTTCTACGTCTGCCATGTGATCTACTTTTACGTTTTCGAATAAAAAATATAGAGAAAATATCGATACTTGGATCTTTAGAAATGTTGCCGCTTTGGAAAATGTTATCATTAAGGCCTAAAGGAAAAGGTGTCTGTAATTTCTTTATCCAGTCTAGCTCTGTGATAAAACGAGCTTTAGATTTTAAACTACCAGTAGTTTTAGAATCATAATAAATTTGTTCTACTGGTTGAACCGAAACATATTTGAAAGAATGTCCTGTATGACGAAAATGCTGATAAAGAAAATTGCATACTTTTTTGATCCGGCAATGGCAACTGTGTTCACGAAACCTAGTTTTTAAAGAACGTCCTGTCTGACCTACATATTGAATGCCACAACGTGGCGCATTTCATGTAAGAACATATATAATATTAGATGAGTTTCAGTCTAAATCAGAATTAATCTTCACACTAAACACTCTACCATTAACAAGAGATTTAATTGTTGATCTAGTAGAAATGAAATTGCAACACATACACCTCTTACTATTGCACTTAGTAATTATTGGATACACCCTATGTCTTTTGTTCAAATAATGTGAATTTAGATGGACTTTACTATAACGAATGATAGATTGCTTTAAAGGAGACAAAACGATTTTAGGTCCATTATGAACAAGAGTACCGCATACGGTACATAATACGCCCACTTGCAAATGTTCTCCGATTCAACATGCCTCATAAGTGTTGACATTTTCTAATCTGTGCTTCAGATCTTGATTTCCATATTAAGGTGATACTATTTTTTAAAAAATTGAAGTAAATATCATTTCAAATGAAAAGTTATGGCCATCCTCATATTTGCATAGATTTGCATTATCTTTTTAAGTGCAAGGGCCATAACTCCAAAACAACAAATCAAATGATCATCAGAATCGACTTAGCTTCAGGTCTTGATGCATTAAACATGTGTATGAAGTTTCATTAATATCTGTCAAACAGTTTAGAAATCAGCGGACAAACTATATGCATATATTTGCATTATTTTTTAAGTAAAAGGGCCATAACTCCGAAACGACAAATCAAATAAACCTCAAAATCTACTCAGCTTCAGATCTTGATGCATTAAACATTTTTGTGAAGTTTCATTAATATCTCTCAAATAGTTTTCCCAGAAAACAGCGGACAAACTATTTGCATATTTTTAAGGACAAGGGCCAGCTTCAGATCTTGATGCATTAAACATTTGTGTGAAGTTTTATTAATATCTCTCAAATAGTTTTCCCAGAAAACAGCGGACATACTATTTGCATGTATTTGCATTATTTTTAAAGGACAAGGGCCATAACTCTGAAAAGAAAAATCAAATGATCCTCAGAATCAATTCAGTTTCAGATCTTGATGCATTAAACATTTGTGTGAAGTTTCATTAATATCTCTCAATTAGTTTTCCCAGAAAACAGCAGACAAACTGTTTGCATGTATTTGCATTATTTTTTAAGGACAAGGGCCATAACTCTGAAATGAAAAATCAAATGATCCTCAGAATCAACTCAGCTTCAGATCTTGATGCATTAAACATTTGTGTGAAGTTTCATTAATATATATCTCAAATAGTTTTTCCAGAAAACAGCGGACAAGTTGTTTGCATATTTTATAAGGACAAGGGCCATAACTCTGAAATGAAAAATCAAATGAACCTCAGAATCAACTCAGCTTCAGATCTTGATGCATTAAACATTTGTGTGAAGTTTAATTAATATCCGTCAAACAGTTTTCCCAGAAAACAGCGGACAAACTATTTAGATGTATTTGCACTATTTTTAAGTAAAAGGGCCATAACTCCAAAACGACAAATCAAATGAACTTCAGAATCGACTCAGCTTCAGATCTTGATGAATTTAACATTTGTTTGAAGTTTCATTAATATCTCCCAAATAGTTTTCCCAGAAAACAGCGGACAAACTATTTGAATTTTTTTAAAACAAGGGCCACAACTCTGAAATGAAAAATCAAATGAACCTCAGAATCAACTCAGCTTCAGATATTGATGCATTAAACATTTGTGTGAAGTTTCATTAATATCTCTCAAATAGTTTTCCCAGAAAACAGCGGACAAACTATTTGCATGTATTTGCACTATTTTTAAGTAAAAGGGCCATAACTCCGAAACGACAAATCAAATGAACCTCAGAACCGACTCAGCTTCAGATCTTGATGCATTAAACATTTGTGTGAAGTTTCATTAATATCTTTTAAATAGTTTTCCCAGAAAACAGCGGACAAACTATTTGCATTTTTTTAAAACAAGGGCCATAACTCTGAAATGAAAAATCAAATGAACCTCAGAATCAACTCAGCTTCAGATATTGATGCATTAAACATTTGTGCGAAGTTTTATTAATATCTGTCAAACAGTTTTCCCAGAAAACAGGGGACAAACAAAATGTTGACGGACGAACGAACGAACGAACGAACGAACGAACGAACAAACGAACGAACGAACGAACGAACGAACGAACGAACAAACGAACGAACGGACGGACGGACGGACAGGGCCACGACAATATACGACCACCTTTATTAGGTGGGCGTATAAAAATGTTACTAATAGCCGAAGAGGGAACATGAAAAGATGAAGCAGAAGACAATTTTAGAGGTTTAATACAAACTGACGGCTGTAGTGATTGGAAATTAGCCAGGTTATGAGGAATCTGAACGGAAGACACAGAGTGTAAGTTTAAGTTATTAATTTTGAGTTTAGGGAGACTATTCATATTTTGTGTAGTAATTGTAGCACCCTTCTGTAAAAAGCGACATACGTATGTAACGAAAAGTGGTGTAAAATAATAAAAAACATACCAGAGGTTATGACAAAAATAAAGAAGACTAAGAATATGAATGAAACATTGAATAGTGAAACATTGAATGGGTAAAAAGTAAGAAGAAACACAAATAAGGTAAAGTCACACTAGAGAAAACGCAAAGGGCACAAATCTTAAAAGGGAAACTAAAATAGTCACACAATATGTCGGTGAGTACGGAAGCCACCATGAAGTGCAAAGTACGGTGTAAAGGTATGAGGAAACACATTGAATGTAGAGCAATTCCTGCAAGAGGAAGAAAACAATATTGATTGGATGTACGGGGAGACGTTTCACCGCCGCCACACTGCACAAACAACACTATTGTGCTTATAAATGGAAAAGTAGTAAAGTCTTGTTGACGCCCGACGACGGACGACGGACATCAGGCGATGTGCTCTGGTGAGCTAACAATGGAAAATCTAAGACGCTGAAATCTAAGAGGAGAAGATTTTCAAAGTTTTCAGTATATGTTTCTATTGAAAACTGGCTACCCCTGGGGCAGGGCCAATTTTGACCCCAGGGACATAGTTTATATAACTTTAGTAGAGGACCTGAATATGATGCTATGTGCCAAATATGAAAGCTGAGAACCTTCCAGTTTCAGGGGAGAAGATTTTCAAAGTTTCCCCATATATGTTTCTATTGAAATCTAGCCATACCCCTGGGGCGGGGCAATTTTGACCCCAGGGGAATTATTTATATAACTTTTGTAGAGGACCTGAATATGATGCTATGTGCCAAAGATGAACGCTGAGAACCTTGCATTTTAGAGGAGAAGATTTTCAAAGTGTTCCCCATATGTTTCTATTGAAAAAGTTTTCACTATATGTTTCTCTTGAAAACTGGCCACCCCTGGGGCGGAGCCAATTTTGACCCTAGGGGCATAATTTATATAACTTTTGTAGAGGACCTGAATATGATGCTATGTGCCAAATATGAAAGCTGAGAACTTTCCAGTTTCAGAGGAGAAGATTTTCAAAGTGTTCCCCATATGTTTCTATTGAAAACTAGCCACACCTGGGGCGGGGGCAATTTTGACCCTAGGGGCATAATTTATATAATTTTTGTAGAGGACTTGAATATGATGCTATGTACCAAAGATGAAAGCTGAGAACCCTGTAGATTCAGAGGAGAAGATTTTTAAAGGTTGAAATTGTTGACGCCCGACGACGCACGACGACGGACATCAGGCGATCACAAAAGCTCACCCTGAGCACAAAAGTGCTCTGGTGAGCTAACAATGGAAAATCTAAGACACTGAGTGAATGTAAAACTGGTGAGAGGTTCAGAGGAAGATAAACATCGGAAACTGACAGCTAGCCCATCATTTGCGAGGGCCACTATATTCGATGATGATCTCGCAGCTATTCAGATCCATAAGAGCAACCTGCTTCTAAACCGCCCAGTATATGTAGGCATGAGCATTCTCCATTTATCAAAAACCCTCATGTACGATTTTTATTATAACCAGCTGAAAAAAAATTATGGAGGGTGCTGTCAGTTACTATACACAAATGAAAGATGTGTATAGAGATATCGCTCAGAATGCTGATTTATACGATACATCAGATTACCCATCTAATCACTCACTTTATAGCACAATAAATAAACAAGAGGGCCAGAATGGCCCTGAAGCGTTCACCAGACAATCAGGAGAAGATTTTCAAAGTTTTCACTATATGTACCTATAGAAATCTAGGGGTGTGACTAATTTTGACACAAAGGGCACAATCTAAATAACTCTTGTAGAGGATCTGAATATGATGTTACGTGCCAATATTGAAAGCTGAGATCCTTCCAGTTTCAGAGGAGAAGATTTTCAAAGGTTTCACTAGATGTTCCTATTGAAAAGTATTTTTGTAGAGGACCAGAACATGATGCTAAGTGCCAAATATGAAAGCTTTGAACCTTCCAGTTTCAGAGGAGAATATTTTCAAAGTTTTCAGTACATGTTTCTATTGAAAACTGGCTACCCCTGGGGCAGGGCCAATTTTGACCCCAGGGACATAGTTTATATAACTTTAGTAGAGGACCTGAATATGATGCTATGTGCCAAATATGAAAGCTGAGAACCTTCCAGTTTCAGGGAAGAAGATTTTCAAAGTTTCCCTATATGTTTCTATTGAAATCTAGCCATACCCCTGGGGTGGGGCAAATTTTGACCCCAGGGGAATTATTTATATAACTTTTGTAGAGGACCCGAATATGATGCTATGTGCCAAAGATGAACGCTGAGAACCTTGCATTTTAGAGGAGAAGATTTTCAAAGTTTTCACTATATGTTTCTATTGAAAACTGGCTACCCCTGGGGCGGAGCCAATTATGACCCTAGGGGCATAATTTATATAACTTTTGTAGAGGACCTGAATATGATGCTATGTGCCAAATATGAAAGCTGAGAACTTTCCAGTTTCAGAGGAGAAGATTTTCAAAGTGTTCCCCATATGTTTCTATTGAAAACTAGCCACACCTGGGGCGGAGCCAATTTTGACCCCAGGGGCATAATTTATATAATTTTTGTAGAGGACTTGAATATGATGCTATGTGCCAAATATGAAAGCTGAGAACCTTCAAGTTTCAGAGGAGAAGATTTTTTTTTCAAGTTTTCCATATATTATTCTATTGAAAACTAGCCACCCCTGGGGCGGGGCCAATTTTGACCCATGGGGCATTATTTATATAACTTTTGTAGGGGACCTGAATATGATGCTAAGTGCCAAATATGAAAGCTGAGAACCTTCCAGTTTCAGAGGAGAAGAATTTCAAAGTTTTACTATATATTTCTATTGAAAACAAGGCACCCCTGGGGCGGGGCCAATGTTGACCTCAGGGGCATAATTTATAAAACTTTTGTAGAGGACCTGAATATGATGCTATGTGCCAAAGATGAAAGTTGAGAACCCTGTAGATTCAGAGGAGAAGATTTTTAAAGGTTCACATTGTTGACGACGAATGACAAACGACGAACGACGCACACCGACGGACAACGGGCGATTACAAAAGCTCACCCTGAGCACTTTGTGCTCTGGTGAGCCAAAAAGTTCTGGGTAAGATGAAGGATGAGTGTGCAGGGCGTCCTATCGAAGAATACGTTGGTCTGAGGCCTAAATTGTATAGTATTCTCGAAACCTCTGTTATAAACATAAACAAGAGGGCCAGAATGGCCCTGAAGCGCTCACCAGACAATCAGAGGAGAAGATTTTCAAAGTTTTCACTATATGTTTCTATATAAAACTAGCCGGCCCTGGTGCAGGCCAATTTTGACCCCAGGGTCATAATTTAGAAAAACTTGTAGGGGACCTGAACATGATGCTATGAGCCAAATATGAAAGCTGAGATTAACCTTCAAGTTTCAGAGAAGAAGTTTTCAAAGTTTTCTCGATATGTTTCTATTGAAAACTGCCTACCCCTGTGGCAGGGCCAATTTTGACCCAAGGGTAATAATTTATATAACTTTTGTAGAGGACCTGAACATGATGCTCTGTGCCAAAGATGAAAGCTTAGAGCCTTCCAGTGTCAGAGCAGAAGATTTTCAAAGATTTCACTATTTGTTTCTATTAAAAACTGCCCACCCCTGGGGTGGGGCCAATTTTGACTCCAGGGCCATAATTTATATAACTTATGTAGAGGACCTGTACATGATGCTATGTGCCAAATATGAAAGCTGAGAACCTCCCAGTTTCAGAGGAGAAGATTTTCAAAGATTTCACTATTTGTTTCTATTGAAAACTGCCTACCCCTGGGGTGGGGCCAATTTTGACCCTGGGGCCATAATTTATATATCTTTTGCAGAAGACCTGTACATGATGCTATGTGCCAAATATGAAAGCTGAGAGCCTTCCAGTTTCAGAGAAGATTTTCAAAGATTTCACTATTTGTTTCTATTGAAAACTGCCCACCCCTGGGGCAGGCCAATTTTGACCCCGGGGCCATAAATAATATAACTTATGTAGAGGACCTGAACATGATGCTATTAGCCAAATATGAAAGTTGAGAACCTGCCAGTTTCAGAGGAGAAGATTTTCAAAGATTTCACTATTTGTTTCTATTGAAAACTGCCTACCCCTGGGGTGGGGCCAATTTTGACCCTGGGGCCATAATTTATACAACTTTTGTAGAGGACCTGAACATGATGCTATGTGCAAATATGAAAGCCGAGAACCTTCCAGTTTCAGAGGAGAAGATTTTCAAAGATTTCACTATTTGTTTCTATTGAAAACTGCCTACCCCTGCGGTGGGGCCAATTTTGACCCTGGGGCCATAATTTATACAACTTTTGTAGAGGACCTGAACATGATGCTATGTGCCAAATATGAAAGCTGAGAGCCTTCCAGTTTCAGAGAAGAAGATTTTCAAAGATTTCACTATTTGTTCTATTGAAAACTGCCCACCCCTGGGGCGGGGCCAATTTTGACCCCGGAGGCATAATTTATATAACTTTTGTAGAGGACCTGAATATGATGCTATGTGCTAAATATGAAAGCTGAGAACCTTCCAGTTTCAAAGGAGAAGATTTTCAAAGTTTGCACTATATGATTGTATTGAAAACTGCCTACCCCTGGGGCGGGGTCAATTTTGACCCCAGGGCCATAATTTATAAACTTATGTAGAGGACCTGAACATGATGCTATGTGCCAAATATGAAAGCTGAGAACCTCCCAGTTTCAGAGGAGAAGATTTTCAAAGATTTCACTATTTGTTTCTATTGAAAACTGCCTACCCCTGCGGTGGGGCCAATTTTAACCCTGGGGCCATAATTTATATAACTTTTGTAGAGGACCTGAACATGATGCTATGTGCCAAATATGAAAGCTGAGAGCCTTCCAGTTTCAGAGAAGAAGATTTTCAAAGTTTGCACTATTTGTTCTTTTGAAAACTGCCCACCCCTGGGGCGGGGCCAATTTTGACCCCGGGGCAATAATTTATATAACTTTTGTAGAGGACCTGAATATGATGCTATGTGCTAAATATGAAAGCTGAGAACCTTCCAGTTTCAGAGGAGAAGATTTTCAAAGTTTGCACTATATGATTCTATTGAAAACTGCCCACCCCTGGGGCGGGGCCAATTTTGACCCATGGGCCATAATTTATATAACTTTTGTAGAGGACCTGAACATGATGCTATGTGCCAATTATGAAAGCTGAGAAGCTTCTGCTTTCAGAGGAGAAGATTTTCAAAGTTTTACTATATGTTTCTATTGAAAACAAGGCACCCCTGGGGCGGGGTCAATTTTGACCCCAGGGCCATAATTTATATAACTTTTGTAGAGGACCTGAACATGATGCTATGTGCCAAATATGAAAGCCGAGAACCTCCCAGTTTCAGAGGAGAAGATATTCAAAGATTTCACTATTTGTTTCTATTGAAAACTGCCTACCCCTGCGGTGGGGCCAATTTTGACCTTGGGGCCATAATTTATACAACTTTTGTAGAGGACCTGAACATGATGCTATGTGCCAAATATGAAAGCTGAGAGCCTTCCAGTTTCAGAGAAGAAGATTTTCAAAGATTTCACTATTTGTTCTTTTGAAAACTGCCCACCCCTGGGGCGGGGCCAATTTTGACCCCGGGGCAATAATTTATATAACTTTTGTAGAGGACCTGAATATGATGCTATGTGCTAAATATGAAAGCTGAGAACCTTCCAGTTTCAAAGGAGAAGATTTTCAAAGTTTGCACTATATGATTGTATTGAAAACTGCCCACCCCTGGGGCGGGGTCAATTTTGACCCCAGGGCCATAATTTATATAACTTATGTAGAGGACCTGAACATGATGCTATGTGCCAAATATGAAAGCTGAGAACCTTCCAGTTTCAGAGGAGAAGATTTTCAAAGATTTCACTATATGTTTCTATTGAAAACTGCCTACCCCTGGGGTGGGGCCAATTTTGACCCTGGGGCCATAATTTATATAACTTTTGTAGAGGACCTGAATATGATGCTATGTGCCAAATATGAAAGCTGAGAGCCTTCCAGTTTCAGAGAAGAAGATTTTCAAAGATTTCACTATTTGTTCTTTTGAAAACTGCCCACCCCTGGGGCGGGGCCAATTTTGACCCCGGGGCAATAATTTATATAACTTTTGTAGAGGACCTGAATATGATGCTATGTGCTAAATATGAAAGCTGAGAACCTTCCAGTTTCAGAGGAGAAGATTTTCAAAGTTTGCACTATATGATTCTATTGAAAACTGCCCACCCCTGGGGCGGGGCCAATTTTGACCCATGGGCCATAATTTATATAACTTTTGTAGAGGACCTGAACATGATGCTATGTGCCAATTATGAAAGCTGAGAAGCTTCTGCTTTCAGAGGAGAAGATTTTCAAAGTTTGACCTGAATATGATGCTATGTGCCAAAGATGAAAGTTGAGATCCCTGTAGATTAAGAGGAGAAGATTTTTAAAGGTACAAATTGTTGACGACGAACGACGCACGACGCACGCCAACGGACAACGGGCGATCACAAAAGCTCACCCTGAGCACTTTGTGCTCTGGTGAGCTAAAAATGCTAAGGGAGTTAGTAAAGTAGTTGTAAAATTATTTTATCAAACACGAACAATATAAAGAATCTCTATCCGAAAAGAGAATCTTCCGTCATGGTATGAATTTACTGAGGTCGGATAAACATCGTATATATGGGCAATATAAGAATCAGGTATCCATATCCCCATTTGACTCGAAACGGATCGCAAATGATGGTATTAATACATTAGCTTACGGCCACTATCGGATACCCTTAACGTCTCAGTAGGGATCCCCCATCAGGTGGCTGTTGTGTGTTTGGTGGTACTATAAGAAGTTCTTCGCGGACAAAACCTCGCTCGGGCCCATCCTGGAGATAGTACAATATTGGTTCGTCGGGTTTTATAACTGATCTTGTTATCTTGTAAATGTATAAAGACCATATAGGGTCATTTGCCCGTCTACGTCTGCTCTCCAACTCTCCAGGTTGGTAGAGGTATCAAACCCCAATATCTGAAGAGATTTTCTTCTCCTCAATACCAACTTTACGTCCTGGAATATAAGCTGAGGGACTTGATTTAATAAATTTTTGTTTGATCGCTTCTGATGGACGTTTACCGGTAAGCCTGGTTTCTTCATTGTTTAAAGCAGAAATGACGGCATGCAATCTTTCAACCCACTCAGATGACCGCTCACCTGTGGGTAGTCGCATTTCTTGAGCATATTGGTAGCCAAACAAACGCTCTGATAAAGTTCTATTAAAACGCTCAACAATCCCCTGGACACGATGGATATCCACATGACCTCGCCTCACTTTAACTTTATGCTCTGTGAGCACTTGACTGACCGCACCCATAAACTCTCTCCCGGGATCTACTTGAAGAAGTTTGGGCCAACGGAGAGGCCCGCGCTTGTAAATACGTTTGAGGGCTGCGGCCACCTCTGTAGTTTCTTTTGTCGTTAGGGCCTCCGCAGCTTTATAACAACTTGCCACGTCAACCACAGTAAGGGCATATTTATAAGTTTTTCTGCAGACATTATCATGATGCAAAAATAGGAGATCAGCTTGATGGATATCATTCGGAATTGAAACATCAAATTTGGGTCGTGGGATTTGTTTGGGTGCAGGAAGAGTTATCTGCCATATTGCCTGCTTCGTTAACCATGATCGGGCCTCATTTTCTGAGACCTTCGCGGCTTTAGCCAGATGTTTTATAGCCGCCACCCCCCTCCAATAACCTCATGGACTGTAGTATATTCTTGTGAATTTTTTCTCCATTGTATAATAAAATCATTCCAAATGTTTAGTTGTGTTTATAAAACCGACTATAGAACAGTGTATTTATGTTAATGGCATCCACACTTTGACTTATGGGCACTACTTACTATAATACAAGTATAAAACCTCCCTAATTTCTTTTAATATCTTATTTTTAGGGTGGTGTCTGATCAATCCATTCAATAATCTAATATTATCCACACGAAATTTATTGAAGAATTTTTTATCCTTATCTGTTGCTGTTATTAATTCTTCCATTGCCTCTTTCTCAAATGTATGGTGGATACCATATTTATCAGAAATATTTTTAAACTTCTGGATACAACACCACATTTTAAATCCGTTTTGTGTATAAATTTCACACACCATTATATAAGAGAAAAAACTAAAAAAAAACTAGAGGTTTTTGTCACAAAAACGGATGTCTCCCCTCTAATAAAAACAATATGTAAAGGGAAATCACTAAAAATGTTATGGTCTTGATGAATGATACATCCCCTCATTATGCGTTTTCCACACTACATTTTTCAAGAAGAAAATGATAACAGCTAATAACTCCAAAAATACTGATACCAGATTTATGGCCCTTGTGCATGACACTTACTTTCAACATGCTCTTTCCAAAAATAAAATGTCATTCCAATAGCATCAGTCGAACAGGAGTTATTGATCGGCCAAAAAATGTAACAAAGGGCAATAACTCCAAAAGTATTGAAGCCAGAATTATGGCCCTTGTTCATGACACTTTCTCTCATCATGCTCTTTCCATGCATGAAGTTTCAATACGATGGCAAGAGCCATGTAGGAGTTATCGTCCGGACAAGAAAGAATTAAACAAATGTACAAGGGGCAATAACTCTAAATTTATTGAAGCTCGAGTTAAAGATCTTATGCATGACACTTTCTCTTATCATGATCGTTCCATGTATGAAGTTTCACTCCAATGGCATGTGTCACATAGGAGTAATCATCTGGACAAAAAATTGTGATTTTTTTACAAAGGGCAATAACTCCAATATTAGTGAAGCCAGAGTTATGGACCTTGTGCATGACACTTCCTCTCGTTATGATCTTTCCATATATGAAGCTTTAATCCAATGGCATGAACCATATAGAAGTTATCGTCCGGACAAAAAAGTGTGAATTTTTTTACAAAGGGCAATAACTCCTATATTAGTGAAGCCAGAGTTATGTACCTTCTGCATGACACTTCCTCTCATCATGCTCTTTCCATATATGAAGTTTCAATCAACTGGCATCAGGCATATTGAAGTTATTGTCCGGACAAAAATTTATGATATTTTTTACAAAGGGCAATAACTCCAATATTAGTGAAGCCAGAGTTATGGACCTTGTGCATGACACTTCCTCTCGTCCTGATCTTTCCATATATGAAGTTTCAATCCACTGGCATGAGCCATATAGGAGTTATCGTCCGGACAAAAAAGTGTGATTTTTTTTTTACAAAGGGCAATAACTCCAATATTAGTGAAGCCAGAGTTATGGACCTTGTGCATGACACTTCCTCTCATTATGCTCTTTCCATATATGAAGTTTCAATCAACTGGCATCAGGCATATTGAAGTTATCGTCCGGACAAAAAGTGTGACAGACAGACGGACAGACGGACGGACAGACGGACAGACAGACAACTCTCACGAAAACAATATGTCTCCCCCATATAAATATGGGGGGAGACATAATAAATAAAATCATTGACGGTGGGATTTGAACCCGCACCGTAATTTTTTGCAAAATCCTCTCTGTGTACACTGGGTCCAGAGGACTTAGATAGACAGGAAGGTTTATTTATTTATTTTGCCTCTGGACCCACACTGGCAAGCCGAGATCTGGGCTACCCTTTCTGGAATAGCTTCCAGATCTTACAACCGGGAGGATCAAACCCCTATGTTAAGCATAATCTTCCAGGTGAAGAAAGTCTTAGAAGTTTATCCTACCACGCAATGCCTAGTTATTAATTGTGTACACAAGTATAAATCCTATAAATTAGGCTTATAAAGTTTAAACTCATTGTGCAATAAGTAAGATATTGGTTTTTCCAGTTAGTCTATTTTTATTTATCCAAGCAGACGATTTAAACAGACTGATAAATTACTTCCTGTTTAAATTATGTTATAGGGTTAATTTATTACTTAAAATTGTCGTCTGCTGTTATTAAACGATCGGCCCCTACACAGTGGGGGTGTGGCGATAAAGTTCTATTATTCTGTGTAACACTTAAAAAGTTTTAAACGGGTTAATAGATATGCGCCGGGTGTGAAGGTGGTTAAAAGTAAACAAATTTATATAGCGAGTTATAATTCGAATAGACCCATAAATAAGAAGTCCCACAGACCCTTAACAAACCATTTTTCTATTGTTATAACGGTTAGTTTGAAGTATAGAGATCTATAAGGGGTGGCCCAGAACCCCTGGGGGTTTTTTTGTTTGTTTTTTTTCAATCTTTTATTATCCCCGTAATTGGTGTGTGAGGGTCGGGAACAATCCCTCTCTACACCTCACAAACACATGTTATATTATATACACATTTGAAATCTTATAAATGTTTGCTTAAAGAGTGAATTTAAAACATTTACAGGACCCTCAAATACCAAAGGGGATAAAAATAAACCAAAAGGGACAAGAACAAAAGAAAAAAACAACTGAAAAAGAGCTTTGCAAATAAGGGAAAAAGATAACAAAAAAACAACTCTATGGCCAGTATATTTAGGTGTTTAAGATCTTGTAGTTGTTTGCTACAGGTATGTGTATATTTTCTTAAGTTATAAGATATATTACTTTATCCCAGCTATTTTTAAATTCTGTTTCTTTGTTTTTTGCCAAAGCTACATTATGTGCAATATTGTATTTAAAAGAGATATACCTCTTTAGACCGAGTAAAGTAGGCATGTTGTCTTTACTACTACATTGAAAAAGGTACATTTTAATAAAAATAATAATGTTATTTTTTGCTATGTCCAGATCGAACATTATAACATTGGCATTTATCGGAAGAAAAGGGCTGTCTTCAAAAGTCAAAAAGTCTCTTATGATGGACTGACTGATAGGACAATGCCAAAATAGATGTTCGATGGTTTCTGGTTCTGTTTTACAAAAATTGCAATGCATATTTTCCGACAGCTTTATTTTATGCAGGAAATAGTTTGTTCCTAAGATGCGGTGCAGAATTCTCACTTGAAACCATTGCAAAAAGGAATCATATGAAATTGAAAAAGGCAAAATGAAAATCTTTCTCCAATCAGTTATAGTTAAGTTTTTGCACGAGTCTAATTTGGTACACCACGCGGTTTTACATGTTGGTTGCTCGAGTGATTTATTTAGGCAGTTATACATTGGTTTCGAACCTTTTTCCTCTCTGAATAGAATCTTGATGTAAGGGGGAATAAAAGGTCGTTGTAAATCAGTTAATTCTGATATACTTAAATTAATTGATTTAAATAGTTTTTCTATCGCTAATTTCATGCCACGATATATTAAATGATTGGTTTGTAAACCATAAGTTTGGTTCAGTTCATCAAGGCTTATTATAGAGTTTCGAGCATTCAAAATATCCCCAATACAATGTTTTCCTGCATTGTACCATGTTTTTAAAAATACGCTCTTTTGTGCAATTAAAATATGTTCATTGTAAAATAGAGGATAATGTTTAATTTTGTCTTTTTCAATTTCCTGACACTTGATCAGGTACGAAAATGCTTTAAAAGTATCTGACCAGAACATATTTGTGCATTTTCGAGAAAGAGCTTCAAAAAAGTGTGCTCCAGAATGAAAAACTTTATTAATATCTACAGTTGACTTTATTGTCTGACCAGCCTCCAGTTTTCAAAATTAAAAGTTTTATCCATGTAGTTTTTAAAGCACTCAGATTTATCACTCGAAGCCCGCCATGAGCATATTCTTGTACAATAACGGATCTTTTAATTTTGTCTTTACCATTCCAAATGAAATCGTACAGTATACTGTTTAGTTTTTTCAAAAGTTGCTCAGAAGAGTTTGGAAGAGCCAAAAAAAGGTGATTAAGTTTTGCTATCAAGAGACTTTTAACAACCGCAATTTTACCTATCGGTGTCAGTATTCGCCTTTTCCAGTGTTTTATTGTATTTTCAATTTCCATTAATTTTGCATTGAAATTTAAGCCTATCATTTTTTCCAGGTCTACATGGAAATGTACCCTAACATGAAATTGCTGTTGATTCCATGCTAATTTCCATTTCGTTTTTATAGTATCTGAACTGTACCTTTTCTTACCAATCCATACGATCTTTGTTTTGTCAAAATTTATATTTAGTCCTGAGTCCTGAAAAGATAGCAAGTGTGTCAAGAGTTTCATTTAAGGACTCTTTTGATCCATCAAGGATTAAACCTGTGTCGTCGGCAAACTGAGATAGTTTGTGTTCTATCTTCTTAATAGTTATGCCTTTTATATTACTATTTGATCTTATCTTGATTGATAAAATTTCAGAGCATAGAATAAATATATAACATGATAAAGGATCGCCCTGCCTGCAGCCGCGCTCAATCCTAAAAAAATCTGAAAGGAATCCACACTGTGTTACACTCGATTTCGCATCTGCATAAAACAAATTAAACCATTTTTGTATTGAAACACCAAAATTGAAGTGTTTTAAAGTTTTGTTTACAAAGGTCCATGACAATGAGTCAAAAGCCTTTTCAAAATCAATAAGTAACAACATAACCGGAAGCTCAAACTCTTCTGTGTAGTGCATTATATCGTATACATGTCTTGTGTTTTCTCCAATGTAGCGCCCTTTAATAAATCCCGTTTGATCTGTATGAATTAATTTTGGTAATAATGATTTGATTCTATTTGCTATACATCCAGTACCAATTTTATACACCGTGTTTAATAGAGTGATGGGTCTCCAATTTTTAAGGTAATGTCTTGATTTGTCTACTTTTGGAATACAATACAATATATCTATTGTATTAAAAATGTGGTTATAAAAAGATGGATTATCTGTATTTGGTCCATAAAGTGATACAAGCGTAAAACGCTGATCATCTACAGTCAAATCAATAATCACGTAATTGCCATCGGTATCTGCTATAACATTGTGTATTTTATAATCCACCTTAGAAAACATAATAGCAACACCTCTACTATTTGAACTGCAACAGCTTAAGAAAACCTCTGAACCCCATTCCGAGAATATTGTTTTGTACATATCCAGGGTAAAATGCATATCCTGGAGACAATAAATATGATAACTTAATTTTTTCAGATGCTGTAACACTTTCAATCTTTTCGACTTGGTGTGGATTCCTCTACAGTTCATTGAAGCAATTTTTAAGCCATTATTCATTCAAATTCAAAATTGAGCATGAACAATATTTAATAGACATACTTGAACTAAAAAAATCAAGTTTTGAATATAACATATACTGGCCATCAGACTGAGAAAAATAACAGTATAACACATGAATATACATATGAATAACTTCAGAAAAAAACCAAAATACAGATTACCATTCAAGAAAATTATATCAACAAAATTGTCAGTGAACATTTGAGTTGAGTCTCGAACATAGAAGACAATAAGAATACTCTTGCCGCCGAGTTCAAAAAACGGTGAAGGACAAATACAAATAGGGCCACCTAACTCACTGGTGACAGGCACAGGTGCACAACCCCCTATGCTATTTTGGCTACCTGTAACATCTTAACTAAATTCAAGATCACTGTACCAAGAACTGTATTTTCCCTAAATAATTAGAAAACTCCTATGAAAAAATATGGCAGAGTTTTGGATCTTGCACCACACAATCAACTTATGGCTGAAAATACATGCCATTAAGTCACAAGCCAATAGCTATGACAGTCATGGAGAAGACAAATGGAACTATGCAGAAAACAAAACGCAAGTTTTCCAAGCTGCCAAAGAACCATAAATCTTATGAAATGCAAGTCATCCTTTTGTCCCTATGCTCTACACAACCAACTATTTGAGATAAAAACAACACGTGTTCTACATAATAAATCAATATCTCTTATCAATATGAAGAAAAATAAATCAATATCTCCAACCAATACGAAGAAAATTGCACTTGCACTAAAAGTATACACAACGGAGAACAAGCATAGTTTTCAAAGGGAGGCAACTCCAAACCGTTACTTTCAGAGCAATGACCTGTGTACATAACACTTTCACTGGTCTTATTATACGTATTATGTATACGGAATTTGAGATCAAATGTATCAGTAGCAAGTGACTAATTTTCCAAACAAAAAGTATGAAAAACGGAGAAGACTAAAACATATCTGACGCTAAGGTTCAGGACCTTATGTATGGCACTTATATGGTGCTTATTCCGTGCCTATTTTTAGGTTATCTGCATCATTAAAAAGAGTAGCTATCGGGATATAACTGTGTTTATGGAAGGACGACCAGACAAAAACGAGCGAACAGACGTACGAACGGACGATCAGACGAGGCGAACGAACAGACGTACGAACGGAAGTCTGTTTCCATTTAACACTCAAATGTTGTTTGGAGTGTATACTACACATAACTAAATCGCAAATCCCTCGGACGAAACGAAAGCAGAGGGAAAGCATAGGTATGTGTATGAGAAAGTACAAAACAAAACACCCACAATAAATAATCAGGAACATGTTACTGTAAGAATTTCTTGCCCTAGAAGTATGCTTGTCTGTTAGATGCAATGGAAAAGGGTGTTGCATACGCCACACACCTTCACACAGGACTATATTACGGACGAAAGAACAGACAAACAAACATTGTATATGTCTATGAAAACACAAATGAAATTAGTGTGGGTGTTTCGCAAAGCAGTAATCATGAATATACCATATCACCAACCCTCGGACGAAAAACGAAATACAGAGGGAAAGCTTAGGTATATTGATGACATTACGAATTGCACGTTTAAACAATATATACTTTTTCGTTTTATATAAATGATTGGTTAAACCATGTTTTCCTCCAAAATAACAAAAAGCAATACATTTCAAAAAGCATTCAACAACCTGAAATTAATATGCATATATGTTAATACTAGGAATAAACAAAACTTAACATTTTCACCGACAATTTACTTTCATCTGTTAAGACCATCAACTGTTTTAGGTTTCTAAGTGGTTTAAAGCGTAAACTAGAGTGTCAAAACAGTTTGGATCTTTGATGAGACACCGAGTTCACGGTGTCTCAACAGGATTAAAAATTTTGGAAACACCATGAAAGTTGTTAATTTCGAACAGATTAAACTGTCTACTTACACTATACCGTAAAGGCCAGGCATTTAGAAAAAACAACTTAAGTGTCCCATCAGCATAAAAACCACTTTCCAACGTAAGGCAGTCCGGTTGTATCACGAATTGAGAGATCATATGCCTTGACAAATAAGCGCAAAAAACCACAGACATCTACAACATTTTCGAAATCAAAATTAAAACTCATTTTTCCAAAGTATACCATACGATAAGCAAGATAGTTTTCCTAGCATGCATGCAAGAAAGTTATATAGAAACACATTAAGTATATTACCCTATGAACAGGGATGGACCAAAAAACAATAATTACATATTATAATATAAACTAATAACAATCCCTTGGATTAAACAACAAGCATTCCATTTGTTCCGATATTGAACTCTAATATTTTGATGACCGATTCATGATATAGTAAACGAAGAAAAAAAAGCAGGGATCCAGATAAGACACCAGTAACCTCTGCGTCTCGACAGGACCCGATCTTTTCGTTTTACACTCAAAAGGATGAAAAACTGCACTCTACCAATTGCAGAGATTACCAACTTAAGTTTAATATCCCCCATGAACATTTCATGTAAAAAATAATGACGTCATGGTTAAAAATTACATTAATTTATTTTAATTTATCTTGAACACGGGAATTTTTGGTCACTGCAGGCACTTTAAAACTAGACCTATATTATTTGATAAGCAAAATCAAGTCAGAGCCCAATCAGACGGTACCCATAGGATCCGTCTTATCTGGGTCTACTCAGTTTGCAAGTGTATAGAATGATGTATTTATGGAGTAAATGGATAAACAGTTACAAGGTTGCCTTTACAAGGTCTTGTTTTCATCCAGGTGAGAAGCCGAGTCGTTCGGCATAGTACCAGGATCCAGACAAAAAGCGGAAATATATTGACTAGTAGAGTGCTAAGTATTTAACCATTTCCCTGTTCTAAGTCTATCCCAAATTCCAACACCTACTGAATATTCTCGGACAGAATAGCTGTTTTGCAAATAAAGACACAGGTCTTTCAAATTTAATTAGGAAATGGAGCAGATACTGATCAGACGGACCTATAAGAGCAGTCTGATTCGGGTTTGCTCTGTTTGCAAGTGCGCGAACACACGTTCACATGAGGGAAAGGGTTTAAGACAAAACAGTAAAAATCTATACAATTTCAAAGCTTATAGCAGATGACAGTTTAAGCCGACGCTATTGACTTAGCTCTCCGAGACACTCGGGTGCATTTGGGCAGACCAACACGTGACAATCTAATACAGTTACGTAACCCGTCATAGTGTATAACATCACATTTAACCCTTTTCCTTATGAATATTTATATCAGAAATAATGACATCATTTATGTTTATTAACTGCATTTTTATCACGGCGTATGTACCAATGATTCCCTCGGTTTCGGTATAACACTGTTGAATCAGATCTATACCGTTCCATATGCAAGCATAGCAGACCCTGGCCAGCCTGTTTTTATAAGAGCCGTCTGATCTGAGTCTCCTTTGTTTGCGAGAGTTTATATTAGGGAAAGGGTTGAAATACATGTACAGCTTGGCAACTTGAATATACACAGATTGTAACCGTTTCATCACCTTTACCGAGTGACGTCACGAATAATAATAAATTTGTTATAATCAAACTTGGACATAAGAAGTTTTGTTCATGACAGCGCGGTAAAATTAGATCAATATTATTCCATAAGTCAAGGCATGAAACTGATCAGACGGATCCATTTCATCTGGGTCCACTCAGTTTGCAAAGGTATAGAAAGATGTATTTATGGAGGAAAGGGATAAAACGGTTCTTTCTTTCCAATCACTGTTTTGATTCAGGTGAAAAGCTCGGTTTAATACTAGGATCCAGACATAACGGAGATATATTAACTAAATATAAATATGCTAAGTATCTAAGGACATAATAATAGAAATCTATATAATTTCAAAGCTTATAGCAAACGACAGTTTGAGCTGACGCTAATGGCTTAGCTCGCCGGGACACTCGGGTGCATTTGGGCAGACAAAACACGTGACTATCTAATACAGTTACGTAACCCGTCATAGTGTATAACATCGCATTTAACCCTTTTCCTTATGAATATTTATATCAGAATTCAGAAATAATGACATCATTAATGTTTATTAACTGCATTGTTATCACAGCGTATGTACCAATGATTCTGTCGTTTTGTTACAACACTATTGAATCAGATCTACACTTTTCCATATGCAATCATAGCAGACCCAGCCAGTTCTTATAAGAGCTGTTTGATCTGAGTCTCCTTTGTTTGCAAGAGTTTATATTAGGGGAAGGGTTGAAATACATGTACAGCTTGGCAAAAAGAATATACACAGAATGTAACCGTTTCATCACCGTACTGGGTGACGTCATGAATAATAATTACCTTAATTTGTTACAATATAACAAAATATAATAAGAATTTTTTGTCACGGCGGACACTGTAAAATTAGATCTTTATTATTCCATAAGCAAAATCAAATCAGAACCTGATGAGACAGCACCTATAGGATCCATCTTATCTGGGTCTACCCAGTTTGCAAAGGTATAGAAAGATGTTTCTATGGAGTAAAGGGGTAAGCAGCCTTATTTTCCCAGCTGAAATTTCTCCATAAGCAAGCATAGCAGACCCTGACCAGCCAGCTCCTCTAAGAGCCGTCCGATCTGGGTCTTCCTTGTTTGCGGGGGTTTACATTAGGGGAAAGGTCGATTATATACCCAGTACATTTCACCACCTTACTGAGTGCCAGAAGTTTCGGCCTCAGTCTGCTTTTTTGGCCACGGTTTATCTAGCCAAGTTTCATAGTCCTCAAACCCTATCCCCGTCCGTTTCGTGCTGCCTTTGTACACAACAAAAAGTTTTCCCTCGAAAGACCAACATCTATCTATCCTCCCAGGATCCTTTAGTCTTAAAGACGCCAAAACCCGTTGGTTTAAACGCGTTAAGTCTTCATTTATATACAGCGTATATTTCTTCAAATCCTTCGCGCGTTTTATCACCTCTATCCTGGTCTGTCTACGCACAAATCGAACGATGACAGTTCGATCTTTCCCCTTTACCCACTTGCCAAGTCTATGGGCTATATCAATATCACCTGGTTTCAGGCACAAATTTGTCTAAGCATTCAGTGTTTTCACTACCAGGTCCTCTACCGATTTGGATTGCTGCTTCTCTGCGTCATCTGGAATACCACTGATCCTCAAATTGTTTCTTCGGCCATATTGCTCCAGATCATTCACATCTTTTTCTCTCGCCTTGGCTTCTCTGCTGAGATTTAGCTTCAGCTTCCGATTTTCTTCTCTAAGGGCCTTTATCTCCGTGTCTTTCTCCTCTAGACCTTTCTTATGCCTCTCTGTATCTAAGCACCTGTCGTGGATCTCGCTTTCCAGGATCTCAATTCTTTTGATAACTGAATTGAGAATCTGATCCTTCATTTCATCAATTGTCAATTTAATAATTTCCCTTATGAAACTTCTGTCATTCTTTGTCAACATTTGAGAAAGTTTCTTGTTTATTTCATCTATTTTTGTCTCCACAGAGCTTGATTCAGTTGTTTTCACGCCATCTTCCTTACAACCCATAAAATCCTCCATTTTGCTCTGTCTGTGTTCGTCTACTCTCTTCTTCTTCTTTTTCTTTCCTGCTTTATTTGAGTGAGCGGGGTTTTCATGAAACAGGCTTTGATCCAACGCACTTGTATTTGAGTCAAAATCACTCGTTGAAGAATGCGCCCTTTTGTTCGAACCTGTCGGGACGCTCATTATCGACAAAAATTGCGATACAAAACCTGCAGGTCGATTGCCGTCGAGATATCACAATGCAGTTATACACTATTATACACAGAATCAGTCATGCGTGACCAAATATTTTCAGCATGAACCGTGTAGATTTTATGTCACCTGTAGTTCTACCCCCACCCACTATCTCCGGTATACAAAATGTTCAAATCTATTATTTCACTATTAAAGGCATAACATCATTTTGAATTCTTTACCGTTTCACTACTGACATGATCATCATTGTATGTCCTTTAAATTTTCCTAATTCCAATAATCCGTTTCATGGTAATCTGCATTTCTTTAAAACTACGCTAACATTTCAACCTATACACAAACCGGAACCGGAAAACCTTCTCTGTTTCTACTGTACTTGTCATGGTAAGATTGATACTTGGCTAAGTCTATGTCTTGCGTTGGGAGACCACAAAATAGAGTGATAAAAATCTAAAATAAGAGATCCAACTTCCATATTTCATTATAACTATTGTGTCCATGAATATTCAGTAGGTATTGAAGTTTGGAAGAAACATAGAACATGGAAAGGGTTAAAGAATTTAGGAGGAGTTGCGCTCATGAATTGAGTACCCAAACTCCATATACTATTATGGCTAAGTCCATGTTTTGTTATAGAAGCATTACATAAGGAACAATTACATTACTATCAAAGTTTTACTACCCATGTAGGAGTTGCTCTTAAGTTCAACTAGAAAATTGTGTCTGTAAGACACAGCGATGCCCCCCGTGTAGGTGCTTGCCTAGCTGCACGTATAATTCCCGAAGTCATTTGACGTTGACAATGGGCTTGCGGGCAGCATGGGCTGGGTGCGTAATGAAAGTATGGATGTGTATATGCATTTCCATGCTAATAGCTATAGCGGTTATTGAGATATAAGACAATGAAAAACTGGACAACCAACTACATGTAAACTTCCTAAGTCATTTGACCTTGACATTGGGCTTTCGGGAAGCATGGGTTGGGTGTGCAATGAAAGTATAGATGGTATTTAATGTGTATATGCAATTCCATGCGAATAGCAACCATGGTTAGGGAGATATAAGACAATGAAAAACTGTGACAACCAACTGCACATAAAATTTCCAAATCATTTGGCCTTGACCTTGGGCTTGCGGGTAACATGGCCTGGGTGCGCAATGAAAGTGTGGATGGTGTTTAATGTGTATATGCAATTCTAAGGCAATAGCTACAGTGGTTAGGGAGAAACAAGACAATGAAAAACCGATGACAACCAACTGCACATAAATGTGACAACCAACTGCACATAAAATTTCCAAGTCATTTGACCTTGACCTTGGGCTTGCGGGCAGCATGGATGTGGTGCCAAATGATAGCACAGATGGTAATTGATGTGTCTGTGAAGTTTCATGTGTATAAGTGTAGAAATTACTGACATATAACACTTTATAGCACAGACAGACAGATGGACGGATTGACAGGTGCAAAACATAATGCAAAAATACAAAATATCTGGAATAAATTCTAAAGTCAAATTATCTCCCTTGAAATATGTCGGATCGTAAAGATTATCCTTCATGTACATCTTCATATGAGGTATTACCTTCTGTTGAAGTTTCATTGAAATCCAACTAGCCATGTACAAGGGGTTGTGCTTAGTGTGTAAATTATCAAGCCAATGTAGCAAGTAGTCAGTAAAGCTATTGATAATTCAGCAGAACTGGACTAATGTAACTAAACCTTACAACTTGCACAGAGGTACATTAAGTGTATACAAAATAACACAAAATTTGAAGAACTGGGTAAATTGTACCTGAAATCCCTGAGATCCTATCAACATGGCCATCCAATCTGGCATTTGGAAATCCTCATACATAATGTGAACAATTCTCTTCCGATGCTCACAATAGAAAACCTGAAACAAACAAAATGATTATTTTCCAAAAATCATCCATTCAATTTACTACAAATTCATCTTTTAAATTAACTTCACAAAGAAAAGTATTATGCTTAAAAGAAATAACGTAGGTCAAAGGTAAAAGTAACATGGCAAAAACAATGATATTGTTGGAAAGTTGCAAACCAAGTATGGAAGCCTTTGGCCCATTGGTTCAAATGTTATAGGCCTTTATAGATTTTTGCAAAAGTAGGTCAAAGGTCAAGGTCAGGAGGGCAAAAATATTGGCATGTTCATACCAAGTATGGAAGTCCTAGGCCTATTGGTTCCAATAATATAGGCATTTAAAGATTTTTGCAAAAGTAGGTCAAAGGTTAAGGTCAAAGTCAGAAGGGCAAACAATGATATTGTTGGAAAAGTTTTAACACAAGCAGGTTGCATGTTCATACCAAGGATGGAAGCCCTAGAACCATTAGTTCCAATGTTATAGGCATTTAAAGATTTTTGCAAAAGAACCATTAGTTCCAATGTTATAGGCATTTAAAGATTTTTGCAAAAGTAGGTCAAAAGGTCAAGGTCAGAAGGGCAAAAATGTTTGCATGGTCATATTAAGTATGGAAGCCTATTGATTCCAAAAATATAGGCATTTAAAGATTTTTGAAAAAGTAGATCAAAGGTCAAGGTCAAGGACAATATGAACCTTCCCACCAACTTTCAGCATCATAGCACAAATATTAAGCTTTATACCAACCCGTCCCAAAAACTTTAACATGGTGATTTTTGGCAAAAAAAAAACTAAGTCCAAAACATGTCAAAAATTGAATAAAATTTAAAAACATTTTTAATTTTAACTTCATAACAGTAATATTTGACTGTCAAAAAGCCTCTCTGGATTGTTCTTATACATGTATACAGCAATATAAAGTTTCCTTATGTTAACTAGAACTTGATGTTCTAGGGTGATAGTCTGTTCAAATCAGTCCTTTCTGAACCCTAGAATACCCCTGCAAGCCTGATAATTTGTTAAATTAACTGTTGTGTTTACATTTGTCTAACGGCGAGAGCAATGATTGCTAATGAGCTGCCAAAATCAAAGCAGGAATGTTTCTGTTATCAAAACAACAAGAGGGATATTCTGTTATTTGTTAAGATTTTGGCAATTTGGTTTTGAGAGAGAGAGGCCAGTAGACGGAATGACACCAGATTGAGCATGTCGGAAACTTGAGACAAGTTTGATTGAGGAATATATGGAGATGTGTGTTGACGAGAACTGCCAAACACTTATGTAAATGGAGTATGTTGTAGCTTTATATGCTTTCGTTATTTTCATGTTTGATTTATACTTTTTATTTCATATTTGATTTATACTTGTTGTAATTTACATTTGGAAATGATAATGATTCAATACGTCCAATCAGGGTTACTTTAACACTTAAGTCTGTGTTAATTATTATAGTTAAAAGGTGTAATGATGTAATCATTTCATATTTTAAAGTACATGTTTCACATAAGTTCCGAACATAAGACTTAAGAATTACAAGAGGGCCATGAGGCTCTGAAGCGCTCACCTGAGATAACCCCAAAGGGGGGGGGGGGGGGGGGGGGGGGGACCATTTTTGACCACAAGAAATCATGTGTACAACCTTGGTAGAGAACCACGAGGCAAATCAGTATGCCATTCATTAAAGGTCTAAGCCTTATGATTTCAGAGAAAAATAATATTTTATATTTTTCCCATGAAAAACTGATAAGCCCCACAGCAGGGCCAAGTTTCACCCAGTGGTCAGGGTCGTAAGTTAAACATTCTTGGAAGAGGACCACAAGCCACAGCTACATATTTGTAGTGGACCATTAGATCATGTTACATACCAAATATCAAAGGTCTAGGCCTTACAGTTTCAGTAGATTTTTAAAGATTTTCCTATGAAAAACTGATATTTTATATTTTTCCCATGAAAAACTGATAAGCCCTGAGGCAGGGCCAAGTTTCGCCCAGTGGTCAGGGTCGTAAGTTAAACATTCTTGGCAGAGGACCACAAGCCACAGCTACATATTTGAAGAGGAACACAAGATCATGCTACATACCAAATATCAAAGGTCTAGGCCTTACAGTTTGAGAGAAGAAGATTTTTAAAGATTTTCCTATGAAAAACTGATAAGCCTTTGGGCGGGGCCATTTTTGGCCCGGGGGTCATAATTTGAACAATCTTTGTAGAGGACCATAAGATCATGCTACATACCAAATATCAAAGGTCTAGGCTTTACAGTTTCAGAGAAGAATATTTTCAAAGATTTTCCTATGAAAAATTCCATATTACCATATATGGAACAAGAGGGCCATTGGCCCTATATCGCTCACCTGAGTTACAGTAATATATTGACATGTTAATTTTTCAGTGGACAACATTTCTAGCAGATGAAAGAAGCTTAGTGCACTGCTTTCACCCTTTCACTGCTGAATAAACTTCAACTGGATTCAGATCTAATACCAAGTGACTGGTTGACCAAGATCTAAACTGTTTACAACTTGTGCCATTTTTGCCATAGCTCAAAATGCCTAAAACTGGTCTTTGAGAAATTCAAATGACGTCAATAAAGCTATGCAATTATACCTTGATCCAGGTATATAGGCAAATAAAGTGCTAGGCAGTACATAATGCCAGTTTTTGTGTGAAATGACCAATAAAAATATCTTTAAAAATCTTTAAACCCTTTCCCTCATATAAAGCTGTTTTTATGCATTAGCAAACAGAGTAGACCCAGATCAGACGACTCCTATGGAAGCTGTCTGATCTGGGTCTTCTCTGTTTCTTTTGACACAATATACGAGGGGTGTTCCATAAATAATGTCATCTGTGCTTTATTTCGCGGAAATCGTGCAATTCATGCACAAAACCACCTCGTGTCGATTGAGTGATCACTGGCTCGTGACACAGGTAAATATCTCGTCCACACGTTCACTTGCCTCGGTACAGTGTACATCGTTTCATAGCCTATTCGTTAGACTATACACAAAATGACAGGAAAACGAGCTGAAAATGTTCTTGAAATTAGGGCCTATATAAAAGGTAGGTCATTACTCGGCATAAATGCTGTAGATATTCACCGCGAGGTGTGTGACATTTATGGGGAGGGCCAAATGTCCCACAGGACTGTTTGTATGTGGGTAGCTAAATTTAGTGCTGGGCAGCAGCAACTGAAAGATGCTGCTCGCCCAGGTCGTCCTGCAACAACTACGACCAAAGGTAACATAGAAAAAATCCGAAATATCCTCAATTGACAATTGGCTCGAATGACAAACTTGTCGTTAGCAAGAGTTCATGCAATTTTGAAGAAACACCTAAAAGTTAGAAAGATAAATGCAAGATGGATACCCCATTTGTTAACGGATGAGCAAAAGAAGACGCGTGTAACAATGGCAAAAAAACTTCTCAAAATGTACCCAAAATATAGTAAAAAGGCTTTTGATAATATAGTCACTGGTGATGAGACCTGGATGTATTATTTTGAACCAAAGCGGAAGGTTTCCAACCGAATATGGGCCACTAAAAATGCCAGACGCCCAAGTATTGCCAAACGAATATGAACGGTAAAGAAGGTTTTGTATGCTATTTTTTTCACTAATAAGGGTCCAGCTATTCAAATCCCCGGTGCCAAAAGGCAGAACGGTCACAGGCAAGTTCTATAAAAACGTTGTTCTGAGAAAATTGAAGAACTACTACAAAAGTAGCCGCCCCAAAACAGGACTTAAGTATGTCCGACTTTTGCATGATAATGCACCCGCTCACAAGGCACGTATTGTGACTGACTTTTTGGAGTCAGAGAAGGTTACCGTCCTTCCGCACCCTCCGTATTCGCCAGACTTGGCCCCCTGTGACTATTTTCTCTTTCCAAAACTTAAATATCATTTATCTGGAAGGAGATACAATTCGAGAAATGCCCTTGGATCTGCTGTTTATCAGTGTCTGATGGGTGTCCCCATTGAAGAGTATGAAAAATGCTTCCAAAAATGGATTGACCGGCTAAAAAGGTGTATTCTGGCTGGCGGAGAGTATTTTGAAGGGCAGAGCAAATTAAAATGAACAAAAGCACTTCCGCTATATGAGCACCGATGCAAGTGACATTATTTTTGGAACACCCCTCGTAGATCTGATTCTACAGTTTTTGTCAAAGCTTAAACTTCTCTTCACAGAAATAATGTGTTTTACGCATTAAATATAAGAGTAGACTAGATCAGACGGCTGCTATAGAAGCTGTCTGATCAGGGTCTGCTCTGTTTGCATTTGACAAGATATAGATTTGATTTTACAGTTTTTATCAAAGCTAAAACTTCTCTTTATGGAAATAACAATTTTTTACGCATTAGCAAACAGAGTAGTCCCAGATCAATTTTTGTCAAAGCAAACAGGTAAAGGGTTAATAGGTGTTTAGAATAGTTAAAAGGTGTAATGATGTAATCATTTCATATTTGAAAGTACATGTTTCACATAAGTTCCGAACATAAGAAATAATGTTTAGAAATAATTCTAGCTCTAGGTGTGAATATCTGATGATAAGTCAATTAAACGGGTCATTAGTATTTTTAACAATTGAAATTGAGAAGAGTTACGTCTACTGTTATAATTAAGTTATATTTACTCAGTTATTTCATTAATATCATACAAGATTCAGACATTATAGGACTTTTTAATGTGTTGTCATCAAATTTTATAAAAAAAGTTATATTTAAGATGCTTTTTTGGGCAGCAGACTTAATCCACAGTAGTAATTTTGACACCTATCATTGTTAGGGGGGCAAATGCATAATCATGTTTTCTTAAGAATTACCATGACTGATATCAGTTGGGCCATTGCATAATCATGTTTTCACAGTTTTCTTAAACATTACCATGACTTACATCAGTTGGGTTTGGACCCATATCAAAAGTCTAGATGATGATCATTTTCCTTGATTGGCTGAATAGGTCTTAGCTAAGGATTTCCAATATCTCCCACATCTAAATTGAGAGACATTGGAAGACACCATGATAACATCTAGTTTGTTTGGATCCTGATGAGACGCCGCATTATGCGGCCTCTCATCTGGATCTAAACTGTTTGCATAGGTAATCACAGTTTCACCACTAGCGTGCAAAGAGTTAAGAGTCTTGCATTGACCTGGAGAGATTTTACTGCCCAGTGCTGTAACCTTTGAACTGCAGTTTAGGATCTGAAGAAGTCTATTTAACCCTTAATTTCCCTCATATAAACTTGTTTTCATGCATCTGCAAACAGAGTAGACCCAGATAAGGTGGCTCCTATAGAATCAGGGTCTGCTGTTTGCTAATGGAATTTGATAGATCTGTTTCTATGCCTTCTAAAACAGCTACACTGATCCACCTTCCATATTTTATTATAAATAGTTATATATAGATCACTATTCTGGAGGTACTAGAACTCCAATGCAGTTATCTCCCTTTGTCCCTTATGGCTATGCTGATGGGACAAAGGAAATAACTGAGGAAACTGCTAAGGGGAAACTTTTTAACTGTTACAGATTCTGATGTTAAGTAGCATAAAACCCCAGGGTGAGACCATTTTTGGCCCAGAGGTCATTATTTGAACACACCTGGTAGTGGTATATTAGGTGATGCTTCATACCAAATATCTTAGCTCTAGATTATGTGGTTTCAGACAAAAAGATTTTTAAAGGTTTCCCTATATAAGTCTATGTAAAAACTACAAGCCCCAGGGCAGGGCCATTTTTGGCCTGGGGTCATCATTTGAACAAACTTGGTAAAGGACCATTAGATGATGCTATATACCAAATATCAAAGCTCTAGAAATTGTGGTTTCAGAGAAGAAGATTTTTAAAGATTAAAAAAAAACACCTTTAAAAGTAGTGGGGCGGGCCATTTTTTGCCCGGGGTCATGATTTGAACAAACTTGATAGAGGACACCCTAAGGTACATTTCTGTGAAATTTGGTTGAAATCCTCCCAGTGGTTTAGGAGAAGTCATTTGAAATAAAAGTGAATGGACAGACAGACGGACAGAAGGACGGACGGGCGGACGGACGGACGACAGACGACAGGCGGTCACAATAGCTCACCTTGAGCCTTTGGCTCAGGTGAGCTAATAAAAAATGACCACGCCCTCTGGCGACCATGTTTTTTGCCGGATCAAAATTTTAAAGTCTATCAACTGATAAACATTTTAGTGAAAACTATATTCAAATCGGACAAGTCTAGAAGATTTTTCTAGATATTGTGTACAGTTGCCATGGCAACAAGACCGATGGCCCTACCCACTATCTTTTAACAACTTTTGAAGCACCCACCCACAGTATGTATCTGACCAAGTTTTGTTACAATTAGGCAGTCGGTTTCAGAGAAGTCGTTTGAAATTGTTGACGGACAGACAGACGGACGGACTGACAGACGAACGGATGGACAGACAGACAGACGGCCGGACGCCGGACACTTTGTGCTCTGGTGAGCTAAAAAGGGTGATTATCATCCTTTATCTATAGATCCCATTTTACAAGGGGAAAACAGATCAGACAGAGATCATAGACAGAGTAGACTAGAGGTGAAGTAGAGATGAAATAGATAGGGGATATTGGGACAGAAGTTCACTGAAGCCAATACAGCTAGATCAGGGGAAAACAAACCCAGCAGACCATCAGCTAATTAGACAGTTCTAAACTCTAAATACAATTGTGGAACAAACATTGAGAAACATTTTAGTATAATGATGAAACAGCCAACATTATAACAGTGTCATTTTGTTGTTATATAAATGTATTTGGAAACTGAATAGCATATATACATATTTAGACATCTGTTAGAAATTTGTAGAAAATAGGTAGTAATGAAAACATTGTAAACGTCATTGCAGTATTTGTAGTTTGCATAAATCCCAATTTGTCAGCTGCTTTATCGTAAGCAGCATCGTGACATTGACCAAAAATGAACCTCCATACAAAATTTCAGCATCATAGCACAATTATTAAGTTTTAAAACAACCCGTCCAAAAACTTTAACCCGGTGATATGTGGCAAAAAGAACTATTTAAGTCTAAAACATGTCAAAAATTGATAAATTGAAAAATATATTTAATGTTTAACTTCATAACAGCAGTATTTGACCCCAAATGAACTTTCATACAAAATTTCAGCATCCTAGTACAAACAAGCAAAAATATGCGGAAACCGCATTAAAGCCGGATTTTTTTGTGTTGACCGTGACCCAATTTTATGTATCCTTGTATCAACTGAAAGGCCTTCACCCAAGCTATATGCATACCGAATATAAATTGTCTAGCCCATGCAGTTCAGGCCTTCACCTAAGCTATATGCATACCAAATATAAATTGTCTAGCCCATGCAGTTCAGAAGTTATAATAAATGACAGCCAATGTTTCAAAATAGAGACCTTGACCTGATTTCAGGTATCTTTATGCCATCCGTAAGGTCCTTACCAAAGCTATCTGAATACCAAAGGTGAATTGCCTAGCACTCATGGATCAGAAGTTATAGCAAATGTTAAAGTTTGTTAAAAACAGTCAAGTTTTCAAAATAGTGACCTTGACCATGACCCAATTTCATGTATCCTTGTATCAACTGAAAGGCCTTCACCAAAGCTATCTCCATACCATATATGAATTGTCTAGCATATGAGGTTCACCAGTTAAGAAACAAGAGGGCCATGATGGCCCTAAATCGCTCACCTGGTTACTATAGACATATGCATACACTGTATTTCTATGTAAAAATAAGTAAGCTTCAGATTGGGGCCAATATGAAACCAAGGGCCATAATTTTAGGCCTTGAGTTTCAAATTTGAACAATCTAAATAAAGGAACATTAGATAATGCTTCATATAAGTTTCAAAGTTCCTGCCCTTACAATTTCACAGGAGATTTTAAAGATTTTCCTATGAAAAACTGATAAGCCAGGGGCGGGGTGCTACATACCAAATATCAAAGGTCTAGGCCTTACGGTTTCAGAGAGGAAGCTTTTCATGAAAAACTGATATGCCCTCGGGCGGGGCCATTTTGGTCAAGGGATCATAATTTGAACAATCTTTGTAGAGGACCAATAGATGATGCTACATACCAAATATCAAATGTCTAGGCCTACAGTTTCAGAGAAGAAGATTTTTAAAGATTTTCCTATGAAAACTGATAAGCCCCGGGGCAGGCCATATTTGGTCAAGGGGTCATAATTTAAACAACCTTTGTAGAGGACCATTAGATAATGCTACATACCAATTATCAATGGTCTAGGCCTTACAGTTTCAGAGAAGAAGATTTTTAAAGATTTTCCTATGTGAAACTGATAAGCCCTGGGACGGGGCCATTTTTGGTCCGGGGGTCATAAATTGAACAATCTTTGTAGAGGACCATTAGATAATGCTACATACCAAATATCAAATGTCTAGGCCTTAAGATTTTCCTATGAAAAGCTGACAAGCCCCGGGGCGGGGCCATTTTTGGTCCGGGGGTCATAATTTGAACAATCTTTGTAGTGGACCATTAGATGATGCTACATACTAAATACCAAAGGTCTAGGCCTTACGGTTTCAGAGAAGAAGATTTTTAAAGATTTTCCTATGTGAAACTGATAAGCCCTGGGGCGGGGCCATTTTTGGTCCGGGGGGTCATAATTTGAACAATCTTTGTAGAGGACCATTAGATAATGCTACATACCAAATATCAAATGTCTAGGCCTTACGGTTTTAGAGAAGAAGATTTTTAAAGATTTTCCTATGAAAAATTGATAAGCCCTTGGTCGGGGCCATTTTTGGCCCGGGGGTCATAATTTGAACAATCTTTGTAGAGGACCATTAGATGATGCTACATACTAAATATCAAAGGTCTAGGCCTTACGGTTTCAGAGAAGAAGATTTTTAAAGATTTTCCTATGAAAAACTGATAAGCCCCAGGGCGGGGCCATTTTTGGTCCGGGGGTCATAATTTGAACAATCTTTGTAGAGGACCATTAGATGATGCTACATACCAAATATCAAAGGTCTAGACCTTACGGTTTCAGAGAAGAAGATTTTTAAAGATTTTCCTATGAAAAACTGATAAGCCCCAGGGCGGGGCCATTTTTGGCCCGGGGGTCATTATTTGAACAATCTTTGTAGAGGACCATTAGATGATGCTACATACTAAATATCAAAGGTCTAGGCCTTACGGTTTCAGAGAAGAAGATTTTTAAAGATTTTCCTATGAAAAACTGATAAGCCCCGGGGCGGGGCCATTTTTGGTCCGGGGGTCATAATTTGAACAATCTTTGTAGAGGACCATTAGATGATGCTACATACCAAATATCAAAGCTCTAGGCTTTGTGGTTTCAGAGAAGAAGATGTTTAAGTAAATTGTTGACGACGCACGACGCACATACGCACAACGCACATACGCACGACGCACGACGACGGACGCCGGACACTGCCCCCTCACAATACCTCACCTGGCACTTTGTGCCAGGTGAGCTAAAAATGTTGAAGTTTTTCAGTGATGGCCAACTTTTGTCAAAATAGTGACCTTGACCTAATTTCAAATATCTTTATTTAAACTGAAAGGCCATTATCAAAGCCATTTATATACCAAAGATGAATTGCCTAGCATTTGTAGTTCAGAAGTTATAGCAATGTTAAAGTTTGTTAAAAACTGCAACGTTTTTGAAATAGTGACCTTGACCTGATTTCTTGTATCCTTTTATCAAGTGAAAGGCCTTCACCAAAGCTACCTGCATACTAAATATGAACGGTCTAGCTTAAGTAATTAAGACGTTATAAGCAATGTTAAAGTATTGTTAATGAAGGCAAAGTTTTGGAAATAGTGACCTTGACCTGATTTCATGTATCCTTGTATCAAGTGAAAGGCCTTTACCCAAGCTATCTATATACCAAATATGAATTGCCTAGCATTTGTAGTTCAGAAGTTAAATGTTAAAGTTTGTTAAAATCGGCAAAGTTTTGGAGATAGTGACGTACCTTGACCTTGACCTGATTTCATGTTTCAACACTGCCCGCCCCCCCCCCCCCCCCCTCCCCCAAATGCTGACAGACCGACCGCCGGACAGAGTGATTCCAGTATACCCCCCTCAAACTAGTTTGCGGGGGTATAATAAATATTCATAATGAGGGGAGTCTTCATGAAGGAGAGGGTAAAAGCATTGGTTGAAATATGGCAACTAACAAACTAACCTGTTGCTGACAGGTGCGAGACTCTGAAAATGCCTCAGACAATACACAGAGAACAACACTGGCATCATCGGCCTTCTCCTGGAACTGCTGAATAGTTCTTCTGCCCTCATCACCATGGCAACCATTCCAGAGTGACATCAAGTAGCTTTCACCTATTTCAAACCACAAGACTATGATAATAATACTGTTCTCTGCTTATTGATAGATATTTCTTCTTCCAATATTATTGTTTATGTTACAAACCATAAAATTATGTGATCCAGTAACTGACCATAGCTTTTTGTTGCTGTACACTATATAGTAAACTCCACTTGTAAGGATATCACATAATAACAGTATATCACTCGTAATGATTCCGATCACATGATCTGAGCTTAATGCCTACATAAATTAATGTATTCCACTGGGGATGATATTATGATGTGATATTCAAGTTGTTACGGTGCTACTCTCTGGTCTCCAGCCATCAGGCATATAACATTAACCCTTTCCTTCATATAAACACCTTTTCACGCATTTGCAAACAGAGTAGACCAAGATCAGATGGCTCCTATAGGAGCTGTCTGATCAGGGTCTGCTCTGTTTGCTAAAGGAATTTGATAGATCTGTTTATTTAATTTCTAAAATGGCTACAATGTTCCACCTTCCATATTTCATTATAACTATTTTGTCCATGAATATTCAATATATGTTGAAATTTGGAATAAATGTAGAACAGGGAATGGGTTACTTCATAATCAGCATCTTTATTGAGGTGCTAAATGAGCTAAGGTGGACTGAGAAGAAGACGGTAGAGAACCTCTACAACAGCCAGTGCAATGTAAACTACTGTTTATTTGTTTTACAAATTAGCTCAAAACTATATAGATTTGGTTTAAATTCATTTAGTTTGTCAAACATCAAGCAGATTTCAAATTCAAAGAATCCAAAAAGTTCAAACAAGCAAATTCATAGAATTGATATCCCCTGCTAAAGGTATAACCTAATAAAACGGCAAACAATGGGGAAGGGGGGGGGGGGGGTCTTATCTTTAGATGATCAATTTAAAACATGTCGAGGGCTATGATAGCCCTGGATCGCTCAACCACGTATTACTTGCCTTTGATACATACTGATACCATAAATAGATATTTTGACCAACTTTATGAATATTGGGCCAAATTACTGCTTTCTATGACAATTTTTAATAATTGTGAACAAGTTTTGATACTGAGTGAGCCACAGCAAGGAGATATGTGCCTGATTGTATTACAAAAAGTATAGACCTAGACTGGCTGTCGAGTCTCCACTGTGGCATCTGATCCAGTCTTACTACTTGTTGCATTAGTTGTACTTTGTATATATACTATACAGTTTATTCTGATATAGTGAATCATTACATATCGGATTGGATGTTGCATTGGTGACGTGGTTGCTGATCTGTTTCTAAACTGTTTGAATCCTAAGGCCTATTTTATCTTGACACTGCTTGAATATGAAAGCTGCATAAAGCATATTCTTGCACAAAACGTGCTGTTGTAGTCCCGCTAGATCATGCATTAACAAGGCGATTCTCGTGCTCACGCGCTGTTGTTGACCGGTTTTAATTATACCTATTCGGGGCCTAAGGTAAACAATGGACGCGAGTGCTATAGCGTTTTGTCCTAAGGATATAATTATGTAAACACAGAAAATTAATGATAAGTACAACTGTATATTAGTATATTAGGATAGGAAGCAGTGGTTTAGTGGTTATGCTGTTAGAACTGGATTAACCTATACAACATGTCGCAATTTAATTTATTGTTAATTTTTCTGTGTTTACATACGTACAGTTTTGTAAACAACGCCATCTGATCGTTGTACTACTGTAGTGATAGACATATTGAATGAAATTCCATGTAAACGGTATTTGACTTCATGAAATGACGTCAGAAAGAAAACAGTGGCCCGGAAACAGCATAAATCGAACGAAGTGTGTCAAAGAAGTGTATAGTTTGCTTGTATTTGGAAGAATTATATTGATGCAGGAAAGCAGAAAATGGGTTTTATGCAAGAATAGCGTTAATACACGTTTGTTTTCGGGCAATAACATCTGCAGTGTCCCTCAGGAAAGTTGGGAACAACAGTCCCTCGGGACACTGCAGATGTTATTGCCCGAAAATATGTGTATTAACCCTCTATTCAAGTACTTAATGCAAAACAGTATTGAATACAATACAGTATCTCTCTGCTTTCAGCAGGGGATAAGGGCAATAAATATACAAATGTATATGGGAGTCTATAGATAATCAATCTAAAACTTGAGGGCTATGATAGCACTGAATCGCTCAAGCAGGTTTTACTTGCCTTTGATGCATATCAAAACCTTAAATAGATATTTTGACCAACTTAATGAATATTGCACCAAATTACTGCTTTCTATCGCAATCTTAAATAATAGTGTACATGTTTTGACACTGAATGAGCCACAGCAAGAGAAAATGTGCCTTATTTTATTACAACAAGAGGGCCAGAATGGCCCTGGTATCACTCACAAGACAATCAGAAGAGTTTCACTATATGTTTCTATAGAAAACTAGCCAGCCCTGGGGCGGGGCCAATTTTGACCCCAGGGGCATAATTTTTTTATAACTTTTGTAGAGGACCTGATAATGATATGAAATCTAAGAACCTTCTAGATTCAGAGGAGAAGATTTTCAAAGTTGTCTCTATATGTTTCTATTGAAAACTGGCTACCCCTGGGGCGGGGCCAATTATGACCCCAGGGGCATAATTTATATAACGTTTGGAGAAAGCCTGAACACAATGCTATGTGCCAAATATGAAAGCTGATAACCTTCCAGTTTCAGAGGAGAAGATTTTCAAAGTTTTACTATGTTTCTATAGAAAACAAGGCACCCCTGGGACAGGGCCAATTTTGAATCCAGGGACATCATTTATATAACTTTTGTAGAGGACCTGATCATGATGATATATGCCAAATATGAAAGCTGAGAACCTTCCCGTTTCAGAGGAGAAGATTTTCAAAGTTTTCACTATATGTTTCTTTTGAAAACTGGCCTCCCCTGGGACGGGGCCAATTTTGACCCCTGGGGCATAATTTATATAACTATTGTAGAGGACCTTAACATGATGCTATGGGCCAAATATGAAAGCTGAGAACCTTCCAGTTTCATGAAGTTTTACTATATGTGCCAAATATGAAAGCTGAGAACCTTCCAGTTTCAGAGGAGAAGATTTTCAAAGTCAATTTTGACCCCAGGGGCATAATTTATATAACTTTTGTAGAGGACCTGAATATGATGCTATGTGCCAAAGATTAAAGCTGAGAACCCTGTAGATTCAGAGGAGAAGATTTTTAAAGGTTCAAATTGTTGACGATGAACAACACACGACACCCTGGTGAGCTAAAAAGTAAAGACCTAGACTGGCTGCCGCGTCTCCGCTGTGGCATCTGATCCAGTCTACTACATTTTGCATTAGATGTAGTTTGTATACAGTTATCCTGACATATTGAATAATTTCATATCCAGATTGGGTGTTTCATTGGTGACGTGGTTGTTGATCTGTTTCTGAACTGTTTGAATCATAAGGTCTATTTTACCATGACACTGCTTGAAAATGAAAGCTTTTTTTTTTTTTTTTTTTTTTTGTAATACATATTTTATTTCATCTATATTTTGTTCAACATATATTACATACTATAATTATTACATCAATATAAGCGCTCACCAGACAATCAGAGGAGAAGATTTTCAAAGTTTTCACTATATGTTTCTATAGAAAACTACCCACCCCTGGGACGGGGCCAATTTTGACCCTAGGCCAATAATTCATATAACTTTTGTAAGGGACCTATACATGATGCTATGCACTAAATATGAAAGCTAAGAACTTTCCAGATTCAGAGAAAAAGATTTTCAAAATTTTCACTATTTGTTTCTATTGAAAACTGCCCACCCCTGGGGCGGGGACATTTTGACCCCAGAGCCATAATTAATATAAATTTTGTAGAGGACCTGAACATGATGCTCTGTGCCAAATATGAAAGCTGAGCGCCTTCCAGTTTCAGAAGAGAAGATTTTCAAAGATTTCACTATTTGTTTCTATTGAAAACTGCCCACACCTGGGGCGGGGCCAATTTTGACCCCAGGGCCATAATTTATATAACTTTTGTAGAGGACCTATACATGATGTTATGTGCCAAGTATAAAAGCTGAGAACTTTCCAGATTGAAAGAAGAAGATTTTCAAAGTTTTCACGATTTGTTTCTGTTGAAAACTGCCCACCCCTGGGGCGGGGACAATTTTGACCCCAGGGCCATAATTAATAAAACTTTTGTAGAGGACCTGAACATGATGCTCTGTGCCAAATATGAAAGCTGAGCGCCTTCCAGTTTCGGAGAAGAAGATTTTCAAAGATTTCAATATTTGTTTCTATTGAAAACTGCCCACCCCTGGGGCGGGGCCAATTTTAACCCCAGGGCCATAATTTATATAACTTTTGTAGAGGACCTGAATACGATGCTATGTGCAAATATGAAAGCTGAGAACCTTCTGGTTTTAGAGGAGAAGATTTTCAAAGTTTTACTATATGTTTCTATTGAAAACTTCCCACTCCTGGGGCGGGGCCAATTTTGACCCCAGGGACATAATTTATATAACTTTTGTAGAGGACCTATAGGTGATGCTATGTACCAAAGATGAAAGCTGAGAACCCTGTAGATTCAGAGGAGAAGATTTTTAAAGGTTCAAATTGTTGATGCGGGACGACGGACCACGCACACCGCACGACGACGAACATCAAGCGATCACAAAAGCTCACCCTGAGCACTTTGTGCTCTGGTGAGCTAAAAAACTATGTTTTATGAGAGAAATAGAAGAAGAAGAAGTACTGTACAAAGGCAGTGTGTATGTATGTGTGGACGTAAGGAAAGATTTGTCAGCGGTACACTGTACTGAATTTAAGGGCAAGATTTAATTAGTCGTGTTTGAAATTAACTACCTGTTGTTTGTAAAATCCTTTGAGTAAAAGGTTTCCATTTAATTTCATGAGTATCTAGTTTATCCTTGTTTTGTGCTATTTGTTTTTCAATGCTTATTTTTTCTAAAAGATGTCTTTTAAAATGACTGAAGATTGGAATCTGTTTCAAACATTTTTTTTGGAATATATAATATTTGGCAAGTAGGATTATGTAGTTTTTTGCTTTGATTGTCGTATTTGTTGCATTTTCTAGTAGTCCTATCGATACCACTTCTAAGTTAAGGTCTATATTAAAGTTAAGTTTTATTAGGTAGTTTTAAAACATTGTTCCAGAAATGTTGTACATGTGTGCACTCCCAAAAAAGGTGGTGTATGGTTTCAATTTGCATGTTGCATAGGTCACATATATTGCTATTTTTAATTCTATATTTCATTAATAGTTTGTTTGTTGGAATTATGCGCATTATATATTTATAATGGAAGTTTCTAATACAGTTATCAATTGTTGATGCAAATATATTTGTATACACCTTTTTCCAATTGATTCCAGTATTGTTTAGCTCAGATTCCCATTTTTCCTGTATTTTGAAGTTTTCAAAATGTTGATGTTGTAATTGGTGGTTATATAAAAATCTATTTGCTTGTTATGCCCCCAAAGCAAATCGCATTGTCCGTCCTTCTGTCTGTCTGTCCATCCGTCCGTCCGTCCATCTGTCCTTCCGTCACAAATTCGTGTCCGGTCTGTAACTTCTTCATCTATCAATGGATTTCAATATAACTTGCCACAAATGTTCACCAGACAGAGACGATGTGTCGCGTTCAACTCCCTGGTCCATGGGTCAAAGGTCAAGGTCACAGGGTACAATTACTTTGTAACAAATTTCGTGTCCGGTCTGTAACTTCTTCATCTATCAATGGATTTCAATATTACTTGCCACAAATGTTCACCACACAAAGACGATGTGTTGCATTCAACTCCCAGGTCCATGGGTCAAAGGTCAAGGTCACAGGGTACAATTACTTTGTCACAAATTTCGTGTCCGGTCTGTAACTTCTTCATCTATCAATGGATTTCAATATAACTTGGCACAAATGTTCACCACACAAAGACAATGTGTCGCGTTCAGCTCCAAGGTCCATGGGTCAAAGGTCAAGGTCACAGGGTACAATTACTTTGTAACAAATTTCGTGTCCGGTCTGTAACATCTTTATCTATCAATGGATTTCAATATAACTTGGCACAGATGTTCACCAGACAAAGACGATGTGTCGCTTTCAACTCCCTGGTCCATATGTCAAAAGTCAAGGTCACAGGGTACAATTACTTGTTTATCTGTGAATGGATTTCAAAGGAACCTGGCACAAATGTTCACCACACAAAGAAGATGTGTCAACTCCCTGGTCCATGGGTCAAAGGTCAAGGTCACAGGGTACAATTTTGGGGGGCATTTGTCACGTGACTGTGACATCTCTTGTTTAACTTCTAATATTCTAGACAAAATAGTTTTGCGCCGTTGCGTTGCATCATTAATAGTTTCGTTTGTAAGTTTGCTTTTCCATTCTTTAGGAATACTTGACTTTAGTTGGTTGTAAAAGAAAATGTCTTTTGTGGATATACCATATAATTCTGTTAACGTCTGGAATGTGTAGAAAGTATTCGACCTATAGTCATATATGTCACATACATTTTTTATGCCTTTATGAAACCATTGCTTCCGAAATAGTGTTTTGTTTTGAACTAGTATGTTGTTATTGTTCCATAAGATTTGCGAGCTAACGTTTTGAAATCGTTCATTTCCTTTGATTTGTGACCATGCCAATAAAATTTCTTGTAAGAAGGTATTTTCTTTGAACATATCTATTATTAGTTTATCACTGAGATCACATTCAAAGACAAGTTTACCACCGTATTTACTCAACAATTTCACGTAAGGGTTTTTCCATTTGCCATTATTTTGATCATCTAGTGCTGTTTTTATCCAACTGCATTTTAACGAGTTTATGAAATGGTTTATATCAATCATCTTTAGACCGCCTTTTGTATAGTCATTTATAACAGTTTTTCTACTTATTTTGTCTGGTTTTGAATCCCATAAAAAGTTATACATCAATTCTGTTATGTATTTAATTATTTCTTTTGGTGGTTTCTGTAGAATACTTAATATGTATATAAGTTTTGGGAGTGCAAATGTCTTTATAACTGTGTTGCCATCTTTTTAGAGTTACTTTGAATTCTTCTATCTTTTTTGAGATGTTTTCTTGTATAAATACTATTTTGTTTGTATGGAATGTTATACCGAGTGCTTTTGTGTTCTAGGTATTTAATGTCTGTGTGTCTACTTGCGCCTATTCTCAGAGCGGAGCATTTTGAAGCATTCAGTTTCAAGCCTGATACACAACTAAAATTGTCTAATGTGTATATCAGATTTTCAAAAGATTGTTTTGACCCATCTGTTATAAATGTTGCGTCGTCTGCAAACATAGTTCTTTTTACCTCATATGCCCAGCTATGATTTGGCCTTTTATATCTTTGTTATGGGAAATGTTAAAAGACAATAGTTCGATACAGATGATGAATAGGTATGGTGAGAGGGGACAGCCTTGCCTGACACCTCTTTCTACTTTAAAAAAGTCTGTCATGTGACCATTATTCAGTATTGCGTTTTTTGAGTCGGTATAGAATAATTTTACCCAGCTAATAAGTTTTTCTCCAAAATTGAAATGTCTTAAGCAGTTAAACATGAAGTTGTGGTCAAGACTGTCAAATGCTTTTTCAAAATCTGAAAAAAGCATTATACCAGGGAGATCATTTTCATTTAGTTCATCTATAATGTCGATAATTAGTCTTATATTTTCTCCTATGTATCTACCTTTGATAAAACCTGTTTGACTGTCGTCTATTATGTAATGTAAGATATGTTTTGTTCTGTTGGCTATTGCTTTTGTTGCTATTTTATAATCTGTGTTTAGGAGGCATATTGGTCTCCAGTTTGCTAATAAATTGAGATCTTTATCTGGTTTTGGTAGTAGTGTTATGAGGCCTTGCTTTTGAAGTTCTGTTAGGTTATTATGTTCAAATGAATAATTTATGGATTTGATGTAATATTGTTTTAAGTCATTCCAGAAAATTTTGTAAAATTCTGTGGATAAACCATCAGAACCAGGACTTTTTGAGTTCTGTATTTGTTTCAAAGCGTTAGCACATTCATATTCTGTTAGTTTTCCTTCGCATTTATTTTTATCAACTTCGTTAATTCTTCTCATGTTCTTAATAAAGAAATTGATTGAAGAATGTTGGGACTGTTTCTTTCCGTATAGTTTTGTATAGTACTGTTTTTGAGTGATCTTATTTCGGATTGGTTTGTTATAATGTTTCCGTTGAAATTGAGTTGCGTTATAATTTTTGATTTTGCTCTTTTTTTCTCTAAGTTTGCGAAGAATTTAGAGTTTTTTTCCTTAAATTTTTTAGCTCTTATCAGAATACCATTTAATTTGTGTTCTATTGTTTTATTTAATTCTGATTTTTTTTCGGTTAAGGATGCTTTGAGTTGTTCTAACTGTATTTGATTTTCCGTGTTTGAGATAGTTTCTTCTATGTGTTTTATTTCATCATTAATGTTATTTATTTGTTGATTTTCACGTTTCTTTTTTCCACATGTATATTTTATTGTTTCGTTCCTAATGGATCCTTTTATCAGTTCCCATAAAGTGTTTGGGTTAGAGTCTTTGTTAATGTTTGCAGTTTCGCCTATACAATTCTTTATTCTAGTTTGGTAATCACTTTCAAGAATTACGCTATTATTCATATTGAATACCCCTGGTCCTCTATTTATTTTTATAATGTCTATTTCTATATTTATTAGAGAATGGTCAGTATTATATCCAGGTTTTATCTCTGTATGTTTTATATAATTTGATAGTGTTTCAGAAATAAGGAAATAGTCTAATCTACAAAATATTATTGGTCGGGTGTTTGAGTGCCATGTGTATTGTTTTTTGTCTTGATGTTTGATCCGCCATATATCTTTTAAAGAATTATTTTGCATAATTGACTTGATTTTCTTTCGTATATTCGGGTGAGTATTTATGTTACCATTTTTCTTATCAATATCTTCGTCTAATACTGTGTTATAGTCACCACCTATAATGAAACATTTATCCTCGTTTTTACTGGTAAAATCCTCTAGTGTATTGAAAATATCAATTTCGTCTCTATTTGGACCGTAGATATTCATAATTATAATTGGCTTGTCATTAATTTCGATTTCAAGAGCTTGTAATCGACCTTGTGTTATCTCTTCGTAATTTATGTCTTTATAATTAAAATTATCGTTAAGCAAAATCGCAACCCCCTTTACTCATTGAACTATCTCCACTGAAAAAAGCATTTAATCCCCATTGTTTTAGCCAGGTTTTGTCTGTTTCTTTTGAACTATGTGTTTCCTGAAGTAAGGCGATTGAAATAGATTGGTCTTTTATCCAAGTAAACATTTTTTCACGTTTCCTCATTTGTTTGCTAGTCCACGAACATTTAGAGAACTAATTTTTGTGTTCATGGTCATTTTATATCATTCTGTGATAATTGCTGGAAGGTTCTTGAGTTCGGTATGAAAAACAATATAAGTGTACCGCTGCCTTTCCGAGGGTCGAAACGTACAGTAGAAAGAAAATACACAGCATTACGTATAATAATGTAGTAGTACCAAACAATAGGAAAATATTAAAACCAACAAATATGACACAACAATTTTGCATCACAGTTATCAAAAATATATAATGGCATGCGCCGATGTCATCTCTATTTCAGTAAAACATGTTTCGTATTCTCCCTAATAAACGCCAATATATTTTCTTCTATGAGGAAGTTAACGATCAATGAACAACTTGCACCTATACAAATAGAGGCATAAATGTTTTAATATAGGTGGTAGTCTAAAGCCGATTGAAAGCAGTGCAGAACACTTTACTATGAGATTTCAGCACTGTTCCCACTCCGCTCAGATTCCACCTGCACTCCCAATGTTCGTAGATCATTTCAAAAGTGTAGCGTTCCCAACGGCTGTTTTTGGGATGATACGGTATATCACTATACAATGTATTCAGGTACAGTAACACTATTCATAATTTCACTATTGACGGATATGTCGTTAGCTATCAGTTTAATATACAAAAAGCTTCATGTTGCAATATTATTAGTTGCTTGTATACATGTACTCATATATACCCACATAAGTTATATGTGTATATATACCACGTATATATTTAGAGTATACCTGTCCCGTGGTTTCTACATATCAGTATCCGTAGATACTGGCGATATTTTACTGACAGTTTTCCCCTGAATTTGCTTCATTTCAGTTATTACCTCCCTTCACAATTTACAACGAATGGCGACACCCTTGTCCTCAGACAGCGCTAACTCAGACCCAAGTATTGCGCCGGTGGTGGATCCGAGTTATCGCTGTCCGTCTGGCTCGGGTTTCTCCGTCAGCATTTCCCGTAAACGTAAAGTTCCGCTCTGTCATATATACAATGAATATTAGTAAAATGTACGTCTATAACATATAACAGGCTAACTTTGCCGCTACCGCCTCTTTTCATAAAACAAAAATTAACATACAACGAAATGTTTTAAAACAGTCACTTAAAAGTTACTAAAACCCAACAACAATTTAGAGTGGGATCTAAAACTTTTGCCTAACTGAATTGAAAATGAAAGCTGTATAAAACATATTCAAGTACTTAATGCAAAACAGTATATTGAATGCAATACAGTATCCCTCAGCCTTTAGCAGGGGATAAGGGCAATAAATATAGCGAATAACTCCTAAAAGCCAAGCGCCATCTGAAAATGAAATACATGGGAACGATGCCATGGCGATAACAAATATTCATGTTGAGTTTCATTGAATTCTGATCCGTAAGAGAGATAAAGCATTGGATGGAAATGAGATTTTTAAAGTAAAATCTGTTTTAGTTAGAAATACTTACCTGCTGTGAAATCTGCCCTAGGTTATTATTTATACCTTGTGACCGGAATAAAAAAGTACCGCATATACCGCATGGCTCGCCCGTTAGCCATACCTCATTATAATAATGCTCCCAGCATGTTACAAATCATTGGTTATTTGCACCCAAAAACAACAATCCACAACATGCGGGAAGGGAGGAGGGCACTAAACTAAAACAGATTTTACTTTAAAAATCTCATTTTAGTAGTAAAATACATTACCTGCTGTGAAATCTGCTGACTTTGTCTCAAAGGTGGGACAGTATACTCACCAAAACAACACCAAGACTCAGCTGTAGAAATTCCTCTAGGAAATAACATCATTCATGGAGGTAATCTTCTTAGATATAAGAGCTAATATAAATATGATCCGTAAACTGGTCGCACCGTGGGCCAAGAACACGGAACAAAAGCCAGGGAGTTAAACAACCCGCTGCAAGGCCACAAGAGGACCCAGAGTCGTTGAACCAGGATCTCTGGGGCCACAGTGGGCCACAGTGGGGCAACCAGGAGGATCTTGCAATCGAACAGAGCGATCTTCCGTAGAACCGCTGGGATCAGAATGAACGGGGGAAAAGCATACAGTCGGTCCCACAGAAAAGACAGAGCATCGACTGCCCAAACCGCTGGATCCATCATGGGAGACACGTAAAGCGGCAGTCGATGATTGAATCTGGTGGCGAATAGATCCACTGTCCGACAACCAAAAAGGTGAAAGATCTGAGCCAGTACTCACTTGTGGAGGGTCCACTCCCCAGATAGAATTTGTCGTCTGCGAGAGAGGCCATCCGCCAAAACAATCAGCCTGCCCGCCAGATGTTTGGCGAGCAGAGTGATCTGTCTGCTGTGACAAAACAAGAGAAGATCCCTTGTGTACTTGTAGAGGGTGAGGGAGTGAGTTCCTCCCTGTCTCTTGATGTAAGATACCACTGTCATGTTGTTGGTTTGGACTAACACACAGCGGTTGCAAACCTGAATCTCGAACGACTCCAAGGCTTTCAGAACCGCAAGGAGTTCGAGATTGTTTATATGGAGCTGAGACTCGACATCCGACCAAATGCCGTAAGTCGTGAGGCCCAGTGGCTCCAAATGGGCTCCCCAGCCCCGATTACTGGCATTGAAGATCAGAACAAGATGTGTTTGTGAAACACTATGCCCCCTCATATATTTGACCTCTGACCTTGAAGAATGACCTTGACCTTGACATGTCACCCCTCAAAATGTGCAGCCTCATGAGATACATATGCATGCCAAATATCAAGTCTCTATCTGTACTGGTCCAAAAGTTATGGCCAATGTTAAAGTCGGTGATTTGACCCATATATATGACCTCTGACCTTGAAGGATGACCTTGACCTTGACATGTCACCCCTCAAAATGTGCGGCTTTATGAGATACATATGTATGCCAAATATCAAGTCTCTATCTGTACTGGCTCAAAAAAACACTATGCCCGTCATATATTTGACCTCTGACCTTGAAGGATGACCTTGACCTTAACATATCACCCCTCAAAATGTGCAGCCTCATGAGATGCATATGCATGCCAAATATCAAGTCTCTATCTGTACTGGTCCAAAAGTTATGGCCAATGTTAAAGTCAGTGATTTGACCCATATATTTGACCTCTGACCTTGAAGGATGACCTTGACCTTGACATGTCACCCCTCAAAATGTGCGGCTTTATGATATACAAATGTATGCCAAATATCAAGTCTCTATCTGTACTGGCTCAAAAGTTATGACCAATGTTAAAGTTGCTGACAAACGAACAAACAGACAAACAGACAGGGCAAAAACAATATGCCCCCTGACTATCGTCAATGGGGGCATAAAAAGTTCTGGATCCGGAGGAGCAATCGAAACTCCTTGAAGGAAGTGATCCTTCACATTCCACCATTTAAGAGCAGTGTGGAAAATAGGAAGGAGAAGGAGAAGCGGACAGAGCTTCTGACCGAGGACGCCTTTGTGTCAGCAGGTAAAACTGAAGCGGGCGAAGGTGAAGCCTGCATAGAGACACAAAATCCGCTGCGGAGTTCTCAACAGAGAACAGAAGAGAGCGAGCAGAGCAGTGAACCTTCTGACTGAACAGAGAAAGCAGGTGCAGGGTATTCTCTACACGTTGAAGAGAAATCTTGACTATGCTGGGGTTCGTGAGGAAATTTAAGACAAAGTCTTGAGAAGGGATCAGATCCGATTTTTCCGCATTCAATATGAGGCCCAGCTGAGACACAATTTTCCAACTGTAGCGGAGATTGTGAAGCAGGGCCTGACAATTGAGAAGATGAAGCGGCCAATCATCGAAATATTGAATTAGAATAACTCCGCTCTGGCGGAGAAAGGCCGCTACCACCCCCATGAGTTTGGTGAAAACTTTGGGGGCCGTAGAATGGCCGAAAGGTAGAGCCAGGAACTGGTAGACGACACCCCTGTGACAAAAGCGAAGGAGGTGTCAGTCTGAAGGATGAACAGGTACATGGAAGTATGCATCCGACAGATCCAGAGAGACGGCCTATTGGTTTGATTTGATAGCTAACCGAATGGATCAAACTGTCTCCATTTTGAAAGATTCAATTCTTATGAACCTGTTTAGGGTTGAAAGATCGATGATTGGTCGAAACATGCCATTTTTCTTTGGGACGAGAAACAGGCGGATGTAAAACCCCTGTCTGTTCTCGTCTCGAACCCTTTCTACCGCCCCTTTTTGCAGAAGAGACAACACTCCATTCTGCATGTGAGGGTGATCAGACAAAAGATGTAAAGGGACCCTGGAAAGAGGGGGCTGCCGATCCAGCGGGATACGGTAGCCTGATTCCACTATGGAAAGAGTCCAAGGGTCCTGAGTGATGTTGCGCCAGGCTTTGGCAAAGTGCAGGAGCCTGGCGCCCACAGGAAGGTAGGGTCGGATCAGAGGGGGGGGGGGGGGAGGGGATAGAAAGGACGAGTTCCTAGGGCTAGTGCCCCGAGGACCCAGACCCCTTAGTGTAGGAAGGGAAGGGCCGATTGTGTCCCTGACCCTAACCTCTAGCTTGAGGGGGACTGGAGCAGGCCCTAAATGGCTCCTGACCGGGCCCCGCTGGTGGGAGACAGGTTGTAGCTTAGCACCCCCTTTCCTCCCTGCCGGTTTAGCTTGAGGTTTCGGTTTCCTCTTATTAGGAACCTTAGGGATCCTCCAGGTAGGGGGACCACACGGGATGGGAGCCCTCTGCGCGGTTTCATCAGCTTTTTCCTTCTCCCTAATGAGACCGCCAAATAGGGGCTCAGAAGAAAAGGGGAGAGATCCGAGTTCATCCTTAGAAGTGTCTTGAAGAGAAGACGCCGTCTTAAGGTAGGCATTGCGTCTACAAAGCAGCATTTCAGCCGCAGAAGCGAGGCCTAGTCTTAAGGAAAGCTGAGAAGAGAGACCCAGTTGAAAGGGTTTTCTCTTGAAAGGGGGAGTCAGAAAGTAGCTCTTCTGAAAGAGCGACTGACAAAATGTCAACATTGGAGGCTACCCCCATCTGTTGCCTCTGGCGAAGCTTCCAACGCTCTAACATACTCATGGAGAGTGTATGGTTGGTAGCAGATCGGATTCCAACTCAGGGGCTATCCGAATCCAAAAGGGAATTCGATCAAAAAGACCCGGGTGATTATCCACCGAGGCAGGAGGCCTCATTGAAGTAGGAGGCACTAAGGTGCGCATCACTTTATTAGAAACCGACCAACCTGCCACCGGTCTAGAACGATAATCAGTATCAATATCAGGTAGGCAAGTGGCCAGACCCAGGCAAGGGCCTAGATTTACTAGGGTTGGCCGTTTCACCCCTTTGTGTTTGAAGAAATAGGATCAAAGAAATTTGCAAATAATTTACATCACTTCTGTAGAGGAACTAAACATGATGCAATGTGCCAAATATGAAAGCTGAGAACCTTCTGGTTTCAGAGGAGAAGATTTTCAAATTTTCTCTATATGTTTCTACTGAAAACTACCCACCCCAGGGCCATAATTCATATAACTTTTGAAGAGGACCTATACATTGATGCTATGCGCCAAATATGAAAGCTGAGAACTTTCCAGATTGAAAGAAGAAGATTTTCAAAGTTTTCACTATTTGTTTCTGTTGAAAACTGCCCACCCCTGGGGCGAGGACAATTTTGACCCCAGGGCCATAATTAATAAAATTTTGTAGAGGACCTGAACATGATGCTCTGTGCCAAATATGAAAGCTGAGCACCTTCCAGTTTAGGAGGAGAAGATTTTCAAAGATTTCATTATTTGTTTCTATTGAAAACTGCCCACCCCTGGGGCGGGGCCAATTTTAACCCCAGGGGCATAATAACTTTTGTAGATGACCTATAGGTGATGCTATGTGCCAAATATGAAAGCTGAGAACCTTCCAGTTTCAGAAGAGAAGATTTTCAAAGTTTTCACTATATGTTTCTATTGAAAACTTCCCACCCCTGGGGCGGGGCCAATTTTTACCCAAGGGGAATAATTTATATAACTTTTGTAGAGGACATAAACATCATGCCCTGTGCCAAATATGAAAGCTGAGCGCCTTCCAGCTTCAGAGGAAAAGATTTTCAAAGATTTCACTATTTGTTTCTATTGAAAACTGCCCACCCCTGGGGCGGGGCTAATTTTGACCCCAGGGCCATAATTTATATAACTTTTGTAGAGGACCTGAACATGATGCTCTCTGCTAAATATGAAAGCTGAGAGCCTTCCAGTTTCAGAGGAGAAGATTTTCAAAGATTTCACTATTTGTTTCTATTGAAAACTGCCCAACCCTGGGGCGAGGCCAATTTTGACCCCAAGGTCATAATTTATAAAACTTTTGTAGAGGACCTGAACACGATGCTATGTGCCAAATATGAAAGCTGAGAACCTTCTGGTTTCAGAGGAGAAGATTTTCAAAGTTTTACTATATGTTTCTATTGAAAACTTCCCACTCCTGGGGCGGGGCCAATTTTGACCCCAGGGACATAATTTATATAACTTTTGTAGAGGACCTATAGGTGATACTATGTACCAAAGATGAAAGCTGAGAACCCTGTAGATTCAGAGGAGAAGATTTTTAAAGGTTCAAATTGTTGACGCTGGACGACGGACGACGCACACCGCACGACGACGGACGACGGACATCAGGCGATCAAAAAAGCTCACCCTAAGCACTTTGTGCTCTGGTGAGCTAATAAAAGGGCAATAACTCATAAATGCTGCAAGCTATCTGGTAAAGTAATACATGGGAATGATGTCCCATTGATAACAAATATTCATGCCTTGTTTCATTGAATTTTGTTAATCAGTTACAGAGATATGGCATCGGACGAAAAAAAGGATGTCATTTTTGTGAATAAAAGGGCAATAACTCCTAAATGCAGCAAACAATCTGGAAAAGTAATACATGGGAAAGATGGCTCAGTGATAAAACATATTCATGTCAAGTTACATTGAATTCTGTCAATCCGTTACAGAGATATGGCATCGGACGGAAACAGGATGGACAGAAGGAAGGATGGAAGGTTGGACTGACAGACCCAAAAAAATATCCCGCTGCCTTTGGAAGGGGATAATAATTTAATATGAGGCTACACTACACTAATTGGAGAAAAGTCCAGATCTTTACCTTCTTGACTGCTTTGAAGACCATCTATGTGGTCCAGGTGTTTCCTGTCTAGTTGTGTAGTACACCATACTTCAAACCCTTCTCTCTCCAACACCTCACTCAAGTCTCTGCCCTATCATAACAACAGTTATATCTGTTTATCTATACTCCATGAATATTCATGTAAGAAATAATGACATTATGAATATAAATTATATTAATTTTTATGCTGGCACAAAAACACATGAAGTTTTGGCCATAACAGAAACTGCAGAATCATATCTATTTTATTTCATAAGCACACTGAGCAGACACTGATCAGATGGATCCAACAAGAGCCGTCTGATCTGGGTCTACCCAGTTTGCAAAGGGTTACAAAGGTGTATTTATGGATTATAAGGTTAAATATATTATAAGTATTGAATGCCAGAAGAATCTCGGTCACAAAGACTTTAGAAGTTAAAGAAAATAAAGGAGAACAAGAAAGGAAGTAGAATAGGAATAGTAATGAAATCTGGTTCCCTTTCTTTATTCAATAGTAGAGTAAACCAATATCTTGATTAATTAAGAATTATTCAATATTTAAGTATAAATCATCTAACTCTAAACAAAGTCTGGGTCTACCTTGTTATTTATGAATATCCTGATTTTTCCAAATGAGTGAACATTAATGGTTTAACCCATTCCTCCATAAATACGCCTTTCTTCGTCTCTGTAATAGTCACTTTTTGAAACAATTGTGATAAATAGAGTATCTGCTCCATAGGAGCAGATGCTCTATTTATCACAATGGTTTCAATACTACACAACTTTAACATTTTCCTTTTCTCTCCTTTTTGGTAGATTTATTCAAAGAGGTTGGCTCTAAAATATAGCCAATGAGGGAATGGGTTAATTCCTTATAACAAGTGTTGGTGGTCACGACAGATAATTTAAATAAACAAGAGATGTTTGTAAAACATGTATACCCCCTAGACCCCCTGACCTTTGATCTAGTGACCTCAACTATAGAGGTCATCTAGTGGTCATGTCTAATCACAACATCAACTTTGAAGATCCTAAGCCAAACCACTGATCATTTATTGATCTGAAAACATTTCACAAGTTAACGTCATGGTGACCTTGACCTTTGACCTAATGACCTCAACAAATATAAGAGTCATCTAGTGGTCATGACCAACTACCACAGCAAGTTTGAAGATCCCGAAAAAAAACATTGAGCAGTTATTAATCGGAAACCATTTCAACAGTTAAGCTCACGATCACCTTGATCTTTGACCTAGTGACCTCGAAAACAATAGGGGTCATCTAGTTGTCATGACAAACCACCACAGCAAGTTTGAAGATCCTAAGCCAAACCCTTGAGCAGTTACTGATTGGAAACAATTTCACCAGTTAATGTCATGGTGACCTTGACCTTTGATCTAGTGACATCTTTGACCTAGTGACCTCGAAAACAATAGGGGTCATCTAGTTGTCATGACCAACCACCACAGCAAGTTTGAAGATCCTAAGCCAAACCATTGAGCAGTTATTGATTGGAAACAATTTCACCAATTAATGTCATGGTGACCTTGACCTTTGATCTAGTGACCTCAAAAACAATATGGGTCATCTAGTTGTCATGACCAACCACCTAAGCAAATTTGAAGATCCTAAGCCAAACCCTTGAGCAGTTATTGATCAGAAACCATTTTACCAGTTAAGGTCATGGTGACCTTGACCTTTGACCTAGTGACCTCAATAACAATAGGGGTCATCCAGTGATCATGACCAACTACTGCAGCAAGTTTGAAGATTCTAAGCCGAACCCTTGAGCAGTAATTGATCGGAAACGATTTTACCAGTGAAGGTCATGGTGACCTTGACCTTTGACCAAGTGACCTCAAAAACAACAGGGCTTATCTAGTTGTCATGACCAACCACCTAAGCAAATTTGAAGATCCTAAGCCAAATCCTTGAGCAGTTATTGATCAGAAACCATTTTATCAGTTAAGGTCATGGTGACCTTGACCTTTGACCTAGTGACCTCAAAAACAACAGGGGTCATCCAGTTGTCATTATAAACTACCACAGCAAGTTTGAAGATTCTAAGCCAAACCCTTGAGCAGTTATTGATCGGAAACCATTTGACCAGTTACGGTCATGGTGACCTTGACCTTTGACCTAGTGACCTCAACAAGAGGGCCATGATGGCCCTGAAATCGCTCACCAGAGGGAAAGATTTTTAAAGTTTTAACTACATGTATGTTTCTAAACAAAACTGGACACCTGTTTTGTGGGGTGTTATTTGACCCTTTGTGGATCCAAACTCTGTGCTATACCTGTTGGTCTTAATTCTGTTGAAAAGGGCCAGGAAGCAGTCGATCTTTAATAAACTTTTTGACCTTTAAAACCCTTTCCTTCATATAAATGTGATTTGATGCATTTGCAAACAGAACAGACCCATATCAGATGGTTTCTATAGGAGCTGTCTGACCAGGTTGTGCTCTGCCGGCTAATAGAATACTCTTTCCTCCATAAAAACGCCTTTCTACGCCTCTGTAATAGTCACTTAATTAAACCATTGTGATAAATAGAGCATTTGCTCCATAGGAGTAAATGCTCTATTTATCACAATGGTTTCAAATCTACACAATTCTGAAATTTTCCTTTTCTCTAATTAACCCTTTCCCTCATATAAACGTGCTTTCACGCATTTGCAAACAAAGTAGACCCAGATTTACCTCTTTGAATAAGAGACAAAATTTCTAACAGATGACAACCCTATCACTGCTTAGCATGACTTGACTGAAATTAGCACACAGTTTGGATTCTGATCTGACGCATACCGGTATGTAACTTTATATGTAGTTTGTATATGAGTAAATTTACTCCTATGGAGCAAATGCTCTATTTATTACAATGGTTTCAAATCTACACAATTCTGAAATTTTCCTTTTCTCTAATTACTACTCCTTATCAGAAGATTTATTCAAAAAGGAAGGATCTGAAAAAAGTCTTTGTTCTACGCCTCTGTAACAGTCACTTTATGAAACCATTGTGATAAATAGAGCATTTGCTCTACAGGAGTAAATGCTCAATTTATCACAATGGTTTCAAATCTACACCATTCTGAAATTTTCCTTTTCTCTAATTAATTCTCCTTATCAGTAGATTGATTCAAAGAGGTAGGATCTGAAAAAAGCCTTTGTGATAAACAGAGCATTTGCTCCATAGGAGTAAATGCACTATTTATCACAATGGTTTAAAATTTACAAAATTCTGAAATTTTCCTTTTCTATAATTAATGCTCCTTATCAGTAGATTTATTCAAAGAGGTAGGATCTGAAAAAAGCCCTTTGTGATAAATAGAGCATTTGCTCTATGGGAGTAAATGCTCTATTTATCACAATGGTTTCAAATCTACACAATTCTGAAATTTTCCTTTTCTCTAATTAATGCTCCTTTTCAGTAGATTCATTCAAAGAGGTATAATAGTCACTTTATGAAACTATTGTGATATATAGAGCATTTGCTCCATAGGAGTAAATGCTCTAATTATCACAATGGTTTCAAATCTACACAATTCTGAAATTTTCCAAGAAACAGGATCTGAAAATAGCCTATGAGGGAATGGGTTAAAAACAGTGTGAACAAACAGACACTGATTCTGAAGCAGACAACCTCATAGAGTTTTGACCAGGAACTGGCTCTCTCAAGTGATTGCGTAACACAGATGGAGTGCTAGCTCAGAGGAACCTTTATAGTGTAAAAAGTCTATTTTAAAGTATAACCAACAGGGCAGGGCCAATTTTAACCTCAGAACTATGATATTAACCACTGTCAATAAGGTATACTAAGTAAATCTATATACCAAATATCTAAGCTCTGTGACATGTAGTTTTTGACAAGAAGATTTTTGAAGTTTTCCCCATGCCTAACCTAAGTGAGCCCAGCATTCTGCTACTTGTACAGAAAACAACAGTCAGCTAGAGAAAACTGGACACCCCTGGGACCGTGGCGGGGCCAATTTTGACTCCAGGGACATAATTTATATAACTTTTGTAGAAGACCTATAGGTGATGCTATGTGCCAAAGATGAAAGCTGAGAACCCTGTAGATTCAAAGGAGAAGACTTTTAAAGGTTCAAATTGTTGACGACGCACGACGCACGACTCACTACGCACGACGCACGACAAACGCCGACAGACGACAGACATCAGGCGATCACAAAAGCTCACCCTGAGCACTTTGTGCTCTGGTGAGCTAAAAACAATAGGGGTCATCTAGTGGTCATGACCTACTACCACAGCAAGTTTTAAGATCCTAAGACAAACCCTTGAGCAGTTATTGATCGGAAACTATTTCACCATTTAAGGTCATTGTGACCTTGACCTTTCACCTAGTAACCTCAAAAACAATATGGGTCATCTACTTGTCATGACCAACCACCACAGCAAGTTTGAAGATTCTATGCCAAGTCGTTTATTAGTTATCATTCGGAAACCATCGATCTACCGACCGACAGACCGACCCACATGTGCAAAGCAATATACCCCCATTTTTTCAAAAGGGGGGTATAATAGAGCAAAAGGATAAAGGCCCTAAACACTGGTCTAATTCCAGAAAATGTAGGCTCAACTACTCTAACAATATGAACAAACATTGAATGCTTATTGCAGAAATAGTCAACCTAAGGTGACTGCTTTTTTATTGCAGAAAAAAGTCAATCTCAGGTGACTGCTTAGTGCAGAAAACAGTCAATCTACATTAAGCAACTAACTTTCTTACAGACCCAGCATTAGACTTCAGATGATGGCTGCTGCAGAGTTACCTAAATTACGTTATTAAGATGAAATAAAGTAATGTAAATATACAGAGGTCAATCACTCACATGCTGCTCTTCATTTGGATGAAGGCATATAACCACTAAAAGTTTGCCCTCTCTGTCAGAGGTTGTTGCCATGGAATTGTCTTCTCTCAACATTGCACAGCTCCTAACTATGGTGGTCTGAAGAAACAAGACACTATACAGTAAAATCTCAATTATTTTAACACTAAAATACAGGTATGTATCATTATCGATCTTTAAGACAGGTGGGAGCTTAATGCTTGGTGAAAGTCATGCAAAAAGCTCCTCTAGGAGCTTTCTGCATGACTTTCACCATGCATTAAGAAGCCACCTGCCTAAAAGGGTCTAAACTAGAGGTTTGTTTTTGTCACAAGAACAGATGTCTCCCCCTTTCATCCTCTTTCCAATACATAAGTGTAATGTATGTAACTCCAAAGTTATCAGGGTCTAATTTTAAGTCATCAGGGGCAATAACTCCAAAGTTATCAGGGGAAGACAATTAAAAAACAACCGGTGCACAACAACACATGCTGGTCAACATTCCTGTGAAGTTTGGTGATTCTATCCCATCTGGTTTCAAAGATACGCATGGCACAAAGTTTCTCTAATTTTAAGTAATCATATCTGGGGCAATAACTCATCAATTATCAGAGGGAGAAAATTAAACAAGAGGGCCAGAATGGCCCTGAAGCGCTCACCAGACAGTCAGAGGAGAATATTTTCAAAGTTTTTATTAAAAACTAGCCCGCCCTGGTGCAGGGCAGGGCCAATTTTGACCAAATGGGCACAATTTATATAACTTTTGTAGAGGACCTGAACATGATGCTATGTGCCAAATGTGAAAGCTGAGAACCCTATAGATTCAGAGGAGATGATTTTCAAAGTTTTCACTATATGTTTCTATTGAAAACTGGCTAACCCTGGGGCGGGGCCAATTTTTACCTCAGGGGCATAATTAATATAACATTTGTAGAGGACCTGAACATGATGCTATGTGCTAAATATGAAGGCTGAGAACCCTATAGATTCAGAGGAGAAGATTTTCAAAGTTTTCACTATATGTTTCTATTGAAAACTGGCTACCCCTGGGGCGGGGCCAATTTTGACCCTGGGGCCATAATTTATATAACTTTTGTAGAGGACCAGAACATGATGCTCTGTGCCAAATATGAAAGCTGTGAACCTTGTAGATTCAGAGGAGAAGATTTTCAAAGTTTTCTCTATTTGCTTCTATTGAAAATCAGCCACCCCTGGGGCGGGCCAATTTTGACCCTGGGGCCATAATTTATATAACTTTTGTAGAGGACCTGAACATGATGCTATGTGCCAAATATGAAAGCTGAGAACCTTCCAGTTTCAGGGGAGATGATTTTCAAAGTTTTACTATACGTTTCTAATGAAAACAAGGCACCCCTGGGGCGGGGCCAATTTTGACCCCAGGGGCATAATTTATATAACTTTTGTAGAGGACCTGAATATGATGCTATGTGCCAAATATGAAAGCTGAGAACCCTGTAGATTCAGAGGAGAAGATTTTTAAAGGTTCAAATTGTTGACGACGGACGACGAACGACGGACGATGCATGACGAACGCCGACGGACAACAGGCGATCACAAAAGCTCACCCTGAGCACTTTGTGCTCTGGTGAGCTAAAAAAAACCAGGTGCACAACGACTCATGCTGGTCAACATTCCTGTGAAGTTTGGTGACTCTAGCCCTAGTCAATTCAGAGATATGCACGACACTAAGTAAAGTTTGTCTAATTTCAAGTCATCAGGGACAGTAACTTCAAAGTTAACAGGAGGAGACAATTAAAACAAGAGGGCCATTGGCCCTATATCGCTCACCTGAGTTACAGTAATATATTGACCTTTTAGTGCACTGCTTTCACCCTTTCACTGCTGAATAAAATTGAACTGGATTCAGATCTAATACCAAGTGACTGGTTGACCAAGATCTAAACTGTTTACAACTTGTGCCATTTTTGCCTTAGCTCAAAATGCCTAAAACTGGTCTTTGAGAAATTCAAATGACTTCAATAAAGCTATGCAATTATACCTTGATCCAGGTATATAGGCAAATAAAGTGCTAGGCAGTACATAATGCCAGTTTTTGTGTGAAATGACCAATAAAAATATCTTTAAAAATCGTTTAACCCTTTCCCTCATATAAAGCTGTTTTTATGCATTAGCAAACAGAGTAGACCCAGATCAGACGACTCCTACGGAAGCTGTCTGATCTGGGTCTTCTCTGTTTCTTTTGACACAATATAGATCGGATTCTACAGTTTTTGTCAAAGCAAAAACTTCTCTTCACAGAAATAATGTGTTTTACGCATTAAAATAAGAGTAGACTAGATCAGACAGCTGCTATAGAAGCTGTCTGATCAGGGTCTGCTCTGTTTACATTTGACAAGATATAGATTTGATTTTACAGTTTTTTTCAAAGCTAAAACTTCTATTTATGGAAATAACAATTTTTTAAGCATTAGCAAACAAGGGTAGTCCCAGATCAATTTTTGTCAAAGCAAACAGGTAAAGGGTTAATAGGTGTTTAGAAATAATTCTAGCTCTAGGTGTGAATATCTGATGATAATTCAATTAAACGGGTCATTAGTATTTTTAACAATTGAAATTGAGAAGAGTTACGTCTACTGTTATAATTAAGTTATATTTACTCAGTTATTTCATTAATATCATACAAGATTCAGACATTTTAGGACTTTTTAATGTGTTGTCATCAAATTTTATAAAAAAAAAGTTATATTTAAGATGCTTTTTTTGGGCAGCAGACTTACTCCACAGTAGTAATTTTAACACCTATCATTGTTAGGGGGGCAAATGCATAATCATGTTTTCTTAAGAATTACCATGACTTATATCAGTTGGGCCATTGCATAATCATCAAATTTTTCCTTGATTGGCTGAATAGGTGTTACTCTTAGTTAAGGATTTCCAATATCTCCCACATCTAATTTGAGAGACATTGGAAGACACCATGATAACATCTAGCTATCACTCACGCTACACACTGGGGTTAATGGATCAACATCCCTTTCAAAATGCCTTTAATGTTTCGTCTGCAACAAAAAGTTATTGTCATCTGCTTCAATTCTTAAAACAAACTTACACATGTACTTTCATTTTTTTGCAAAAATATGGTTAAGATGACAAACAGTTTGGATCCTGATGAGACGCGGCAGTATGCGGCCTCTCATCTGGATCCAAACTGTTTGCATAGGTAATCACAGTTTCACCACTAGCGTGCAAAGAGTTAAGAGTCATGCATTGACCTAGAGAGATTTTACTGCCCAGCCTGTAACCTTTGAACTGCAGTTTAGGATCTGAAGAACCCTTATTTAACCCTTAATTTCCCTCATATAAACTTGTTTTCATGCATCTGCAAACAGAGTAGACCCAGATAAGGTGACTCCTATAGGATCAGGGTCTGCTGTTTGCTAATGGAATTTGATATATCTGTTTCTATGCCTTCTAAACAGCTACACTGATTCACCTTCAACATTTTATTATAAATAGTTATAAATAGAATCACTATTCTGGAGATACTCCAATGCAGTTATCTCCCTTTGTCCCTTATGGCTATGCTGATGGGACAAGGGAAATAACTGTGAGGAAATTACCTTTTAAGTGTTACAGATTCTGATGTTAAGTAGCATAAAACCCCAGGGTGAGACCATTTTTGGCCCAGGGGTCATTATTTGAACACACCTGGTAGTGGTATATTAGGTGATGCTTCATACCAAATATCTTAGCTCTAGATTATGTGGTTTCAGACAAAAAGATTTTTAAAGGTTTCCCTCTATAAGTCTATGTAAAAACTACAAGCCCCAGGGCAGGGCCATTTTTGGCCCGGGGGTCATCATTTTAACAAACTTGGTAAAGGACCATTAGATGATGCTATATACCAAATATCAAAGCTCTAGAAATTGTGGTTTCAGAGAAGAAGATTTTTAAAGATTTAAAAAAAAAACCTGTAAAAGTAGTGGGCCATTTTTTGCCCGGGGGTCATGATTTGAACAAACTTGATAGAGGACACCCTAAGGTACATTTCTGTGAAATTTGGTTGAAATCCTCCCAGTGGTTTAGGAGAAGAAGTCATTTGAAATAAAAGTGAACGGACAGACAGACGGACATGCTAACAAATGGGTAGTTGTGTGACTTTTTCCTTTGATCTTTTCTTGTGTGACTAGTCCCACAAGAAAAACTATTTTTGGCTCTAACTTTGGAAAAGAATGATCTGGAAGCTAACCCTAACCCTAACCCTATGTCCCACAACTGGCCAGGTTAATGTCACAAGAAATGGCCAGGTTAATGTCACAAGAGATGGCCAGGTTAATGATTTTACTTGTGGGACTAGTTAGAAAAAGTCACACAACTACCCTTTGGTGAGTGCGGACGGACAGACGGACGGACGGACGGACAGACGGACAGACGGACGAAGGACGACAGGCGGTCACAATAGCTAACCTTGAGCCTTTGGCTCAGGTGAGCTAAAAACTCAGGTGCACAACAGCTCATGCTGGTGAACATTCCTGTGAAGTTTGGTGACTCTAGATCTACTATTTTCAGAGATATGCGGGACACAAAGTTTGTCTAAATTAAAGTGTTCTTATCAGGGGCAATTACTCAACAATTATTAGGGAGAGACAATTAAAAAACAAGAGGGCCAGAATGGCCCTGAAGCGCTCACCAGGTAATCAGAGGGGAAGATTTTCAAAGTTTTCACTATATGTTTCTATAGAAAACTAGCATGCCCTGGGGCGGGGCTAATTTTGACCCAAGAGGCACAATTTATATAACTTTTGTAGAGGACCTGAACATGATGCTATGTGCCAAATATGAAAGCTGAGAGCCTTCCATTTTCAGAGAAGATGATTTTCAAAGATTTGTTTCTATTGAAAACTGCCCATCCCTGGGGCAGGGGCCAATTTTGACCCCAGGGCCATAATGTATATAAATTTTGTAGAGGACCTGAACATGATGCTCTGTGCCAAGTATGAAAGCTGAGAACCTTCAAGTTTCAGGAGAAGATTTTCAAAGTTTTCACTATTTGTTTCTATTGAAAACTGCCCACCCCTGGGATGAGGCCAATTTTGACCCCAGGGCCATAATTTATATCACTTTTGTAGAGAACCTGAACATAATGCTTTGTGCAAAATATTAAAGCTGGGAGACTTCTAGTTTCAGAAGAAGATTTTCAAAGATTTCACTATTTGTTACTACTGAAAACTACCCACCCCTGGGGCGGGGCCAGTTTTGACCCCAGGGCCATAATTCATATAACTTTTGAAGAGGACCTTATACATTGATGCTATGCGCCAAATATGAAAGCTGAGAGCCTTCCATTTTCAGAGAAGATGATTTTCAAAGATTTGTTTCTATTGAAAACTGCCCACCCCTGGGGCAGGGCCAATTTTGACCCCAGGGCCATAATTTATACAAATTTTGTAGAGGACCTGAACATGATGCTCTGTGCCAAGTATGAAAGCTGAGAGCTTTTCAGTTTCAGAGGAGAAGATTTTCAAAGATTTCACTATTTGTTCCTATTGAAAACTGCCCACCCCTGGGGCGGGGCCAATTTTGACCCCAGGGCCATAATTTATATACATTTTGTAGAGGACCTGTACATAATGCTATGTGCCAAATATTAAAGCTGAGAACCTTCTGGTTTCAGAGGAGATGACTTTCAAAGTTTTACTATATGTTTCTATTGAAAACAATGCACCCCTGGGGCGGGCCAATTTTGACCGCTGGGTCATAATTTATATAACTTTTGTACCTGAACATGATTTATATACATTTTGTAGAGGACCTGTACATAATGCTATGTGCCAAATATGAAAGCTGAGAGACTTCCAGTTTCAGAGGAGAAGATTTTCAAAGATTTTACTCTTTGTTTCTATTGAAAACTGCCCACCCCTGGGGCAGGGCCAATTTTGACCCCAGGGCCATAATTTATATAACATTTGTAGAGGACCTGAATAAGATGCCCTGTGTCAAATTTGAAAGCCAAGAGACTTCAAGATTCAGAGAAGAAGATTTTCAAAATTTCACTATTTGTTCCTATTGAAAACTGCCCACCCCTGGGGTGGGGCCAATTTTAACCCCAGGGCCATAATTTATAAAAAAATTGTTGAGGACTTGAACATGATGCTATGTGCCAAATATGAAAGCTGAGAACCTTCTGGTTTCAGAGGAGATGATTTTCAAAGTTTTACTATATGTTTCTATTGAAAACAATGCACCCCTTGGTCAGGGCCAATTTTGACCCCAGGGCCATAATTTATATAACTTTTGTAGAGGACCTGAATATGATGTCCTGTGCCAAATATGAAAGCTGAGAGACTTCTGGTTTCAGAGAAGAAGATTTTCAAAATTTCACTATTTGTTTCTTTTGAAAACTGCCCACCCCTGGGGAGGGGCCAATTTTGACTCCAGGGGCATTATTTATATAACTTTTGTAGAGGACCTGAAAAGGATGCTTTGTGCCAAATATGAAAGCTGAGAGCCTTCCATTTTCAGAGAAGATGATTTTCAAAGATTTCACTATTTGTTTCTATTGAAAACTGCCCACCCCTGGGGCAGGGCCAATTTTGACCCCAGGGCCATAATTTATATAACATGTGTAGAGGACCTGAACATGATGCTCTGTGCCAAGTATGAAAGCTAAGAGCCTTTCAGTTTCAGAGGAGAAGATTTTCAAAGATTTCACTATTTGTTTCTATTGAAAACTGCCCACCCCTGAGGCAGGGCCAATTTCGACACCAAGGCCATAATTTATATAGCTTTTGTAGAGGACCTGAACATGATGCTATGTGCCAAATATTAAAGCTGAGAACCTTCTGGTTTCAGAGGAGATGACTTTCAAAGTTTTACTATATGTTTCTATTGAAAACAATGCACCCCTTGGTCAGGGCCAATTTTGACCCCAGGGCCATAATTTATATAACTTTTGTAGAGGACCTGAATATGATGTCCTGTGCCAAATATGAAAGCTGAGAGACTTTTGGTTTCAGAGAAGAAGATTTTCAAAATTTCACTATTTGTTTCTTTTGAAAACTGCCCACCCCTGGGGAGGGGCCAATTTTGACCCCATGGCCATAATTTATATACCTTTTGTAGAGGACCTGAACATGATGCTAAGTGCCAAATATGAAAGCTGAGAACCTTCTGGTTTCAGAGGAGATGATTTTCAAAGTTTTACTATACGTTTCTTTTGAAAACAATGCACCCCTGGGGCGGGCCAGTTTTGACCACAGGGCCATAATTTATATAACTTTTGTAGAGAACCTGAACATGATGCTATGTGCCAAATATGAAAGCTGAGAGCCTTCCATTTTCAGAGAAGATGATTTACGAAGATTTCACTATTTGTTTCTATTGAAAACTGCCCAACCCTGGGGCAGGGCCAATTTTGACCCCAGGGCCATAATTTATATACATTTTGTAGAGGACCTGAACATGATGCTATGTGCCAAATATTAAAGCTGAGAACCTTCTGGTTTCAGAGGAGATGACTTTCAAAGTTTTACGATATGTTTCTATTGAAAACAATGCATCCCTGGGGCTGGGCCAATTTTGACCCCAGGGTCATAATTTATGTAACTTTTGTAGAGGACCTGAACATGATGCTCTGTGTCAAATATGAAAGCTGAAAAACTTCCAGTTTCAGAGGAGAAGATTTTCAAAGATTTTACTATTTGTTTCTATTGAAAACTGCCCACCCCTTGGTCAGGGCCAATTTTGACTCCAGGGCCATAATTTATATAACTTTTGTAGAGGACCTGAATATGATGCTTTGTGCCAAATATGAAAGCTAAGAGACTTCAAGTTTCAGAGAAGAAGATTTTCAAAATTTCACTATTTTTTTCTATTGAAAACTGCCCACCCCTTGGGCCGGGCCAATTTTGACCCCAGGGGCATTATTTATATAACTTTTGTAGAGGACCTGAAAAGGATGCTATGTGCCAAATATGAAAGCTGAAAGCCTTCCATTTTCAGAGAAGATGATTTTCGAAGATTTCACTAATTGTTTCTATTGAAAACTGCCCACCCCTGGGGCAGGGCCAATTTCGACCCCAAGGCCATAATTTATAAAAACAATTGCAGAGGACCTGAACATGATGCTCTGTGCCAAGTATGAAAGCTGAAAGCCTTTCAGTTTCAGAGGAGAAGATTTTCAAAGATTTCACTATTTGTTTCTATTGAAAACTGCCCATCCCTGGGGCGGGGCCAATTTTGACCACAAGGCCATAATTTATATAACTCTTGTAGAGGACCTGAACATGATGCTATGTGCCAAATATTAAAGCTGAGAACCTTCTGGTTTCAGAGGCGATGACTTTCAAAGTTTTACTATATGTTTCTATTGAAAACAATGCATCACTGGGGCAGGGCCAATTTTGACCCCTGGGTCATAATTTATATAACTTTTGTAGAGGACCTGAACATGATGCTCTGTGTCAAATATGAAAGCTGAGAACCTTCTGGTTTCAGAGAAGAAGATTTTCAAAATTTCACTATTTGTTTCTTTTGAAAACTGCCCACCCCTGGAGAGGGGCCAATTTTGACCCCAGGGCCATAATTTATAAAACTTTTGTAGAGGACCTGAACATGATGTTAGGTGCCAAATATGAAAGCTGAGAACCTTCTGGTTTCAGAGGAGATGATTTTCAAAGTTTTACTATATGTTTCTATTGAAAACAATGCACCCCTGGGGAGGGGCCAGTTTTGACCCCAGGGTAATAATTTATATAACTTTTGTAGAGGACCTGAACATGATGCTATGTGCCAAATATGAAAGCTGAGAGCCTTCCATTTTCAGAGAAGATGATTTTCAAAGATTTCACTATTTGTTTCTATTGAAAACTGCCCAACCCTGGGGTGGGGCCAATTTTGACCCCAGGGGCATTATTTATATAACTTTTGAAGAGGACCTAAAGATGATGTTATGTGCCAAATATGAAAGCTGTGGACCTTCTGGATTCAGAGGAGATGATTTTTAAAATTTCACTATTTGTTTCTTTTGAAAACTGCCCACCCCTGGGGAGGGGCCAATTTTGACCCCAGGGCCATAATTTATATAACTTTTGTAGAGGACCTGAACATGATGCTTTGTGCCAAATATGAAAGCTGAGAACCATCTGGTTTTAGTGGAGATAATTTTCAAAGTTTTACTATATGTTTCTATTGAAAACAATGCACCCCTGGGGCTGGGCCAGTTTTGACCCCAGGGCCATAATTTATATAACTTTTGTAGAGGACCTGAACATGATGCTATGTGCCAAATATTGAAGCTGAGAACCTTCTGGTTTCAGAGGAGATGACTTTCAAAGTTTTACTATATGTTTCTATTGAAAACAATGCACCCCTGGGGTGGGGCCAATTTTGACCCCTGGGTCATAATTTATATAACATTTGTAGAGGACCTGAACATTAATGCTATGTGTCAAATATGAAAGCTGAGAGACTTCCAGTTTCAGAGGAGAAGATTTTCAAAGATTTTACTATTTGTTTCTATTGAAAACTGCCCACCCTTTGGTCAGGGCCAATATTGACCCCAGGGCCATAATTTATATAACTTTTGTTGAGGACCTGAACATGATGCCCTGTGCCAAATATGAAAGCTGAGAGACTTCAAGTTTCAGAGAAGAAGATTTTCAAAATTTCAATATTTGTTTCTATTGAAAACTGCCCACCCCTGGGGCGGGGCAAATTTTGACCCCAGGTCATAATTTATATAACTTTTGTAGAGGACCTGGCTATGTGCCAAATATGAAAGCTGAGAACCTTCTGGTTTCAGAGAAGATGATTTTCAAAGTTTTACTATATGTTTCTATTGAAAACTGCCCACCCCTTGGGCGGGGCCAATTTTGACCCTGGGGGCATTATTTACATAACTTTTGTAGAGGACCTAAAGATGATGCTATGTGCCAAATATGAAAGCTGAGAACCCTGTGGATTTAGAGGAGAAGACTTTTAAAGGTTCAAATTGTTGACGAAGGACACCTCAAATTGTTGACGACGGACACCGCACGATGCACGCCGACTGACGACGGACATCAGGCAATCACAAAAGCTCACCCTCAGCACTTTGTGCAGTGGTGAGCTAAAAACAGGTGCACAACAACTCAAGCTGGTGAACATTCCTACTATAGCCCTAGTGATTTCAGAGATACACGTGACAAAAAGTAAAGTTTCTCTAATTTTAAGTTATCAGGGGCAGTAACTCCAAAGTTAACAGGGGGAGACAATTAAAACAAGAGTGCCAGAATGGCCCAGATATTGCTCACCAGACAATCAGAGGAGAAGATTTTCAATGTTTTCAGTATATGTTTCCCCCCCCCCCCCCCACCTGTCTGCTTGTCAGAACAACTACCATCAATCTGAACATATGTACATACAGAAACATGAAGAGATTTAACAAGAGGGCCTGAAAAGGCCCTGACATCGCTCACCAGACAATCAGAGGAGAAGATTTTCAAAGTTTTCACTATGTGTTTCTATAGAAAATATAGCCAGCCCTGGCGAGGGCCAATTTTGACCCAAGGGGCATAATTTATATAGCTTTTGTAGAGGACCTCAAGTGAATAGAAATTAAAGAAAAATGTAAATGTAAACATATTATAACAATGTAAATCTAAAGAAGGTCATATAAAAAAGTATGTATAGCATCTCCCTGGGCAAAATGGTTGAATTTCAGAAAGAATAAATTAATCTATACTTATGTTCAAAATTTCAGATATTTTCATTATACATTCTACATGAGTTCATATTATTATGCATATCTTAACTTATTTTTAACCCTTCCCCTGTTCGATGTTTATTCAAAATTTCAATACCTACTGAATATTCATGGACAAAATAGTTATAATGAAAAATAGAAAGTGTAGCCATTTTAGAAAGTAATGAAAAACATCTTTCAAATTCCATTAACAAACAGAGTAGGCCCTAATCAGACAGCTGCTAAAGGAGCCGCCTGATCTGGGTCTGTTCTGCTTGCAAATGCATGAAAAGGCATTTATATGAGGGAAAGGGTTAAGTAAACATATTATAAGTACATTGTATATTGTACACAAAATGGAAATAATTTAATGCAATTTGCACTATATAATATCATAAGTAAACAGAGCAGACTGATCATATGGCTACTAAATGAGCCATCTAATCTGGGTCTACTCTGTTTGCAATGGTGTAGAAATGCATAATTATGGAGTAAAGGGTTAATTGTCTGTGCAATAGGCCAGATCTAAAAATATCAGTTGTCTACCCAGAAGAGAGGCAATCCAGTTGTTATCAAAAGTGCAAAGGGAGACCTAGCACAGTTTGGATTCTGATCTGATGCATATGTAACTTCAAGTTACATATGTGTCAGATCAGAATCCAATATTGTACTTCATAATTGTTTTGTACAAGAGAGTTAATTGTAGGATTGACATGTATTAAAAACAATGTGAACAATCTTAGACAAGCTGACAACAATTCTGAAGCAGATAAAGAATGCTACAGCATAGAACACTTGACTTGTATTCAGCTGAACTTCACAAAATATATACTGATAAGACTCTATATTGATATCTGAGAGCTTAATGGAGGACATAGATATGCAAAGAGAATTTTGAGAATTATCCACTTAGTTTTCTCAATCTAAAATGAGTGTTTGTTATTTATTTGGCTAAACACAATTTCTACTCTACTGATCAGACTAAGGGTAAACTTGCATAAACACTGGTAGGTCAGTCTCCCCTCACTACTGCCTGACCTGATGGCCTTTATGAGTAAAGATAAGATGCTTAAAAGTGCAGTCAGCTTCAAGTTTGCTAGAAAACTGGCCACCCTGGGGTGTAGCCAATTTTGACCCCAGGGGCATAATTTATATAACTTTTGAAGAGGACCTGAACATGATGCTATGTGCCAAATATGAAAGCTGAGAACCTTCCAGTTTCAGAGAAGAAGATTTTCAAAATTTTACTATATATTTCAATAGAAAACAAGGCACCCCTGGGGCGGGGCCAATTTTGACTCTAGGGGCATAATTTATATAACTTTTGTAGGGGACCTACAGATGATGCTATGTACCAAAGATGAAAGCTGAGAACCCTGTAGATTCAGAGGAGAAGATTTTTAAAGGTTCAAATTGTTGACGCGGACGACGGACGACGCACGACGGACGACGGACGACGGACATCAGGCGATCACAAAAGCTCACCCTGAGCACAAAAGTGCTCTGGTGAGCTAAAAACAATACATGCCCAAACCCAATTTATGCAATAAAAATGAAGAATAATTCAGAGAAATAAGACCCTTTCATGAGGTTTTTGTTAAATCCAAAGTTCTAAAGTTAGGTACCTTTTCAGAAAAACATTAAGTTCAAGGACCATAACTCTGACAACAATTATTCAACCAGACCGATTGTACCTCATCTAGATTTAGCTTTATATTAAATATGAAGTTCATATCTCCAACCACTTCCAAAGAAAGACCGGAAAATTGAAAATTTGACAATAAATTAAAGTTCAAGGGCCATAACTCAAGCAAAAATTATTAAATCAGACTGAGCTTGGGAATTAAGCTGTAAATCATCTAGATTTAGCTTTATGCCAAATATAAAGTTATAGTGTATATGCGCCAAAAGTGTGAAGGCTGCATTCATTTTGCTCTGATGCTTTGCATAGTTTAAAGAGGGAAATACTTCGAAAAACTTTCTGAAACGTGACACTATTGTGCATGAAGGAAGTGTTAATAGATTGGTGTACTTTTTAAGTGATTCTGTTGTGTGATTTGACGGAAAAAGTGAAATTAATAAATCATTTTTTGTGCATTACTGGATCTTTAAATTCAAATGTGTGTGCCTCAGGCATTAGGAAATACAGGTGAAGAGCGGATTAGTACAACACAGCCACAGTTACAGTTACAGTATACCAGGTGTGATCTTTCCATTATAGGGCAATTATCGCCTATTTTGAAACCCAACAAGCTAGTATTGTCCAGGTTGAAAGAGTTAGGGCTGTTAAACTTTGGTCAATTTGGCTTAGCTAAATTCAGAGGCTCCAGAGGGGGCAACTCAAAACCAAAGCGTATTTGGGATGAAAATAAAGGTGTTCATTTAAACAAATTAAGGGAAATACCTCAGTCAATTCCAATTGTTTCTGGAAACCGTCCGACAGAATGTAAGATTTCACCTGATGGCGTAAATCTCAGTCATTTGAAACAGTTCCCCCAGGTAATCCCCATTGTTTCGAAACCTAACGTGTACGCGAGTAAATTCTCAACAGTGTCCCTTTCTGAGAAAACGAAAACTGTTGTTCATGTAAAACGCGAACCTTCAATGCCTGTGAGAATTCAGACCTTTGTAAAAGTATGCAGTATAAACCCTAGATCAGTCAAAAACAAGGCTCTTTCTATTTGCGACTATATCGTTTCAAATGACTTTGATGTGGTAGCCATTACGGAAACCTGGCTCGGTAGTTCTGTTGACAATTCTTGCTTAAGTGAACTGGTTCCTACTCATTACAGAATCCAACATGTCCCTCGCTGCAATGGCAACCGTGGCGGCGGGGTTGCAATCATACATAAGGCTTCAATAGGACTTCGCCTCCATAAATTGACAAGAGATAATGATTTCTCAAACTTTGAGTACATGGACTGCACTATAAGTATCCGAGATTTCAATATGCGCCTAGTAGTTGCTTATAGACCACCACCATCTCGTGGTAATGGTCTAAAAACTGGAGATTTCCTTGAGAGTGAGTGGCCATTTTTCTTATCTAAACTTGCGACCACCGATAAACCGGTCGTCATTGTAGGGGATTTAAATATCCACCTTGACATTCCAAATGACAGAAACACTGCTAACTTTGTTAGTACATTCCAATCGTTTGGACTGCGACAGCATGTAAATGAAGCCACTCATGTAGGGGGACATACTCTTGATGTTGTTATTACACGGGATGGTGATGACTGTGTGTCAAACATTGAAGTCACAGATCCTGGACTGTCCGACAGTAGTGGTAAATTTTCGCGAGATCATTTTTCTGTAATTTTCGAGGCAGAGGCCGCAAAACCTCCAACAGTGAGGAAAACTGTTTCATTTCGGAAACTTAGGGCAATTAATGTCGAATCATTCAAAAGGGACCTCCTCGACTCAGTACCCATCGAGACAAGTATGCAAACGGCAGATGTTGATGAGCTGGTTAAATCATATACACAGATACTGGCAGCACTTGTCAATAAACATGCACCACTGTGTACTAAAACCATAACACTCAGACCATCATGTCCTTGGTATACCCAGGAACTGCACGATGCTAAACATGTAAAGCGCAAATTGGAACGGAACTGGAAAAAGTCCAGGCTCACAATAGACCATCAGCTATACAGAGAACAGTGTGCCAAAGTCAACAAGCTGCTGATAAAGTCGAGAATTGATTTCTACTCAGAGAAAATTGAAACATGCCAGGCAGACTCAAAAAGTCTTTTCAAAGTCACTAAGCATCTGCTAGGTTCAACTAATGATATCGCATTGCCTAAGAATTCATCCTCAAAACAACTTGCACAAGACTTCAGTGACTTTTTCGTTGAAAAGGTGGACAAAATACGGGCAGATATTTCATCAGGCACTGTATCCAGTGTGCCGAATACCACTGAGATGCAGCATTCAACAAACTTTTTAGAAAAGTTTGATGTGGCTACAGTGGAAGAAGTAGAACAGATCATTAAGGCATCCCCCTGTAAGTCTTGCGAACTGGATCCAAAACCTACATGGCTGCTAAAGGCATGCCTTGATGAACTCCTACCAATTTTGACAAACATTATTAACTCCTCTTTAGACACTGCCTGCGTTCCAAAAAGTTTCAAGATGTCACATGTCAGACCCCTTTTAAAGAAACCTGATCTCGATTCAAATGAACTTAAAAATTATAGGCTTGTATCAAATCTGCCATTTGTCTCCAAAGTATTAGAAAAAGTTGTTGACAAACGCATTGAGTCCCATCTGACCTCAAACAATCTACATGAGCAGCATCAGTCAGCATACCGAAAGCATCATTCAACAGAGACTGCTCTTCTGAAAGTTCAAAACGATATCCTTCAATCCCTAGATAGAAACGAAATTACAATTCTGGTGATGCTTGACTTATCGGCTGCATTTGATACTATCGATCACGAAACGTTGCTGAAACGCCTGGAAAGAGACTTCGGAATCATTGGGAAACCTCTTGAGTGGATGACCTCCTATCTAAATGACCGCTATCAAAAAGTGTCAATAGATGGGGAATTGTCCACTCCAGTTAACATGAGATATAGTGTGCCACAGGGATCGGTCCTAGGACCGAAGCTTTACATCATGTACACAAAACCTGTCGGCTTAATCTGCAGAACCCATGGGCTCAACCACCATTTTTATGCCGATGATTCACAATTATACCTATCATTTAAGCCCAAGGACATTTCCTGTCAACAGGAAGCTTTATCACGAGTTGAGAACTGTCTCAAGGAGCTAGTGTCTTGGATGCACCAGAACATGCTGAAGCTCAATACTGACAAAACCGAGGTCATACTGTTTCATACTAAAAACACAGAAGTACCTGAAGAGATTCATGTGCAAGTAGGACCCTCTAAAATCAAGCCATCTCTTTGTATAAAGAATCTCGGCGCATGGCTCGATTCACAAATGGATATGACATCACGCATCAAATCCGTGTGTAGGTCTAGTTATGCACAGCTCCGACGAATAGGTCATATAAGAAAGTATCTCTCGCCTGCTGCTACCATGACTTTGGTGAACTCTCTGGTTACATCAAAGATAGACTACTGCAACTCATTGCTGCATGGAATTCCAAACAAAACACTGCGGAAGCTTCAAAGAGTGCAAAACACAGCAGCCCGCATCATAACAAGGACTTCTCGATATAATCATATCACGCCGGTTTTGAAGGAACTTCACTGGCTTTCGGTTCAGCATCGGATTGAATTCAAAATTCTGACACTTACGTATAAGGCCATGCACAATGAATCCGCCAAGTACATTGTCGACATGCTTGACGTGTACAGGCCCCGCAGAGAATTAAGATCAGCAAGTAGTTCTTTGTCGTTGGTTGTACCAGAAAGTCGTAAGGTAAAATACGGTGAGAGAAGTTTCATGCATGCAGCTCCCAAACTCTGGAATGCTCTTCCATCAGGCATTAGAGATGCAAGCTCACTGGCATGTTTCAAAAAATCTCTGAAAACGCATTTCTTCAACATATATTATTAGGGCAGTTTAGAAAACGTAGCTGCTAATCGTCGGTTGTCATAACTGCTGCATTGGCCACAGAGTGTTGATCCTGCCACTTCCTTATGACTGTGGACTTTTAAACCCCCCCTTTTTTTTTTCAAATATAATGCTCCACAAATGTAGAAAAATAGATAAATGAATAACAAAAACCTCATCCATATTGTTATGGACTTCTAGGGAATCCCCTTGCTGTTGAACGTGTGGGTGTTGTGTCAGCGGGATTCCGCTGTCCAGATGTGGTGGTGGCCGAGGGAGTGCGGTTGTCAAACGGGGCATCCCTATATGCTTGGTACCTCTGGTAACTCCAGCATCCCTCTACGGTATAATTCCGCGCTGGTACATTGGGAGTCTTGCTGGCATGACTTGCTACCCTGCCCTTAACCAGTGCCAGGGATTCCTGTTAAGCTAACCCAGTTTCCGTATTTTTGCTTACCAGTGAACTTGGTCGTGTAATATATGGGCAGCGGGCAGATTAAGCCTGTACGGTCTAATGCAGCATCGCGTGTCTCAATCAGTCTCGATTTGTCCGATGTGATTCCTTTGCCATTGCAGCCGGTGGGATATGTTGCAGGAACAGTATACGGGATACCTTCTTTAGTTCTACTTTGGCTGGGCTTTTTGGGGTCCCATAATAAGACATTTTATTCTGTAATTAAACTTCGGATATACCCAATTACAACTCTATTAAAATATGATACGCTGTGTACTCCCTCATTGCCATAGCGGGTCGAATAGTGTTTGACTGGAGGGGTTGCATAGTGCGCGTATATAACAGTTGTGTATTTGTATTGCTTAGTTTATATGCATAAACTTCAAATTGATCTGTTCTGTTACCCAATTTTCCGGCAATATTTTATGTGCAGTGTTGTATGCTAAATGAATGTACCCAAGTCTGTTGAGTCTGGGTCAAAATTATGGGACGTATTGGCACTGCGCATAGAATGTTGCATTCAAGTTTTGTTTTTTATAATCTGAGTGCGTTGACACACTATAATAGAACATAATACGAAACGGACAGATAAACTTACGGAAAAGATGTAGCTTATTTACCTATGTCCTAAATAAATTCTATTTTATTATTATTCTTATCTATATATAAGTATTAAATATATTTTATTTTAAATGTTCTATAATTTACGCATTATTGTACAGAAAATGTATCTTTGTGAAGCGCTTTTGAACGCACATATCCTGTATGAAAAGACCGCTATATAAATGTGGTATAATAAAATAATAATAATAAAGTTAATATCTGCAGCCACTTCCAAAAAAGTCTGGAAAATCCCAAATTTGAAGAAAAAAATTAAAGTTCAAGGGCAAGAACTCTGGAAATAATTATTCAACCGGACTGAGATTATAACATAAGCTGTAACTTATCTAGATTTAGCTTTGTACCAAATATAGAATTGATATCTTGAGTCACTTCCATAAAAAAGTCCAGAAAACCGAAAAACACTGGTAGGGGACTAAAAAGGGGAGATAACTCCTGAAGTAGTGGTCCGATCATAATGGAAATATGCGGTGCACAGGTTTATATGGTCATATCGCTATACATGAACTTTCAGCAAAATTGAAGCAAAACTGTAGAAGAAGATGGCTGGACAAAATTGTGTCCACGGACGGACGGATGGACAGACAGACAACTCTGGCAAAAACAATATGTCTCCCCATAAATGGGGGAGACATAATTATTATAAATCCAGTAAGATTTGGCAAATTTATAATGTCCAAAGTTAACTATGAATACATTATTAATATCATAAAACGAGGGCTATGGAAATCTTTTACTTGCCCCTAAACAAATCAGTTGAAAAGTTCTACTTGTCCGCCTAATATCAATATGTACCTAACTAAATGCAAAATCATAAATAAAAGGGCCATGGTTGCCCTATCAGAGTTCATACAGAGATTTGGTGAGAAAATTTAAGCACTTTTCAAGGACTTTTTAAGGACTTAATTTCAAAATTAAAGAACAATAGTGACACAATCTGTCTTGCCCAAACACTGAAAAGACCCATTCAAAAGCAACCACAAGCAGGAAATAAGCTTAATTAAGTGTAAGAGTAATGCAGAAGATCTTTCTGCATTACTCTTACACTTCAATTAGTAGTCACATATCTGCTAATGTCAAAGTTTCTGCTATAGTATATTTGAATGAGCCATAGCAAATCTACAGTAGCCAATAGGTCTGCCTGGACAGATTTCAAGGACATTTATGATGATTTTCAAGCACTTTTTAAGCATTTTTCAGGTTTGGACAAAATTAAAGACTTTTCAAGCACTTATTTATAAATGTTTTCAAGCACTTTTCAAGGCAACCCCTGAAATTCAAGGAGTTTTCAAGGCTGTTTGAACACTGCCTGTACCGCTCACCTGGTTAATAGGTGAAACGGTATATTATGTACATCTACCAAATTTGTCCAGACCGCTGTATTTCACTTTGCTACAAGAACATTTAAGGATCATTCCTATGAAGTTTGATCAAATTCCATTATGAAGTTTAAGAGCACATGCCGTTTAAAGAAACTGCTCATCGAAATGTAATGTTTTAGCACATGTGACATACTTACACTGTATATAGCCACTCAAAACCGTTTGTGAAAATTTGGTGAAATTTCAAGTCTGACATTGGTTTAAGAGATTTTGTTTAAATAAATTGTAGACAAAGGATGACAGACAGGGCAATCCCAATTAATAGCTCACCTTGGTACTTCGTATCAGGTGAGCTAAAACCACCTACTACATGCTATACGTAAGAAGAGGTCACTGACCACAGCAACAACAATGAATCTCAACCATAGTTTTTAAAATGTTATGTAAGGTCACCACCTGAAATTTTAGTCCTAGGACAAGTAGAAAAGAAAGATCCACTCATCCAATGGTGTAATCTCACCAGGTTAGACAAGTCTGGCATAGGATTTCCACAGCCCTGCTATAACAATTATTCAGAGGTCCAGATAAGATGCATAAATTAAAACATTTTCAAGAATAACTTCTTTATTTTTCCACCAAACCCTATGTTGTTCTCGAAGAGACAATTCTAAAGAGTGGTCATAACATAGGGTTTGGCGGAGAAATGACGATTTTAGTACTGGAGTACGCACATTTATCTGTAGCTCTGATAATTTCAACTAAATGCTATGCTTTGGCTAAGGTTTGATAGTTTACATAATTCTTTCAGTAATCTCAAGCAATTTATAGTATAACCCTTTATACCTCATATCAATGACTTTTGGCACCTTTGCAAATATATGCAGAGTAGACCCAGATCAAACAGCTCCTGTAGGAGCCATCTCATCAGGACCTGCTCTGTTTGCTCATTAAATAATATAGATCTGATTCTACAGTTTCTGTTATGGTATAACACTCCAATTTTCATAGTAGCATTATAAAAATCCACTAATTAATATTCATACAGTAATAATTTCTTACATGAATAGTCAAGGTAAAGGCTAAGGTAAAGTCACAAGCCAATCTTAAATATTGTTCAAGACCAACTTACCCTCTTAACAAGAGAAGGAACAGAAGAGACTGTCAACCCCTTCACCCTGTCAGCTATTTTGCTGGCAACCCTTTTCAAATGGAACAAGTTGATTGGCTCAATTGACATGTCTGCAAGTTTACTCTGCTCATCTAAAAGGAAAGAACCAAGTTCAAAGATAAGATGCGTAAATTTAAACATTTTCAAGCATAACTCCTTTATTTCTAGAGACGATTCTAAAGAGTGGTCACAGTATAGAATTTGGTTGAGAAATAATGATTTTAGTATTTGGGTGCACACCGTTATCTGTAGGTCTGTAAGTTGTTTATAAAGTTGGATAAACTACAGTTTATACTGGTGAATGTCAACCAGAATAAATCATATGTGTTTACAATAAAACAAGAGGGCCAGAATGGCCCTGAAGCGCTCACCAGACAATCAAAGGAGAAGATTTTCAAAGTTTTCACTATATGTTTCTATTGAAAGCTGGCTACTCCTGGGGCAGGGCAAATTTTGACCACAGGGGCATAATTTATATAACATTCGTAGAGGACCTGAACATGAAGCTATGTGCCAAATATGAAAGGTATGAACCTTCCAGTTTCAGAGAAGATTTTCAATGTTTTTACTATATATTTCTATTGAAAACTGACCACCCCTCAGGTGGGGCCAATTTTAACCACAGGGGCATAATTTTAAACAAGGCCATACAAAGTTCTGACTAAAGGCAATCAACTGTTCTTCTGAACGGGTATGTGTACCCTAGCATTCCAAACCATTTGAATATTATCATAAATTATTACATAATAATTTCATATTCATAAGTTTAACTTAATAGTTTCAAGTAATACAATTTCATGCTAAAAAATATTTCATAATTTATTTAAAACCTTTAATTTGGCATTCTGGAGTCTTTAAATGATTTACCCTTCTTCTGAACTGCAGGGCAGGTTATAATAATATCATAATGCCAATCACTATTATCAATTAACCCTTCCCTCATATAAACATGTTTTCACACATTAGAAAACAGAGTAGACCCAGATCAGATGCCTCCTATAGGAGCCATCTGATCAGGGCCTGCTCTGTTTGTTAATGGAATTTGATACATCTGTTCCTTAAGATTCTAAACTGGCTACAATGTTCCACCTACTATATTTCATTATAATTATTTTGTAGATGAATATTCAGTAGGTTGTGAAATTTGGAAAAAAAATGTCTACAATGTTCCACCTTCCATACTTTTTTACTATTTTGTTCATGAATATGCAGTAGGCATTCAACTTAATAATAAACATAGAACAGGCAAAGGGTTAAGACAGAGCTCCAGCAACAGATACAGGTGACCTAAAAATAGCCACTGGTCATCTCTCCCTAATGCTTGACTGGATGACCTATTTATGAGTAATGAGAAGATGCTTAAAAACGCAGTCAGCTATAAGTTTGCTAGAAAACTGTCCACCATTGGGTGTAGCCAATTTTGACCACAGGAGCATAATTTATATAACTTTTGTAGAGGACCTGAACATGATGCTATGTACCAAATATGAAAGCTGAGAACCTTCCTGTTTCAGAGGAGATGATATTCAAAGTTTTCACTATATATATATGTTTCTATAGACAAGAGGGCCATTGGCCCTATATCGCTCACCTGAGTTACAGTAATACATGTATATTGACATGTTAATTTTTCAGTGGAAAACAATCTAGCAGATGAAATAAGCTTAGTGCACTGCTTTCACCCTTTCACTGCTGAATAAACTTGAACTGGATTCAGAACTAATACCAAGTGAATGGTTGACCAAGATCTAAACTGTTTACAACTTGTGCCATTTTTGCCTTAGCTCAAAATGCCTAAAACTGGTCTTTGAGAAATTCAAATGACTTTTATAAAGCTATGCAATTAATGCAATTATACCTTGACCCAGGTATATAGGCAAATAAAGTGCTAGGCAGTACATAATGCCAGTTTTTGTGTGAAATGACCAATAAGAATATCTTTAAAAATCGTTTAACCCTTTCACTCATATAAAGCTGTTTTCATGCATTAGCAAACAGAGTAGACTCAGATCAGACGACTCCTACGGAAGCTGTCTGATCTGGGTCTTCTCTGTTTCTTTTGACACAATATAGATCGGATTCTACAGTTTTTGTCAAAGCAAAAACTTCTCTTCAGAGAAATAATGTGTTTTACACATTAAAAATAAGAGTAGACTAGATCAGAAGGCTGCTATAGAAGCTGTCTGATCAGGGTCTGCTCTGTTTACATTTGACAAGATATAGATTTGATTTTACAGTTTTTTTCAAAGCTAAAACTTCTATTTATGGCAATAACAATTTTTTAAGCATTAGCAAACAAGAGTAGTCCCAGATCAATTTTTGTCAAAGCAAATAGGTTAAGGGTTAATAGGTGTTTAGAAATAATTCTAGATCTAGGTGTGAATATCTCATGATAATTCAATTAAACGGGTCATTAGTATTTTTAACAATTGAAATTGAGAAGAGTTACGTCTATTGTTATAATTAAGTTATATTTACTCAGTTATTTCATTAATATCATACAAAATTCAGACATTTTAGGACTTTTTAATGTGTTGTCATCAAATTTTATATAAAAATGTTATATTTAAGATGCTTTTTTGGGCAGCAGTAGTAATTTTAACACCTATCATTGTTAGGGGGGCAAATGCATTATCATGTTTTCTTAAGAATTACCATGACTTATATCAGTTGGGCCATTGCATAATCATGTTTTCACAGTTTTCTTAAACATTACCATGACTTACATCAGTTGGGTTTGGACCCAGATCAAAAGTCTAGATGGTGATCATTTTCCTTGATTGGCTGAATTGTTACTTTCCAATATCTCTCACATCTAATTTGAGAGACATTGGAAGACACCATGTAACATCTAGCTATCACTAACACTACACACTGGGGTTAATAGGTCAAAATGCCTTTAATGTTTCGTCTGCAACAAAAAGTTATTGTCATCTGCTTCAATTCTTAAATTAAACTTACTTTCTTTTTATTGCAAAAATATGGTTAAGATGACAAACAGTTTGGATCCTGATGAGACGCTGCAGTATGCGGCCTCTCATCTGGATCCAAACTGTTTGCATAGGTAATCACAGTTTCACCACTAGCATGCAAAGAGTTAAGAGTCATGCATTGACCTGGAGAGATTTTACTGCCGAGCGCTGTAACCTTTGAACTGAAGGATCTGGAGTTGTTCATTTAACCCTTAATTTCCCTCATATAAACTTGTTTTCATGCATCTGCAAACAGAGTAGACCCAGATAAGGTGGCTCCTGTAGGATCAGTGTCTGTTATTTGCTAATGGAATTTGACAGATCTGTTTCTATGCCTTCTAAAACAGCTACACTGATTCACCTTCAACATTTTATCATAAATAGATATAAATAGAATGACACTGGAACTCCAATGCAGTTATCTCCCTTTGTCCCTTATGGCTATGCTGATGGGACAAGGGAAATAACTGTGAGGAAATTACCTTTTAAGTGTTACAGATTCAGATGTTAAGTAGCATAAAACCCCAGGGTGAGACCATTTTTGGCCCAGGGGTCATTATTTGAACACACCTGATAGTGGTATATTAGGTGATGCTTCATACCAAATATCTTAGCTCTAGATTATGTGGTTTCAGACAAAAAGATTTTTAAAGGTTTCCCTATATAAGTCTATGTAAAAACTACAAGCCCAAGGGCAGGGCCATTTTTGGCCCGGGGGTCATCATTTTAACAAACTTGGTAAAGGACCATTAGATGATGCTATATACCAAATATCAAAGCTCTAGAAATTGTGGTTTCAGAGAAGAAGATTTTTAAAGATTTAAAAAAAAAACCTGTAAAAGTAGTGGGGCGGGGCCATTTTTTGCCCGGGGGTCATGATTTTAACAAAACTGATAGAGGACACCCTAAGGTACATTTCTGTGAAATTTGGTTGAAATCCTCCCAGTGGTTTAGGAGAAGAAGTCATTTGAAATAAAAGTGAACGGACAGACGGACGGACAGACGGACATACTAACGAGTTGTGTGACTTTTTCCTTTGATCTTTTCTTGTGGGACTAGTCCCACAAGAAAAACTATTTTTGGCTCTAACTTTGGAAAAGAATGATCTGGAAGCTAACCCTAACCCTAACCCTATGTCCCACAACTGGCCAGGTTAATGTCACAAGAAATGGCCAGGTTAATGTCACAAGAGATGGCCAGGTTAATGATTTTACTTGTGGGACTAGTTAGAAAAAGTCACACAACTACCCATTGGTGAGTGCGGACAGACGGACAGACGGACAGACGGACAGACGGACGACGGACGACAGGCGGTCACAATAGCTCACCTTGAGCCTTTGGCTCAGGTGAGCTAAAAACAATGCACCCCTGGGGCGGGGCCAATTTTGACCCCAGGGACATAATTTATATAACTTTTGTAGAGGACCTACAGATGATGCTATGTGCCAAAGATGAAAGCTGAGACCCCTGTAGATTCAGAGGAGAAGAATTTTAAAGGTTCAAATTGTTGACGACGGACGACGAACGACGGACGACGCACGACGCACGACACACGACGCACGCCGACGGACGACGGACATCAGGCAATCACAAAAGCTCACCCTGAGCACTTTGTGCTCTGGTGAGCTAAAAACCAACCCACAAACAAATGCAAAAAGCAAATTCGCTGAATTGATATCCCCAGCCAAACATGCCCTGACCTCAGTATAGAACAAGTCTTTGACCAAAGAGACAAAAGGGTTTTTTGCAAACAAAGTGCCATTACTCTGGTGTGCCATGGTAAATGTGACTGATACTTGTATGGCCACATTTCCTCATGGTACTAAACATTTATACAAAGTTTCATAGTGTATCTCCAAATAGTTTCTGAGATATGGCTCTGGACAGACAAAAGTGTTACAACTCTGGTGTTCCACAAAGCCACATGTCCTTATGCTACTAAACATTTATACAAAGTTTCATAGAAAAATTCTAATCAGTTTCTGAGAAATGGCTCCGGACAACAAAACAGTTACATTTTTTGCAAACAAAGGGCCATAACTATGGTGTTCCAGGTTTAATATAAATGATACTTACACAGCCGAATGTCCTTATGCCACTTAATATTTATATAAAGTTTCATAAAAAAACTCCATACAGTTTCTGAGAAATTGCTCTGGACATGCAAAAACGTTATATTTTTGGCAAACAAAGGACCATAACTCTGATGTATTAAGGTCAAAATGAGTGATTCATGCAGGCTGACATTTATGTAACATTTATACAAAGTTTCAATGAAAAACTGCAAACCTTTTCTGAGATATCACTCAACTGAGGACAACACCAAAACTAGATCCCTCCAACTTTGGCAAGGAATAAAAACTGGTCTGGGTATACACCCTCTGAACAGTCACAGAGTTCACATATTGTCACAGAGAAGCTCATATCATTATATGAGATTCTAAATGACAACTCTGATTAAAATATCTCAACTTATACCTTGACTTGACACAGCCTTAAAGTTACTTAATTACAAACAGTGTAGACCTCTAGTTTCTGCCCTGTTAGCTTATGGATTAACCCATTACCTCATATGCTATTTTTAGATCTATCCTTTTTTAATAAATCCGAAAAGGAGCATTTACTAGAGAAAAGGAAAATTTTAGAATTGTGTAGTTTTGAAATCATTGTGATAAATAGAGCATTTGTGGAGGAATGAGGTAATGAACATGCATTCATGGTAAAAAGTCATGTGTTAAACTATAACAAGAGTTGTCCGCAGACAGCATGCTTCACTTTGTTTAGTGCTGGATAGTGTAGTGGAAGTCTAAGTCGGAAAGGGCAGATAACTATAGCAAAACTAATTTGAGGGTTACCTGCCCTTGTGGAATGGGTCCCCCTTGTAATAGTTAACATGCATACCAAATTTGAACAAATATCTTGGACAGTTTCTGAGACATGGACCTTAACATAAAACTTAACTAACAATGAAAATTCTAAGTCAAAAGGGGTATAACTATGGCAAAATTAATTTAAGGGTTACCTATTCTTGTGAAATGGGTTGCCCTTGTGATAGTAAACATACATACCAAATGTGAACTAAATATCTTTGATGGTTTCTGAGAAATGGACCTTAACAAAAAGTTTAACCAACGCCGACACCGACAAGAGGGTCATGACCACTTTTTCAACAAGAGGGCCAGAATGGCCCTGAAGCGCTCACCAGTTAAACAGAGGAGAAGATTTTCAAAGTTTTTTTCTATAGAAAACTGGCTACACCTGGGACGGGGCCAATTTTGACCCTAGAGGCATAATTTATATAACTTTTGTAGAGGACCTGAACATGATGCTATGTGCCAAATATGAAAGCTGAGAACCTTCCAGTTTCAGAGGAGAAGATTTTCAAACTTTTCACTATATGTTCCTATTGAAAACTGCCGAACCCTGGGGCGGGGCCAATTTTGACCACCGGGCCATAATTTATATAACTTTTGTAGAGGACCTGAACATGATGCTATGTGCCAAATATGAAATCTGAGAACCTTCCAGTTTCAGAGGAGAAAATTTTCAAACTTTTCACTATATGTTTCTATTGAAAACTTTCCACCCTGGGGCTGGGCCAATTTTTACCCCAGGGCCATAATTTATATAACGTTTGTAGATGACCTGAACATAATGCTATGTGCCAAATATGAAAGCTGAGAACCTTCTAGTTTCAGAGGAGAAGATTTTCAAACTTTTCACTATATGTTTTTATTGAAAACTGCCCAACCCTGGGGCGGGCCAATTTTGACCACCGGGCAATCATTTATATAACTTTTGTGGAGGACCTGAACATGATTCTATGGGCCAAATATGAAAGCTGAGAACCTTCCAGTTTCAAGAGAAGATTTTCAAAGTTTCTATTGAAAACAAGGCACCCCTGGAGCATGGCCAATATTGACCCCAGGGGCATAATTTATATATAACTTTTGTAAAGGACCTAAAGGTGATGCTTTGTGCCAAAGATGAAAGCTGAGAACTCTGTAGATTCAGAGAAGAAGATTTTTAAAGGTTCAAATTGTTGACGACGGACGACGCTTGCTGACGGACGATGGACATCAGTTGATCACAAAAGCTCAACCTGAGCACTTTGTGCTCTGGTGAGCTAAAAAGTGGAGCTAAAAATCATCGAATTAATATTTATGATGTCAATATTTCGTATCTAAATAATTATCAGATAAATTTATAAGGCCAATTCACAGAATTTGTTTTTCTTTTGTTTATTACATATCTCCTTCAGCAGAATATAAGAAACTTGGAATTTTATCAGAATCCAAGCTATTTGATACTTTGATTTTGTGTTTGACATTCAAAGGGAAACTCAGCATACACTTTAGAAACTGAAGCAAACTGCTTACAAATGTAACAGGTTGTGCAATAGTTCTGCCCTACAACCTCTGTATGTATATGTAGACATTAGTTCTTTGTTAAGTTTCTTTACTGCGTGCAGTATTCAATTCTCAGAACTAAAATCATTGAAACTGATGATCCTGAAGGACCAGTAAACATAACAACAATTAAATCATGGATGGATCTACTACAAAGTGCAATTAAAAACAAGAGGGCCATGATGGCCCTTAATCGCTCACCTGTTAGTAACAGATTAATGATTTCAATGACAGATTGCATAATTTGAAAAATATTGGTAGAAAACCATTAGATGATGCTACATACTAAATATAAAGAGTCTAGAACTTACAGATTTGGTGGAGAAGATATTTTAAAGATTTTCCTATGAAAAATTGTTAAGCCCCAGGGCGGGGCCAATTTTGATCCGGGGTTCATAATTTGAAAATCTTGGTAGAAGACTATTTGATAATGCAACATACCAAATATCTAAGGTCTATGCCTTACAAGTTCAGAGAAGACTTTTAAAGATGTTTAAGAGAAGATTTTTCAAAACTTTCCTATGAAAAACTGATATGCCCCTGGGCGGGGCCGTTTTCAACCCAGGGGACATAATTTGAACAATCTTGGTAGACAACTATTAGATAGCGCTACATACCAAATATTAAAGGTCTCTGCCTTACAGTTTTGGAGAAGAAGATTCTTAAAGCTTTTCATATGAAAAACTGATAAGCCCAAGGGCGGGGCCATTTTTGACCCAGAGGTAATAATTTGAATAATCTTGGTAGATAACCATTAGATGATGCTACATACCAAATATCAAGGGCCTAGACCTTACAGTTCTGGAGGAGAAGATTTATAAAGATTTTCCTATGAAAAACTGATAAGCCCTTGGGCGGGGCCATTTTCGGTCTGTGGTCATATTTTGATTAATCTTGGTAGAGGACGATTAAATAATGCTACATACCAAATATCAAAGGTCTATACCTTATAGTTTTAGAGAAGAATATATTTAAAGATTTTCCTATGAAAAACTGATAAGCCCCGGGGCGGGGCCATATTTGGCCCAGGGGTCATATTTTAAACAATCTTAGTAGAGGACCATTAGATCATGCTACATACCAAATATCAAAGGTCTATTGCCTTACAGTTTCAGAGAAGATGATTTTTTAAAGATTTTCCTATGAAAAACTGATAAGCCCTGGGGCGGGGCCATTTTTGTCCTGGGGGTCATAATTTGAACAATCTTAGTAGAGGACCATTAGATGATGCTACATACCAAATACCAAAGGTCTATTCCTTACATTTTCAGAGAAGAAGATTTTTAAAGATTTTCCTATGAAAAACTGATAAGCCCCGGGGTGGGGCCATTTTTGGCCCAGGGGTCATATTTTGAACAATCTTAGTAGAGGACCATTAGATGATGCTACATACCAAATATCAAAGGTCTATGCCTAACAGTTTCAGAGAAGAAGATTTATAAAGATTTTCCTATGAAAAACTGATAAGCCCTAGGGCGGGGCCATTTTTGTCCTGGGGGTCATAATTTCAACAATCTTAGTAAAGGACCATTAGATGATGCTACATACCATATACCAAAGGTCTATGCCTTACATTTTCAGAGAAGAAGATTTTTAAAGATTTTCCTATGAAAAACTAATAAGCCCCGGGGCGGGGCCATTTTATGCCCAGGGGTCATAATTTGAACAATCTTAGTAGAGGACCATTAGATCATGCTGCATACCAAATATCAAAGGTCTATGCCTTACAGTTTCAGAGAAGATGATTTTTAAAGATTCTCCTATGAAAAACTGATAAGCCCTGGGGCGGGGCCATTTTTGTCCTGGGGGTCATAATTTGAACAATCTTAGTAGAGGACCATTAGATGATGATACATACCAAATACCAAAGGTCTATGCCTGACAGTTTCAGAGAAGAAGATTTTGAAAGATTTTCCTATGAAAAACTGATAAGCCCCGGGGCGGGGCCATTTTTGGCCCAGGGGTCATAATTTGAACAATCTTAGTAGAGGACCATTAGATGATGCTACATACCAAATATCAAAGGTCTATGCCTTACAGTTTCAGAGGAGAAGATTTTTAAAGATTTTCCTATGAACAACTGATAAGCCCTGGGGCGGGGCCATTTTTGGCCCGGGGGACATAATTTGAACAATCTTTGTAGAGGACCATTACATCATACTACATACCAAATATCAAAGCTCTAGGCTTTGTAGTTCCAGAGAAGAAGATGTTTAAGTAAATTGTTGACGCCCGCACGTACGCACGACGCACAACGCACAACGCACATACGCACGACGCACGACAAACGGACGCCGGACATAGGATCATCCCAAAAGCTCACCTTGGCACTTTGTGCCAGGTGAGCTAAAAAGTACAGCTATTACTATAGTCAGAGAATTTAAAAATTGACCTTTTAGCTCATCTGGAGGAATCCAAGGAATAAACTGTGTAGATGCAAACTGTATCGCCAGACATCTTGGAGGCCATTCCATCAAGAAGTTGACTGGCAATATATACTTCCCTAGAACGTCGGCCAATTTTACCTGGTTTTACAAATCATATAAACAACAGGGTGATCATAAGACCTGAGATTTCCTAACTGACATATAACAAATCAAAAGTCATGAAAGAGAATGTTGAGACTATAAAGTAAGTGCTGAGACCAATAAAATTCATGATAAATTCAAGATATGTGTAGTTCATTTAAGTGATTATTTCCTAATGGAGTGTCATGTTCACCATAGCAACACTGGAGAAATAGTACAATTTAACCCTTTCCTCCATAAATAAGCCTTTCTACACCTCTGTCATAGTCACTTTTGAAACCATTGTGATAAACAGGGCATTGGCTCCATAGGAGCAAATGCTCTATTTTATTTATCACAATGGTTTAAATACTACACAATTCTGTCATTTTCCTTTTCTCTAGTAAATGCTCCTTTTGGGTAGATTTATTCAAAGAGGTTGGATAGCCCATGAGGGAATGGATTAATGAAATGGTATATGTTACCCTGGATCAACATCACTTCAGTTATTATATTTTCATAAAGTTTTACATATTTAGGTTTTAGACTAAAGCAAAATGATAAATGAATGAAATATCCTAGAGTAAAGTTATAGCCAAGACAAAAGTTGACTGATGAACACACTTCAGCAGAGATTGCCAGACCAATGCATAATATAATGTTTCACTGGACTGTCATTTGGGACTGCAAGCAAGCCTGACAAAAAGTAACTGGATTATTGTTAAAAATACAGATTATTCACATGACATGCACTAATAATAAATGCAGATTTAAATATTGAAATTTTGTAAGAATATAAAGATCAGAGTTTCTGTAAAATCTTTATGATACTCTAAATGCATTTGTAACAACATGTTTATGGGTGTTTTTTTAATTGTTTACCTGGTTGTTTTTTTGTGTGTGCATTTTTTTTATTTTATTTTTTTATTTTTTTATTTTACTTTTATTTATTTTTTAGGGGGGGGGGGGTATCTTTAGGTTAGGGGTACAGTATGGTATTGAAAATTCTCTTGGCTGGGAGTAAATACTTAATTAAAATTCTATTGGTGGTACTCCTATTTTGGACTGTTGTTCCAAAGTTACAATTGTGCCAGAGTACACTGAAATCAAACTGAAATCTGTCCAGTAGTTTCAGGGAAGACTTTTTAAATTTTCACCATAGCCATATAAGAAAACACTCTTGCAGTCATGTTTTTTTTTTAAATTTTGGAAGAAGGGGTCACTTAAGGATCATTTTCATTGGAATCTGCCACATGATTTTAGAAGATTTTTGAAATTTCCATCATATGCATACAAGGAAAATTAGCCCTGCCCCTAGAGTCCAAGTTTTTTTTATCAAATTAAACTTATTTTAACAATTTTGGTATAGGGCCATCCTGCAAAATTGTATTAAAACTGCCAAATGGTTTCAGAGGAGAATATTTTTAACATTTTAAACTATAGCCATATATGGAAAATTAACCCAGGCCCTGGAGGCCATTTCTTTTTTAAGCAATCAATATAGTTTGAATACTAGTTCATATTTTGCAGTTTCTAAAATATTTTATACCATGATTGTTGGCAAAATCAACTAAACTGTACATTTCTCATCAATTCGCAAATTTCCACACCCACCTCTTCATAGCTAGAACTGTCTACAATTCCGTCTTAACTTTTGTTTCTAATCAGCCTTGCTAAAGGAATACTTTCATCAGAATCATTACTCTCAGAGAAAGAAATGTCTTAATGAGTGAAACACAAATGTCAGGGTTGATCAATATTAACTAGAGGTTTTTGTCACAAAAACGGATGTCTCCCCTCTAATAAAAACAATATGTAAAGGGAAATCACTAAAAATGTTATGGTCTTGATGAATGATACTTCCCCTCATTATGCATTTTCCACACTACATTTTTCAAGAAGAAAATGATAACAGCTAATAACTCCAAAAATACTGATACCAGATTTATGGCCCTTGTGCTTGACACTTACTTTCATCATGCTCTTTCCAAAAATAAAATGTCATTCCAATAGCATCAGTCGAACAGGAGTTATTGATCGGCCAAAAAATGTAACAAAGGGCAATAACTCCAAAAGTATTGAAGCCAGAATTATGGCCCTTGTTCATGACACTTTCTCTCATCATGCTCTTTCCATGTATGAAGTTTCAATACGATGGCAAGAGCCATGTAGGAGTTATCATCCGGACAAGAAAGAATTAAACAAATGTACAAGGGGCAATAACTCTAAATTTATTGAAGCTCGAGTTAAGGATCTTATGCATGACACTTTCTCTTATCATGATCGTTCCATGTATGAAGTTTCACTCCAATGGCATGTGTCACATAGGAGTAATCATCTGGACAAAAAATTGTGATTTTTTTTACAAAGGGCAATAACTCCAATATTAGTGAAGCCAGAGTTATGGACCTTGTGCATGACACTTCCTCTCGTTATGATCTTTCCATATATGAAGTTTCAATCCAATGGCATGAGCCATATAGAAGTTATCGTCCGGACAAAAAAGTGTTAATATTTTTACAAAGGGCAATAACTCCTATATTAGTGAAGCCAGAGTTATGTACCTTCTGCATGACACTTCCTCTCATTATGCTCTATCCATATATGAAGTTTCAATCAACTGGCATCAGGCATATAGAAGTTATTGTCTGGACAAAAAATTATGATATTTTTTACAAAGGGCAATAACTCCAATATTAGTGAAGCCGGAGTTATGGACCTTGTGCATGACACTTTCTCTCGTCATGATCTTTCCATATATGAAGTTTCAATCCAATGGCATGAGCCATATAGGAGTTATCGTCCGGACAAAAAAGTGTGATTTTTTTTTTACAAAGGGCAATAACTCCAATATTAGTGAAGCCAGAGTTATGGACTTTGTGCATGACACTTCCTCTCATTATGCTCTTTCCATATATGAAGTTTCAATCAACTGGCATCAGGCATATTGAAGTTATCGTCCGGACAAAAAGTGTGACGGACAGACGGACAGACGGCCGGCCGGACAGACGGACAGACAGACAACTCTCACGAAAACAATATGTCTCCCCCATATAAATATGGGGGGAGACATAATAATATGTGTTAAGTCATCAACCTCAGGAAACTCCTTGCATTATCTTCCTTCAATAAACAAGAGGGCCAGAATGGCCCTGATATCGCTCACCAGACAATCAGAGGAGAAGATTTTCAAAGTTTTCACTATGTTTCTGTAGAAAACTGGCCACCCCTGGGGAAGGGCTTCATTTGAACCCAGGGGCATAATTCATATATTTTTGTAGAGGACCTCAAGATGATGCTATGTGCCAAATATGACTGTGCCAAATATGAAAGCTGAGAAACTTCCAGTTTAAGAGGTGGTTTCTAAAGGTTTCACAATTTATATTTCTATATACAAGAGAGCCAGAATGGCCCTGACATCGATCACCAGACAATCAGAGGAGAAGATTTTCAAAGTTTTCACTATATATGTTTCTATTGAAAACTGACCACCCCAGGGGCGGTGCCAATTTTGACCCCAGGAACACAATTTATATAACTTTTGTAGAGGACCTGAACATGATGCTGAAAGAATGTAGTGAAAGAATGGGTAGAGCATAGACCACTCGAACTTGTATTAATTCTTTGGATGCTAGAGGCGGATTCTCCCACCACTAACAGTTTGGATCCAGATCAGGCCTCACATAATGTGGGGCCTGATCTGATATCCAAACTGTTTGTCAATGAGACTGAACTTCCGAAAAACTTAGAAAGAAAGTATGTAGTTATGATAACTTATGAATATGCTGCAGACAACAATTTAGCAGATGACAAAATTATCCAGCACGCAAAGAGTTAAGCTGAACTTCACAACAGATACACTGATAGGCTCTATATTGATAGCTGGCAGCTTAATGCAGGGCATAGGTATGAAAACAAGAGGGCCAGAATGGCCCTGACATCGCTCACCAGACAATCATATATGTTTCTATTGGAAACTGACCGTCCCTGGGGCGGTGCCAATTTTGACCCCTGGGACACAATTTATATAACTTTTGTAGATGACCTAAATATGAAGCTATGTGCCAAATATGAAATCTGAGAACATTCCAGTTTCAAAGGAGAAGATTTTCAAAGTTTGCACTATATGTTTCTATTGAAAACTGACCACCACTGGGGTGGGGCCTATTTTGACCCCAGGGGCATAATTTATATAACTTTTGTAGAGGACCGGAAAATGGTGCTATGTGCCAAATATGAAAGCTGAGAACCCTGTAGTTCAGAAAAGAAGATTTTCAAAGTTTTCACTATACGTTTCTATAGACAAGAGGGCCATTGAAAGTGTCAATTTTTCAGACAAACAGATTACAGATCAGTGTTAATTGTAAGATTGATATGTATTAACCAGGAAATTTTAATTATGCAAGGCCATACAAAGTTCTGACTAAAGACGATCAACTGACCTCTCAAATAATCAACTGTTCATCTGAAAAGGTATGTGTACCGGGGTACGGACAAAACCCCACTAGGACGTAACCCCAATAGGACGTAACCCCATAGGACAATACCCCATAGGACACAACCCCACTGCCAATGTGTCAAGGCGGACAAAACCCCATATGTTAACATAATTGGGTTATAAATCAACTTCTAGATAATTTGAAGAAGAAACACTCAATCAGAATATAAATTCAAAGCAAGATTTTTACATTTTCAAATTTAAAGTTACAATCTGCAAATAAAAATAGAAGTTAAAGCATATTTAAAATTAGGTCAAAATGATGAATAAATGAAGAATGCATTCATAGTTAAATGAGCTTTAGTTTACTTTTAATTTTACTTTTTAATTTAATTGTTGTTTTTAGCGTTATCAATGTTCAATAGTCATAGCAAACATTGTTGAGCCAGATCATAAAACTTTGAAAATGATTTGGTCTACCCTGTTTGTAAGTTAAGAAAAGGAATTAGTTAATTGTGGTTATGTTATATAATAGTTTATATCCAATATGTGCTAATATTACATTATCCATATCTATTGAATCTATATTAAGTGTACCAAAGCAAACATGGTTGAGCCAGATCTTAAAATTGTTAAAATGATTTGGGTCTACCCTGTTTGGACGTTAAGAAAAGGAATTAGTTAATTGTGGTTATACCATGTATGCCTTTTTTGTATAGAATGTGGTTAACCTAATAAATATTCATTAATTGTCAGTGAGCAAATAGGTTAGAACCTGATCAGATGGCTTTGTTTTAGAATCTGTATGATCTGGATCTATTCTGTTTGTAAAACTAAAAAGATATAAAAATATCCTCCTTGTGATAATACAACTTATGCTTTTAGTGAAAATCAGGTTATTACCATATTACCATATGCATAACAACATAGTTATTTGTTACTTTTATTCCCATTGAAATTAAATATTTATACTTATTTCTTTTCTCGTATGTTTTATTCTCCCTTCCTATTGCTATGAAGTGCCATTTGTATATATAATTCCTTCATTAAATACATAATTATGTTTAACATGGGGTTTTGTCCACATGGGGTATTGTCCTACTGGGGTTTGGTCCTATTGGGGTATTGTCCTATGGGGTTACATCCTAGTGGGGTTACGTCCTAGTGGGGTTTTGCCCGAGTGTAGGGTGATTCCCCCATAGGGTGATTCCCCCATAGAATGATTGCCCTATGGGCAATTGCCCCTTAGGATAATAACCCTTTAGGATTATTGCCCCATAGGGTGACTGCCCCTCAATATAAAAAATGTATTATTATTGTGTAAAAAAATAATATAAAAGTAAAATTTAATAAATTATATGATGAAAATAAATTAGTAGAAAGCTGTGTAGACCAATTGGAACTCTTGTATGTATTGTATTGACTCCAAATATTTGGACATGTAAACCTAAAGAAAGGGCATAATCCCCATTAGAAAGTACACACTAAGAAAAATTATGTACAACTTAAATGAAGAATTAATAATTCTTTAATCCCTTTGCCTGCTAAGTGCAACCTAACTGGTATTTGCTAACAGTTTGGATCCTGATTAGGCGCTGATTAAGATAGCATCTCATCACAATGTAAGCTGTATGATCAGTCATTAGTCTCTCAAAAGCGTACACAAAACGAAAGTAAGAGAAAATGGTGACAGGTCACTGCTATAAGGGTTAATAGGAGCTACACTGTGGTTTGTATGTCCAAATTAAAAGAGTAATAAATTAAGATTCTGTTTCATTTCGGGATGTTAATGCTTTTGTGCAAGCGCATTTTGAGGCATCTCTTAACAGATTAGACCCAGATCAGACGGCTCCTATAGTAAGCATCAAGGAAAAAAATAAAGCAAATTATTTGACCTTTTAGCATTCAAAAACACTTTTTTTTAGGGATTTGTATTACCATGGGGGTAGTTAGGAGAATTAGGTAAAATTGGATATACAAATACAATATTTTATTCAGCACAAAGAAAATTATATGGCATTTAGCCTTCAAAAACATCAGATAATTTTATAATATAAAAAAAGAAAACTAAAAACACTTTTATGGGATTTTTAATAACCATGGGGGAATTGCCCAGTTTGGCAATTTTATTGCGGGGCAGTCATCCAGGGGGCAATGATCCAGGGGGGAATAGTCCTATGGGGTAATCACCCTATGGGGAAGTTGTCCGTACCCCGTTTTGCCCTACACCCATGTGTACCCTAGCATTCCAAACTGATTTTTTGCATTTGAATATTATTATAAATTATTACATAACAATGTCATATTCATAAGTTGAACTAATGAACTTAATATTTCAAGTAATACAATTTCATGTTAAAAATTATTTCATAATTTATTTAAAATCTTTAATTTGGCATTCTGGAGTCTTTACATGATTTACCCTTCTTCTGAACTGCAGGGCAGGTTATAATAATGTCATAATGCCAATCACTATTATTAATTAACCCTTCCCTCATATAAACGTGTTTTCACACATTTGAAAAATGAGTAGACCCAGATCAGATGCCTCCTATAGGAGCCATCTGATTAGGGTCTGCTCTGTTTGTTAATGGAATTTGATAGATCTGTTCCTGTAGTTTCTAAATGCTACAATGTTCTACCTACTATATTTCATTAGAACTATTTTGTCTATGAATATTCAGTAGGTTGTGAAATTTGGAGAAAAAAATGGCTACAATGTGCCACCTTCCATACTTCATTTTAACTATTTTGTTCATGAATTTGCAATAGGCATTCAAATTAAAATAAACATAGAACAGGCAAAGGGTTAAGACAGACTCACTATCACTCCAAGCTACTACAGCTACTACCAGCAATACAGGTGCACTAAAAATAGCCACTGGTCATCCCCTCTCTACTGCTTGACCTGATGACCTCTTTATGAGTAAAGATAAGATGCTTAAAAGCGCAGTCAGCTTCAAGATTGATAGAAAACTGGCCACCCTGGGGTGTAGCAAATTTTTACCACAGGAGCATAATTTATGTAACTTTTGTAGAGGATCTGAACATGATGCTATGTGCCAAATATGAAAGCTGAGAAGCTTCCAGTTTCAGAGGAGATGATTTTCAAAGTTTTCACTATATGTTTCTATAGAAAACAATGTACCCCTGGGGCGGGGCCAATTTTGACCCCAGGGACATAATTTATATAACTTTTGTAGAGGACCTACAGATGATGCTATGTGCCAAAGATGAAAGCTGAGACCCTTGTAGATTCAGAGGAGAAGAATTTTAAAGGTTCAAATTGTTGACGACGAACGACGCATGATGCACGCCGACGGACATCAGGCGATCACAAAAGTTCACCCTGAGCACTTTGTGCTCTGGTGAACTAAAAAGCTTTAAGAGTTTTCTGCATTTTGAGAATTATCCACAGTTTTCTTAATCTAAAATGAGTGTGTGTTATTTGTCTCAACACAATTTCTACTCTACTGATCAGGCTAAGGGTGATTACATCAGCACTCACACTGGCTGGTCTCAGGCTGATATTAAAGGTCAAGTAAACAGATTGGGTTTTCGTCAAATTCTGATAGTATACAGTTAGTTAAACACCAAGCTGTAGAAAATTCTTACCGTTTTTATCTTGTTTTGATTTAAATCGAGTTTTATTGTACCGCGAACCGTGCATTTTGATAATCGATACATGATTATCTCCCTTGCGTGACGTCACTTGTGTACATGCCAGTCAGGGATCCCATTGACAGGGAGGAATGTACACAGAAACTTAACCTTTTCCTTTAAATTTACGCCTCTGCAAACAAAGTAGATCCAGATAAGAACCGTCTAATTGGGGTTTGTTCTGTTTGCTTACAAAATTAGATAAAATCCAACTCCACAGTTTCTATAAATACCCAAATTATTTTCACACTTTTCCAGACATTACGTCCATGGATTAACCATAGAAAGTGACACTTTATCGAGTAGGGGAAACTATTTGTGGGGTGTGATGTTTATTTTAGGTGTGAAATACAATGATACTTAATATTAAACACATGTTTTTTAATTTTGTTAATTTTAACCCTTCTCTTGCTGAATTTTAAAATACATTTCTCCTTCTTTACCCATGCCCTGTTGTAAAATTACATATACCTTCACTGTGTACACGTATTTCGCTGTGCAATCACTGGAATGCACTTGTTGCACAATCAACTTGTAAATAGTGCAGACCCTGATGAGACAGCTCCTGCAGGAGCTGTCTCATCTGGGTTTTCACTATTTACAGGTAGGTATATTGACGTGAATAGCAAGCGAAGAGTTAAAACTTACTTTACCTGTCAGTGCTACACTATTCATAAACTATAATTTTAAGATAGGATGAGGTTAGGATCAAGACCATTAGCAAATAGTGTAGATTCAGATCAGAGGGACCATTTGGGTCCCGCCCATGAGTTGGGTCCAAACAACTTTTTCAGAACCGGACAACTTTAGATGAATTTCGTATTTAGGCAAAGTGGGTTCAGATGAAATGGGACATTCTCATTACTATGTATAAATATACGTGCTTTAGAAAAAAAAAGAAATTCCACCAAAATACAGAAAAATAGGAAATAATTTATTTATTTATTTTACTTTAATATTTGCAATACCAAAATGATGCATTACTTTCAGAAAATCGAGTAAAGGTTGAAATACCAAAATATCTATTTTGTTGGGAAAATGAGAACAAGAGGGCCAGAATGGCCCTGAAGCGCTCACTAGACAATCAGAGAAGAAGATTTTCAAAGTTTTCACTACATGTTTCTATAGAAAACTAGCCGGCCCTTGGGCAGGCCAATTTTGACCCCAGGGGCGTAATTTATATAACTTTTGTAGAGGACTTGAACATGATTCTATGAGCCAAATATTAAAGCTGAAAACCTTTCAGTTTCAGAGGAGAAGATTTTCAAAGTTTTCTCTGTATGTTTCTGCTGAAAACTACCCACCCCTGGGGCGGGGCCAATTTTGACCCAGGGCCATAATTCATATAACTTTTGTAGAGGACCTATACATGATGCTATGTGCCAAATATGAAAGCTGAGAACTTTCCAGATTCAGAGAAGAAGATTTTCAAAGTTTTCACTATTTGTTTCCATTGAAAACTGCCCACCCCTGGGGTGGGGACAATTTTGACCCCAGGGCAATAATTAATATAACTTTTGTAGAGGACCTGAACATGATGCTCTGTGCCAAATATGAAAGCTGAGCGCCTTCCAGTTTCAGAGGAGAAGATTTTCAAAGATTTCACTATTTGTTTCTATTGAAAACTGCCCACCCCTGGGGCGGAGCCAATTTTTACCTCTGGGGCATAATTTATATAACTTTTGTAGAGGACCTGAACATGATGCTATGTGCAAAATATGAAAGCTGAGAAACTTCTGATTTCAAAGGAAAAGATTTTCAAAGGTTTACTATATGTTTCTATTGAAAACTTCCCGCCCCTGGGGCGGCCCAAATTTTGACCCCAGGGGCATAATTTATATAACTTTTGTAGAGGACCTGAACATGATGATCTGTGCCAAATATGAAAGCTAAGCGCCTTCCAGTTTCAGAGGAGAAGATTTTCAAAGATTTCACTATTTGTTTCCATTGAAAAATGCCCACCCCTGGGGCGAGGCTAATTTTAACCCCAGGGCCATAATTTATATAACTTTTGTAGAGGACCTGAACATGATGCTATGTGCCAAATATGAAAGCTGAGAACCTTCTAGTTTCAGAGGAGAAGATTTTCAAAGTTTTCACTATATATTTCTATTGGAAACTGCCCACCCCTGGGGCGGGGCCAATTTTGACCCCAGGGCCATAGTTTATATAACTTTTGTAGAGGACCTGAATATGCTGCTCTGTGCCAAATATGAAAGATGAGAGCCTTTCAGTTTCAGAGGAGAAGATTTTCAAAGATTTCATTATTTGTTTCTATTGAAAACTGCCCACCCCTGGGGCGGGGCCAATTTTGACCCCAGGGTCATAATTTATAAAAGTTTTGTAGAGGACCTGAACATGATGCTATGTGCCAAATATGAAAGCTAATAACCTTCTGGTTTCAGAGGAGAAGATTTTCAAAGTTTTACTATATGTTTCTATTGAAAACTTCCCACCCCTAGGGCGGGGCCAATTTTGACCCCAGGGGCATAATTTATACAACTTTTGTAGAGGACCTATAGGTGATGCTATGTACCAAAGATGAAAGCTGAGAACCCTGTAGATTCAGAGGAGAAGATTTTTAAAGGTTCAAATTGTTGACGCCCGACGACGCACAACGCACACCGCACGACGCACGCCGACGGACGACGGACATCTGGCGATCACAAAAGCTCACCCTGAGCACTTTGTGCTCTGGTGAGCTAAAAAGATGGATCTTGATAACAAATGGTTGTCAGTCTTGAAGAATGACTAATTTTTTTATTAATATATTCATGTTTCTAAAGCTTGTAATTATGTTTAAATGACTGGACCCACTACAAATAAAAATGTCTATAAAAAAATATGGTCAACACATTAAAACTGTTAATACATTTTTTTTATCATAATGTTACAGTATACTCGTATGTGCAATTTAATTATGTTTTGTAGTGAAACAACAGTAAACATAGCCATTAGAATTTCTCTATGAATGAATGTGTTAAATGGCCTTAGGTCATATTGTAGTATATTGTACTAAGCCGTATTATACACGAATGCCCCATGCAGGGTCAATTGTCTCCAGATGTCAGTTATCATAGTGGCCCTTTGTTAAATACCCACCAGGGGACAATGATTAGTACATGGCCATAAAACCCGCATCCTGTATATTACGTATTGTTGCATTCCTTTATGTAGCTATGGTAACGTATCAAAAGAATCAATCATTGCGGTCATGGTGCCTCAAGGTTAGTTTGGCATTATGTAGGTAATAATCAGTAACACTTTACAAGAGGGCCATGATGGCCCTTAATCGCTCACCTGTTCCTAACAGATTAATGATTTCAATGACAGATTGCATAATTTGAAAAATCTTGGTAGAAACCCATTAGATGATGCTACATCCTAAATATAAAGAGTCTTAGGACTTACAGATTTGGAGGAGAAGTTATTTTAAAGATTTTCCTATGAAAAACTATTAAGCCCCAGGGCGGGGCCATTTTTGATCCAGGGTTCATAATTTGAAAATCTTGGTAGAGGACTATTAGATAATGCAACATACCAAATATCTAAGGTCTATGCCTTACAAGTTCAGAGAAGACTTTTAAAGATTTTTAAGAGAAGATGATTTTTTAAAACTTTCCTATGAAAAACTGATATGCCCCTGGGTGGGGCCATTTTCAACCCAGGAGACATAATTTGAACAATCTTGGTAGAAAACTATTAGATAGCGCTACATACCAAATATTAAAGGTCTCTGCCTTACAGTTTTGGAGAAGAAGATTCTTAAAGCTATTCATATGAAAAACTGATAAGCCCCAGGGTGGGGCCATTTTTGACCCAGGGGTAATAATTTGAATAATCTTGGTAGAAAACCATTAGATGACGCTACATACCAAATATCAAGGGCCTATACCTTACAGTTTCAGAGAAGAAGATTTTTACAAATTTTCCTATGAAAAACTGATAAGCCCTTGGGCGGGACCATTTTTGGTCCGGGGTCATAATTTGAATAATCTTGGTAGAGGACCATTTAATAAAGCTACATACCAAATATCAAAGGTCTATACCTTATAATTTTAGAGAAGAAGATATTTAAAGATTTTCCTATGAAAAACTGATAAGCCCCGGGCGGGGCCATTTTTGTCCTGGGGGTCATAATTTGAACAATATTAGTAGAGGACCATTAGATGATGCTACATACCAAATACCAAAGGTCTATGCCTTACATTTTTAGAGAAGAAGATTTTTAAAGAGTGTCCTATGAAAAACTGATAAGCCCCGGGGTGGGGCCATTTTTGGCCCAGGGGTCATAATTTGAACAATCTTAGTAGAGGACCATTAGATCATGCTACATACCAAATATCAAAGGTCTATGCCTTACAGTTTCAGAGAAGAAGATTTTTAAAGATTTTCCTATGAAAAACTGATAAGCCCTGGGGCGGGGCCATTTTTGTCCTGGGGTCATAATTTGAACAATATTAGTAGAGGATCATTAGATGATGCTACATACCAAATACCAAAGGTCTATGCCTTACATTTTCAGAGAAGACGATTTTTAAATATCTTACTATGAAAAACTGATAAGCCCCGGGCGGGGCCATTTTTGGCCCAGGGGTCATAATTTGAATAATCTTAGTAGAGGACCATTAGATCATGCTACATACTAAATATCAAAGGTCTATGCTATACTGTTTCAGAGAAAAAGATTTTTAAAGATTTTCCTATGAAAAACTGATAAGCCCTGGGGCGGGGCCATTTTTAGTCCTGGGGGTCATAATTTGAACAATCTTAGTAGAGGACCATTAGATGATGCTACATACTAAATACCAAAGGTCTATGCCTTACAGTTTCAGAGAAGAAGATTTTTAAAGATTTTCCTATGAAAAACTGATAAGCCCCGGGGCGGGGCCATTTTTGGCCCAGGGGTCATAATTTGAACAATCTTAGTAGAGGACCATTAGATCATGCTACATACCAAATATCAAAGGTCTATGCCTTACAGTTTCAGAGAAGAAGATTTTTAAAGATTTTCCTATGAAAAACTGATAAGCCCTGGGGTGGGGCCATTTTTGGCCCGGGTGACATAATTTGAACAATCTTTGTAGAGGACCATTACATCATGCTACATACCATATATCAAAGCTCTTGGCTTTGTAGTTCCAGAGAAGAAGATGTTTAAGTAAATTGTTGACGCCCGCACGTACGCACGACGCACATACGCACACACACACGACGCCGGACATAGGATCATCCCAATAGTTCACCTTGGCACTTTGTGCCAGGTGAGCTAAAAACTCATCCAATGAACAATTCCGTAAATTACAGTAATCCAGAATGACTTTTTTCCTATGGATTTATGGTCAAAATTGTCCAAGTTCCAAAATTGCAAAAAGGATCATATTTATGATAAACTATTTCCCTAATGAAAAATTATGTGTGAGTAAATTACTTCACGAATATAAACCCTTCATTCCACGTGCCTGTTTATGCCAATGCAAACATAGTAGACCCAGATCAAACGTATTGAAACAAATTTACAAACATAGTAGATCCAGATCAGAGAGCTTCTGTTGTAGCAATGGATCATTGGCTCTGACAGATCAATTAGGATTAGATCAACAAAATTTCATAAGCAAACAGAGCAGAACCTGATCAGACAGCTCTTACAGAAACTGTCCGATCTGGATCTACTCTATTTGCAAACGCGCGTGAAGCCGTTTATATAAGAAGAGAATGATTGGGAAATTGATTAAAAGCAAATTTGGTGTCTCCTGCCAACAGTGCTAAATCGTGTTTATTAATCATTTTTCTCTTGAGAATATTTATTAAAGATTTCATGACCTCATGAATATTCATTACAGGGATTACAGAGACGCTAGACAACCCTGATCGAATCTAAAGAAATAAGTCTACGGATTAAGCAATTAGAGCAGATCCTGATCAGACAGTTCCTGCGTGATTTGGGTTAACGCTGTTAACAAAATGTTTGTATAGAATAATTTTCCACGAAGAAAAAGCCCATTAACCTACAGTGCTAGACCTAAGTCAGATTTATAACAGAATGTAGCATATCCTTTTTTATAATTGTAGACCCAAGTCATCGACTGCACTATTTTCTCTAGTATAAATTTCATTGAAAACAGCCATCGAGACAAAATGTAAGCTGACCCAATATAAATCACATCACGTTTTCTTGAACGTTTCATCTTTTGGTAATTTAAATAATCCTATTTAGTCTCTGTCGGATTAGGAGCTACACCCACACGCAGGGCCGCAGGGATACACACATATGCAGCACAAATTACCATTTTAGCACTCAAAACGAAGCAGAAGTACATTACGTGTGATTCTTTTCTATACAATATCTAGTTCGACATTTATAGCGAATGTTCACAAGTGACGTCATCACAAGGGAGATAATCGAGTGACCAAAATCAGCCAGTGCTTACTTATCGGTAATATATGACAGCTGCTATGTGCGATATGACTGTATTTTTTTGTGTTTTCGAAACTACGTAGTACAAGGTACCCATTTGTCAAATATTTACGAAAAAGTGTCCTGCCTGTTTACTTGCCCTTTAAGGAGAAACCTTTAGACTGTAGTTTCTGATGTGAACAAGTCTATTCACACAGAGCAGGGCCAATTTTAACCCCAGAACTATGATACTTATAAAACTCATAAAGGTATGCTAAGTAAATCTATACACCAAGCTCTGGGACATGTAGTTTCTGACAAGAAGATTTTTTTCCTATGCATAACTAGTGATCCCTTGGGCTGTTTAAGCAGTCAGCTACAAAAAAACTGGCAATCCCTGGGGTGGGACCAATTTTGACCCTAGGGGCATAATTTATATAACTTTTGTAGAAGTCCTGAAGTTGAAGCTATGTGCCAAATATGAAAGCTGAGAACCTTCTAATTTCAGAGGAGAAGATGTTCAAAGTTTTCACTATATGTTTCTATTGAAAACTGAAAACCCCTGGGGCGGGGCCAATTTTGACCCCAGGGGCATAATTTATATAACTTTTGTAGAGGACCTACAGATGATGCTATGTACCAAAAGCTGAAAGCTGAGAACCCTGTAGATTCAGAGGAGAAGATTTTTAAAGGTTGAAATTGTTGACGCCCGACGACAGACTACACACGATGCACGCCGACGGACATCAGGCGATCACAAAAGCTCATCCTGAGCACAAAAGTGCTCTGGTGAGCTAAAAACAAGAGGGCCATTGACAGTGTTAATTTTTCAGCAGACAACATTTCTAACAGATGGCAACCCTGTCACTGCTTACCTTGACTTGACTGAAATAAGCACACAGTTTGGATTCTGATCTGATGCATATGTGAACTTCATATGTGGTTTGTACAAGAGAGTTAATTGTAATATTGATATGCATTAACCCTTTCTTCCATAAATGTGCCTTTCTATGCCTCTGTAATAGTCACTTTATGAAACCATTGTGATAAATAGGAGCAAATGCTCTATTTATAACAATGGTTTCAAATCTACACAATTCTGAAATTTTCCTTTTCTCTAATTAATCATCATTTTAGATTTATTCAAAGAGGTAGGATTTAAAAACAGCCTATGAGGGAATGGGTTAAAAACAGTGTGAACAGACAATACTTCTGAAGCAGACAACATAACAGTGAACAGGAACTTGACCTCTCCAATAATTGCATAACAGGAACTGGCTGCCAGGAGTCCAAGATAAGGGGAAACCTTTAGACTGTAGAAGTCTATTATAAAGTATAACCCACAGGGCAGGACAGGGCCAATTTCAACCTCAGAACTATGATATTAACAATTTATGAAGATATACTAAGTAAATCTATACATCAAATATCTAAGCTCTGGGACTTGTAGTTTTTGACAAGTAGATTTTTAAAGTTTTCCCTATGCCTATAACTAGTGAACCCAGCACTCTGCTATAGAAAATTTAAACAACAGTCTGCTTAAAAAAACTGGCCACCCCTGGGCGGGGCCAATTTTGACCCCAGGGGTATAATTTATATAATTTTTGTAGAGGATGTGAACACGATGCTATGTGCCAAATATGAAAGCTGAGAAAATTCCAGTTTCAGGAGAAGATTTTCAAAGTTTTCACTATATATTTCTATTGAAAACTTGACACCCCAAGGGTGGGGCCAATTTTGACTCCAGAGGCATTATTTATATAACTTTTGTAGAGGACCTATAGGTGATGCTATGTGCCAGAGATGAAAGTTGAGAACCCTGTAGATTCAGAGGAGAAGATTTTTAAAGGTTCAAATTGTTGACAACGCACGACAAACACCGACTGACGAGGGACCACAGGCGATCACAAAAGCTCACCCTGAGCACTTAGTGCTCTGGTGAGCTAAAAAGATGAATTTTACGCTGGCACATGCCTGTTAAAAACAACCGGTTAAAATTGTGGTATTATTTCAATGGCATAAATCATACATTGCAACGAAAATATTATAAACCTCGTTATTACTGGATTATATATTTTAAAAACCTATGTTAACATAAAACTTAACTAATGACCAGCATTCTTGAATGAGGTAAAATGCACACTTAGACAGCATTCGACAGACAATGGCAGCTTTTAAGCACATCTTGGGTTGTGTCTTGACATTTCCTTATTGGAATATTTCACCCAAGTTGAGACTCGACTTAAAAAATGTCTACTTATGGGTCTATGTAGCAGGTGGTAGCTTAATAAGGTAGGAGGAAACTCCTATGGAAGCTTTCTGTATTACTGATGGTCTGCACTATGCAACCATCTGCATTAAACCCATGTCCTTATATTAACACCTTTTGACGCCTCTGTAAAAATCCCTTTTCGAAACCATTGTGGTTAATAGAGCATTTGCTCCATAGGATCAAATGCTCTATTCATCACAATGGTTTCAAAACTACACAATTGTAATTTTTTTCTTTTCTTTATAAATCCTTCTTTTCGGTAGATTTATTCAAAGAGGTTGGATCTAAAAATAGTCTATCAGGTAATGGGTTAAAGACACTGTTTACCTAAGTGGTCTCTTTAGAGAGGGTCTAAATCAGTTACAATAAATTTGTGCTAAGACTTACCTCTCTGTTTGTCCACTGTGTCAAACCATATTTTAGTGTCACAAGAGGAACAAACACCTGACAGCCACTGACAGCAAAATTAAGAGAGTCCTGCCAATCTACCCCAGTCTTTATTTCATGAACATCCTAAAAAAAACAGAAACTGTTTCCAAAAAGTTAACAATAACTTGACATGCCAATTCCCACTAAATAATGAACTGAGTCTACAATTTAACCAAAATTAAGCAAGTATTTTCTCAGAACGTATTAACAAAACTCATTAGGAGAAAATTAAGAATATTTTCAAATTCATTGATAATTTGTTAATCTCATAAATTCCAATACAGTGTAGTTTTCTCAATCAATATCACTTACTACAGCTTTAAAAATGTAATTAATTGTAATTAATGTCACTGATAGAAAATTGACTGGTTAAAAAATTCTTATAGAAGTTTTTGAAAATGTTGCATACTAAGAGAAACTTAATTGACTGGTTAAACAATTCTTATAGAAGTTTTTGAAAATGTCGCATACTAAGAGAAACTTTATCTATTTCATATTTTGCCATGGAGCACTAATATAGGCCTAGAGAGGGGAGAAGAGAAGAATCATCTTCAGATTTCCATATTCTTAACGCTTTACTCCATAAATATGCCTTTCTACACCTTTGCAAACAGAGTAGACCCAGATCTGATCTAGGTCTGTTCTGTTTGCTTATGAAATGATATTGATATGATTCTACAGTTTCTGCCATGGCAAACAATTCCTGTGTCCATGTGATAGTTCAGCAAATAATCTAATTAACACTCATGTTGTCATTATTTCTTTAATAAATATTCATAGAGTAAAGGATTAACCCATTTAATCAGGGTTCCAACAATTCATAGACAGTAAAATTCCCTTTTTTCCTGACTTTTCCCTGACTCATGTCCAATTTCCCTGACTAAAAACACAGAAAAAAGAAAAAGGCTCAGGAGGCAGGGGATGCATGAGCCCCTATAAGTTTCCTCTTATATATACACTATGTATACACTCTTATATATACACTATGTATACACTCATATATATACACCATGTATATACTCTTATATATACACTATGTATACACTCTTATATATACACTATGTATACACTCATATATATACACCATGTATATACTCTTATATATACACTATGTATACACTCTTATATATACACTATGTATACACTCATATATATACACTATGTATACACTCTTATATATACACTATATATACACTCTTATATATACACTATGTATACACTCTTATATATACACTATGTATACACTCATATATATACACCATGTATATACTCTTATATATACACTATGTATACACTCTTATATATACACTATGTATACACTCATATATATACACTATGTATATACTCTTATATATACAATATGTATACACTCATATATATACACTATGTATACACTCTTATATATACACTATGTATACACTCTTATATATACACTATGTATATACTCTTATATATACACTATGTATACACTCTTATATATACACTATGTATACACTCATATATATACACTATGTATATACTCTTATATATACAATATGTATACACTCATATATATACACTATGTATACACTCTTATATATACACTATGTATACACTCATATATATACACCATGTATATACTCTTATATATACACTATGTATACACTCTTATATATACACTATGTATACACTCATATATATACACTATGTATATACTCTTATATATACAATATGTATACACTCATATATATACACTATGTATACACTCTTATATATACACTATGTATACACTCATATATATATATATACACTATGTATACATTATATATACACTATGTATACACTCTTATATATACACTCTTATATATACACTACGTATACACTCTTATATATACACTATGTATACACTCTTATATATACATTATATATACACTCTTATATATACACTATGTATACACTCTTATATATAAACTATATATACACTCTTATATATACACTATGTATACACTCTTATATATACACTATGTATACACTCTTATATATACACTCTTATATATACACTATGTATACACTCTTATATATACACTATGCACATATAGGTGTATATAGACTTAAAACTTTTATTAATATTCAATTTTTTTTTTCTTTATAAGCAATGCAATATAGTGGAAAACAGAAACCTGCTCAACCAGATTGAAGAAACTGCCTTTAGCCTTTTTTCATTTTCTTTTCTACCTCTTTTCCAAACCAATTCCCCAACCCTCAACTTCTGATTCAAAATTTCCCTGACTTGTCCCTAACTTTTGCCAATGTTTCATTATCAAAGGAGTTTCTAGAACGTGAAACCATGATTATAAATGCACAAAATCTCACAAACACCGTTTGTGGAACTTTGAACATCGTACCACATCAAAATTGGTGTGAAAACTCTGGGATTTGGTGAGATTCTTGTGGAATGTCATTGCATTATACATCAGGGCTCTAGAAATCCGGAAAATCGCCGGTCTGGACCGATTTTTGACTTCTCAGACCGGTTTGTACGACAAAATTTGAAAAAAAACCGGTCCCAAAATTTCAAGCAGACTACACGTATCTAATTAGAATCATCGGTCTATTAGCTAAATGTTGCAATTCGTAAGTGCCCTATCATAAACGTGTCAAGGGATTAAATGCCTGGGGTCAGGATTATGGGCCAGTCGGTCTTGACATACTTACCTCTTGCAGCTAGCCACTGAGCCATGTAATATTGATAAGACGTGCTAGGCATTGTGCACTTCATCTATTTCTTATGCAGCAAACAGTTCTAATTGTTTATGCAGTAATTGGCATTGATGTCGTAATTACCTACATTTTACCTGGTAACAAACGGTCCGTAGTAAATTAATGAAATGTCGCCTAATTATGTTTGTTTATTTAATTACTGTAACAGTCCGTATATTAAGGCTACTCTATTTTTTTGTATTTAAAAAGAAGGATATGTTTATCTAAAGAAATAGATCTGTAATCAAGGCTGAAATGTCACTGACACATAACATTTTGGTATCAGGTTTTTATGAGCAAATACTCTCTTGATATCCATCAGCATTTTTTCTGTCCAGGTTCATACTTCATTGTGACGGTCCCTATATATCTAGTGTTCATACATTTTTTTCTGTCCAGGTTCATACTTCATTGGGACGGTCCCCTGTGCTTGATTCAAGTTAAAGGTTGACCTATTTTCGAGACTCCACATTTAAAGAGCTCCATTTATTGTACTGAAGTCGGTGAAGAGAAAAACAATTCTGAGTAGTGGCTTTCGTTTATCTGATGAGAAATACGTATGCATCATAAGCTAAATAATAATTACCAATCATGTAAGCTAGTTTCCTTGCTTCTCGTTCAAAGCCTTCAAAACTGTCACACATGCCGACTTGAAATGTCATTAGTTTTCGCGAATGTCAACTGTCATTAGTTTTCACAAATTTCGAGATTTAATGCTGTCATTTTATTACAAACAAACTATAAGGGGACAAATGGCACATATTCAAACATACTACCAGTGGACATATAATGAGGGGCTAATGTCCGCTCATCGAAAAATGGTGGGGCAAATGTCCGGGTGGCTAATGTCCGTTTCTCGGCTGGACCGGTTGGGATTTGAAAATTTCTAGAGCCCTGTTATACATGTTATGAAAACCAAAAATACAGTACATCTCAATAAAGAATTGAAAATCAAACTTTCTTGAATTAACCTTTTATAATAAAAATTACCTTTAAAATCTATTTTGGCTACTCTGGATCAAATTGTAGAAATAAGTACTTTAGAGACATTTGAGTTAAACTTGAGAAACTATATTTTGACAGAAGAGACTCTGATATAAATAAAATGTAGTAAAAGACCCGGCCCACAATGCAATTCCAATATGGTTGCAGTTACGAGGGCTGTCCTTGAAGTTTGCAGAATTTCACTATAACTAGAATTAACGGATACAAATATAAAATCAAACCACATCATGGAAGACCTGTAAATCCATTCCAGAAAAATGTTCAGACCAAATATCAAATCATTCCAGTATATAAATACTTGAATTGCTCTGATCTAATATTTCAACCACTAAGGGCCTTTTTCAACAATTATTCTCTTTGATTTTATGGCTGAATGCATGTAACAAAAATGTGAGGTGTATTTTGACATGATAATCTTTGAAAAAGGCCCTTAGTGGTCGAAATATTAGATCAGAGCAATTCAAGTATTTATGTATTATATTAATTCCCTGTTTTGGAATATTTTCTTCATTCCAGTATACACTAGCCAAGAAAGAAAACTTTGATGAAAATTTTACAGTACTGACGGACAAGGGTAAAACTTAATGCCCCTGTCGCCTAAACGCGGGGGCATAATAACAAACTGCTTACCATTACAACCTCCATCCTTACCAAGTATAAACAGGGCCCAAGCTGGAGGGTAATTTAGGAGAAAAAGTCTCCCTAACCCTGCTGACCTCACCTTGTTTTGAGCTGGGGGAGAAGTTTAACAAGAGGGCCATTGGCCCTATATCGCTCACCTGAGTTACAGTAATACATGTATATTGACATGTTAATTTTTCAGTGGAAAACAATCTAGCAGATGAAATAAGCTTAGTGCACTGCTTTCACCCTTTCACTGCTGAATAAACTTGAACTGGATTCAGAACTAATACCAAGTGAATGGTTGACCAAGATCTAAACTGTTTACAACTTGTGCCATTTTTGCCTTAGCTCAAAATGCCTAAAACTGGTCTTTGAGAAATTCAAATGACTTCAATAAAGCTATGCAATTAATGCAATTATACCTTGACCCAGGTATATAGGCAAATAAAGTGCTAGGCAGTACATAATGCCAGTTTTTGTGTGAAATGACCAATAAGAATATCTTTAAAAATCGTTTAACCCTTTCCCTCATATAAAGCTGTTTTCATGCATTAGCAAACAGAGTAGACTCAGATCAGACGACTCCTACGGAAGCTGTCTGATCTGGGTCTTCTCTGTTTCTTTTGACACAATATAGATCGGATTCTACAGTTTTTGTCAAAGCAAAAACTTCTCTTCAGAGAAATAATGTGTTTTACACATTAAAAATAAGAGTAGACTAGATCAGAAGGCTGCTATAGAAGCTGTCTGATCAGGGTCTGCTCTGTTTACATTTGACAAGATATAGATTTGATTTTACAGTTTTTTTCGAAGCTAAAACTTCTATTTATGGCAATAACAATTTTTTAAGCATTAGCAAACAAGAGTAGTCCCAGATCAATTTTTGTCAAAGCAAATAGGTTAAGGGTTAATAGGTGTTTAGAAATAATTCTAGATCTAGGTGTGAATATCTCATGATAATTCAATTAAACGGGTCATTAGTATTTTTAACAATTGAAATTGAGAAGAGTTACGTCTATTGTTATAATTAAGTTATATTTACTCAGTTATTTCATTAATATCATACAAAATTCAGACATTTTAGGACTTTTTAATGTGTTGTCATCAAATTTTATATAAAAATGTTATATTTAAGATGCTTTTTTGGGCAGCAGTAGTAATTTTAACACCTATCATTGTTAGGGGGGCAAATGCATTATCATGTTTTCTTAAGAATTACCATGACTTATATCAGTTGGGCCATTGCATAATCATGTTTTCACAGTTTTCTTAAACATTACCATGACTTACATCAGTTGGGTTTGGACCCAGATCAAAAGTCTAGATGGTGATCATTTTCCTTGATTGGCTGAATTGTTACTTTCCAATATCTCTCACATCTAATTTGAGAGACATTGGAAGACACCATGTAACATCTAGCTATCACTAACACTACACACTGGGGTTAATAGGTCAAAATGCCTTTAATGTTTCGTCTGCAACAAAAAGTTATTGTCATCTGCTTCAATTCTTAAATTAAACTTACTTTCTTTTTATTGCAAAAATATGGTTAAGATGACAAACAGTTTGGATCCTGATGAGACGCTGCAGTATGCGGCCTCTCATCTGGATCCAAACTGTTTGCATAGGTAATCACAGTTTCACCACTAGCATGCAAAGAGTTAAGAGTCATGCATTGACCTGGAGAGATTTTACTGCCGAGCGCTGTAACCTTTGAACTGAAGGATCTGGAGTTGTTCATTTAACCCTTAATTTCCCTCATATAAACTTGTTTTCATGCATCTGCAAACAGAGTAGACCCAGATAAGGTGGCTCCTGTAGGATCAGTGTCTGTTATTTGCTAATGGAATTTGACAGATCTGTTTCTATGCCTTCTTAAACAGCTACACTGATTCACCTTCAACATTTTATCATAAATAGATATAAATAGAATGACACTGGAACTCCAATGCAGTTACCTCCCTTTGTCCCTTATGGTTATGCTGATGGGACAAGGGAAATAACTGTGAGGAAATTACCTTTTAAGTGTTACAGATTCAGATGTTAAGTAGCATAAAACCCCAGGGTGAGACCATTTTTGGCCCAGGGGTCATTATTTGAACACACCTGATAGTGGTATATTAGGTGATGCTTCATACCAAATATCTTAGCTCTAGATTATGTGGTTTCAGACAAAAAGATTTTTAAAGGTTTCCCTATATAAGTCTATGTAAAAACTACAAGCCCAAGGGCAGGGCCATTTTTGGCCCGGGGGTCATCATTTTAACAAACTTGGTAAAGGACCATTAGATGATGCTATATACCAAATATCAAAGCTCTAGAAATTGTGGTTTCAGAGAAGAAGATTTTTAAAGATTTAAAAAAAAAACCTGTAAAAGTAGTGGGGCGGGGCCATTTTTTGCCCGGGGGTCATGATTTTAACAAAACTGATAGAGGACACCCTAAGGTACATTTCTGTGAAATTTGGTTGAAATCCTCCCAGTGGTTTAGGAGAAGAAGTCATTTGAAATAAAAGTGAACGGACAGACGGACGGACAGACGGACAGACGGACAGACGGACAGACGGACAGACGGACAGACGGACGACGGACGACAGGCGGTCACAATAGCTCACCTTGAGCCTTTGGCTCAGGTGAGCTAAAAATACAGGGTGTCCCAAAACAAGAGGGCCATGAGGCCCTGAAGCGCTCACCTGAGATAACCCCAGGGGGGGGGGGGGGGGGGGCATTTTTTACCAAGAAGTCATCATTTGTATAACCTTGGTAGAGAACCAAAAGGCAAAGCAGTATGCCATTAATTAAAGGTCTAAGCCTTATGGTTTCAGAGAAAATTAATATTTTATATTTTTCCCATAAAAAACTGATAAGCCCCACAGCAGGGCCAAGTTTCGCCCAGAGGTCAAGGTCGTAAGTTGAACATTCTTGGCAGAGGACCACAAGCCAAAGCTACATATTTGTAGAGGACCATTAGATCATGTAACATACCAAACATCAAAGGTCTAGGCCTTACAGTTTCAGAAGATTTTTAAAGATTAGCCCTTGGGCGGGTCATATTTGGTCCGGGGTCATAATTTGAACAATCTTTGTAGAGGACCATTAGATCATGCTACATACCAAACATCAAAGGTCTAGACCTTACAGTTTCAGAGAGGAAGATTTTTAAAGATTTTCCTATGAAAAACTGATAAGCCCTTGGGCGGGCCATTTTTGTCCCCAGGGTCATTATTTGAATAATCTTTGTAGAAGACCATAAGAACATGCTACATGCCAAATATCAAAGGTCTAGGCCTTACAGTTTCAGAGAAGAAGATTTTTAAAGATTTTCCTATGAAAAACTGATAAGCCCTTGGGCGGGGCCATTTTTAGGCCCGGGGATCATAATTTGAAAATCTTTGTAGAGGACCATTAGATCATGCTACACGCCAAATATCAAAGGTCTAGGCCTTACAGTTTCAGAGAAGAAGATTTTTGAAGATTTTCCTATGAAAATCTGATAAGCCCTTGGGCGGGGCCATTTTTGGCCCCAGGGTCATAATTTGAACAATATTTGTAGAGGACCATAAGATCATGCTACATGCCAAATATCAAAGGTCTAGGCCTTACAGTTTCAGAGAAGAAGATTTTTAAAGATTTTCCTATGAAAAACTGATAAGCCCTTGGGCGAGGCCATTTTTGGCCCGGGGGTCATAATTTGAACAATTTTTGTAGAAGACCATAGGATCATGCTACATACTAAATATCAAAGGTCTAGGCCTTACAGTTTCAGAGAAGAAGATTTTTAAAGATTTTCCTATGAAAAACTGATAAGCCCTTGGGCGAGGCCATTTTTGGCCCAGGGGTCATAATTTGAACAATTTTTGTAGAGGACCATTAGATCATGCTACATACCAAATATCAAAGGTCTATGCCTTACAGTTTCAGAGAAGAAGATTTTTAAAAAATTTCCTATGAAAAACTGATAAGCCATTGGGCGGGGCCATTTTTGGTTAGGAGGTCATAATGTTAACAATATTTTGTTCGCCCTAGCCACTGATGCTTCTGACAAAATTTGGTTAAAATCGAGTCAGCAGTTTCAGAGGAGATGTCGTTTGAAAATGTGAACGGACGACGGACACCGGACGACGGACGGATTGTGATCACAATAGCTCATCCTGAGCCTTTGGCTCAGGTAAGCTAAAAATGTAACCCAAGATTAAGATCTGCAAGCAATCCCATTTCTGTCAATATTGCTAATTTAAATTAACTGTATATACATGTAGCTTAGTAGAGACATTTGCCATATATTGGACTCCCTGACCTGAACTCCATTTTTAACTTGATATAGGCATCGACTAATCAATGTACGCATATCATGTTAAAACAGATTTTAGGTCCATTCATTAAAATGCTCGTATCTTTAAAAACAATACATATTTGTTAGAGAAATTTGGCAGAAATATGCACAAATATTTACATTTTAAAGTGTCTGATTACATTGGTCAAAATACACATTTGATCCAGGGTTCCATTCATTTTGGGACACCCTGTATAGAACATATAGAGAGATCCAAAATAACAACCAAAACTTCTCCTTGCATCCAATAGTGCCTACTACGTAAGACCTCCATCCTTACCAAGTATACATCCAAGCCAAGTGAAGCCAATTCTTCCTTGAGATTGAGTGCATGATTTGCTGCCTCTGCCCTGACGTAGCTGATGAGGACTTGTTTGTTAGCCGAGTCTGAAGACATTACATCAATGCAGGGAGGTCGATAAATATCTTTACTAGATCTAAATGATAGCTGTTGTTTGAATCTAAAAAATGAAAATGAAACATGTGTCAGATTGACACAAAATACACCCATCAAGAGTACTACTCCACAGTAAATATGTGTGCAAACAAAGGGCCATAATTCCAAAGTGAGTACAGTAATAAAACTCCATAGTTCCAAAGTGAGTACAGTAATAAAACTCCATAATTCCAAAGTGAGTACATGTACAGTAATAAAACTCCTTCCAAAGTGAGTACAGTAATAAAACTCCTTCCAAAGTGAGTACAGTAATAAAACTCCATAATTCCAAAGTGAGTACAGTAATAAAACTGTTTATCAAACTTGACCGAGATATTATGGCCATGGATATTATGTTTACAATTATTGGACAAAAGTTTCTCAAGTTAGAGTGCAAAGTAAGTAAGAATCCAAATATAGTCATATCATGTAATTTTACAGCACACATCTATTTTCAGACGTGAAGTATTATGTTAAAACTGCCTGAAAACATGTTTTTAAAACTACTACAGTATATTGGCGATATTTCGAGCACCGTCGGGAATCAGCAAAAACCTCGGATTATCGCAATGCTCGAATAAACTCAAAACTTGTTTCAAACCATTTAGACATATCCCCTGAACAGTCGTGGCATATAGCGTTATGTCGTTTATTTTGCATATTTTCGATTTGTCGACATTAATTTAGTTGTTGGTGCTGATTTGGTGCACAAACAAACATTTTCGTTTCGTTCCTGTGCTGTTTCGTAGTAAGGAAAATCAGGGCGAGTGACCAAATTAATTAATAATTGGAACACTCGGCTTTTTTCCTCTGACATAGTTATTCTTGTTCATCTCTCGTAGCAAGAGTCTGCATGAACGAGACTGTCTAAAAGTAACAAAAATATTGCGAATTTCAAAGCACTACATATAAACCACTGCACTATTTCTAAATTTAAAGCAGAAAGACGTTATATGGCACCCTTTCAGCAGTACCGAAAAATCACAACACGTTTGTGAAAGTATGCAAATTATGATTGTGACTCTTTGTTTATTAAGACTTCAGTCTACTAAATTCTCATCATTATTTACACCAAAGTAAAGTCTGCATTCAATGAATATGTTATTCACACATTTTGAAGATCTAATGTCCCATAGACGGATCTTTCAAAAGGTCACGACAACGTATCGAGAAGGTGTGAATAATTACCTCGGAGGTGGGAAAACACCGTGCTCGAATTAAACAATGAATAAAGGGAACCAGAATGATCGGCGGGACCAGCACACATGCTCGAATTTTCGGATTATCGCTATTCGGATTAATGCAGGTATTTTCAATTAGATTTGATAGAATTTGAGCCGGGACCTCAACATTCCCTCGGAATAAGCGGGTATCTTGGAAAAACGAGAGTCGAAATAACGCCGTTATACTGTACATGTATTTTCACTTATAATTACCTTGATTCGAATGACCTCTAATGAAATGGCAGATATTTGGTACAGAACTACAAATTCATGTGATCCAGCATATGAAGTTTCTCCTTTCACATATTTATCATGTTCAAAGGGACAGAAGACAGTAGTGTGAATGTATTAGTGGGCAAATTCTGCTCATGTTGTATGTACCTGTATATGATGCACATATATAGAGTAAAATCTTGATTATTCATTTTTTTTTATCTGCTCTGTTTGCTTATAATATAGATATGATTATATAGTTTCCGCCCTGGCCAAAATTCCCTGTGCCCATGTGCTATCACAACACTGAATCTAATTAATGTTCCCTGTGCCCATGTGCTATCACAACACTGAATCTAATTAATGTTCTCTGTGCCCATGTGCTATCACAACACTGAATCTAATTAATGTTCCCTATGCCCATGTGATAGCTGTGCCAATGTGCTATCACAACACTGAATCTAATTAATGTTCCCTGTGCCCATGTGCTATCACAACACTGAATCTAATTAATGTTCCGTTTGCCCATGTGCTATCACAACACTGAATCTAATTAATGTTCATGATGTAATTCTTTCATACATGAATATTCATGGGGTAAAGCAGGGCTATAGAAATCTGGAAAATCGCCGGTCTGGACCGATTTTTGCATTTTGAGACCGGTTTGTATTTCAGAATCTGAAAAAAAATCGGTCCGAAAATCTTAAGCAGACAATATTTCTAATCAAAATCATCAGCTGAAAGTAACTGTTTTCATTTGACCCTATCATTAACGTGTCAAGCCGAGATTATAGGCTAGAGGGCCCGGGCAGTCAGGGTCCAGTTCCAATTGGTCTCTTCTCAGCTAGCCAATCAACCATGCTAGTAATATTGATAAGACATTCATCTCTTATGACACAAACCGAAACATTACCTACCTTGTACCTGTTAACAAACACGTTACAGTCCGTAGATTTAGGCTATTGTAATTACGTTATATTAAGGCTGAAAGGTCACTGAGAAATAACATCCTTGCATCGGGTAATCAGTTTTTTATGAGCAAATACTCTCTTGATATCATCAGCTACACAATTTACTTTGAACAATCATAACAAAAAGTCAACAACATGTCCGCTTGATTCAAGGTAATGTTAGAGAAATAAGTATGCATCATAAGCTAAATGATAATAACTAATCATATAAGATTTTAAATAGAAACTAGTTTTCTTGCTTCTTATAAACTGCCATGCATGCAAACTTGAAATGTCATCAGTTTTCACGAATGTCAAATGTCATTATTTTCACAAATTTCGATATTTAATGCTGTCATATTAGTACATACAAACTATAAGGTGGCAAATGTCCGACATTTAAACATACTAACAGGGGGGCGAATGTCCGCGCATCGAGAAATAGGTGGGCAAATGTCCGGGTGGCTAATGTCCGTTTATCGGCTGGACCGGTTGGGATTTGAAATTTTCTAGAGCCCTGGAGTAAAGGGTTAAGTACCAAGAATTGGACCTCTTGGTTTTATTGTAAAAGGTTTCTAAATCTTACCCTGGTTTAAGTCTTTTATCTGGAGGGAGTTTTGGTGGAGAAAGCTCCTCTGAATTTCTCCTCTTGGCACACATTTCTATGGATATACATGAACCAATCAAAATATCCAAAACTGTAATATGACTTTCTTGGAATGTGCTGATTGGCCAGGAGTTTCCATCAAGGAAGTGGAATGTCTGAGAAAAGCCTTTTGAATCCAAAATCTGTAATTATTAAAGATAGGCTTTTGAACATATTTAGAAACGAAAGAGCCATGACATCTCTATATTGTTCACCTGCAAGTTAGAGCATTTAGTAGAGACAAACTAATCACAAACATTGCCAGAAAATGAAGATAAGAGGGCCATAGTAAATATAAATTTTCCAACTGAAGATTATTAAATTGTTCAAAATGCATGGTACTCATAATTATTTCTTGACCATTGCAAACAAAATTGAATCAAGATTCTTTTAGCAATTTTGGTAGAGCATGATTCCAAGATCATTTATGATTCAGTTTTGTTACATTCTGCCTTGTGGTTTCACAGGAGATGTCATTTAACTGTTTCACTGCCAAATTTTGTCGTCAGCAAACCTTGTCATCTGCTACAATTTTCCATTTTTATTTTTCTACATTTGTGCTTCAATAAAAACAGTCACAGTAACAAACAGTAACTCAGCGTCTCATCTGGATCCAAACTGTTTGCAGATGTGACATTGGCAGCGAAAAAGTTAAAGCAATTGTTGATGGATCGGTGAACGGACGGACGGATGTCGAACAGTGGGCTATCACAAAAGCTCACCTGAGCATACTCAGGTGAGCTAAAACATGTTGTGCTTGATTGAAAGACTACTGTCACACAAAGGCAAAGCTCAGAGTACACTTATCATGTAACATCTGTTTTCACACCTCACTGGGTCTACCCGTAGAAATGTTTAATTCATACCATCCAATTTCGGAATCAATTTTATAGAGAATAAATAAATTCGGGCCTATCTCTCTTTGTGGGAAGGAGAATTTCACTGGAACTGGTTTCCTTGTGTTGAGTCCAGACTGTACTTCTGCTTCAATGCTTACAGTAGATTTCTATTACCTTTTATTTTTTAGATAAAACAAACCCTTGATAATTGTGTCAAACAATCTGGATCTTTGATGTCTCATTTGAAGGCTATCATGAATTGCTAGGCATGAACTGAAGATTAATACCAAACTTGATAAACACTAGAACTATCACTAAAGGTGATGAATACCCCCACACGGCAGCCTTGATTGCCAATCCAAGTTTTGAACATGTAACAGGACCAAATAACAAAAATACCCAAAGTTCAAATAGAGAAAATTCTGTAATTTATGCCAAGTATCAAGTGAATCAGGTTGAAATTGAAGGAGGAGTTCAAAGTACAAGATTTTGCCTGCCAATTTCAAGGCCAAAGGTCAAGGTCAAGGTCACAGAGACCTGGAATTTGTGTCTTGCACATCTACTACTCCTGAGTAACATTTATGCCAAGTATCAAGTAAATCAGGTTGAAAGTGAAGGAGGAGTTTGCCATACAAGATTTTGCCTGCCAATTTTAAGACCAATTTCAAGGCCAAAGGTCAAGGTCACAGAGATTTTAAATGTGTGTCTTGCACATCTACTACTCCTGAGTAACATTTATGCCAAGTATCAAGTGAATCAGGTTGAAAGTGAAGGAGGAGTTCAAAGTACAAGATTTTGCCTGCCAATTTTAAGACCAATTTCAAGGCCAACGGTCAAGGTCAAGGTCAAAGAGACCTGAAATTTGTGTCTTGCACATATACTACTCCTGAGTAACATTTATACCAAGTATCAAGTGAATCAGGTTGAAATTGAAGGAGGAGTTCAAAGTACAAGATTTTGCCTGCCAATATCATGACCAATTTCAAGGGCAAAGGTCAAGGTCACAGAGACCTGATATTTGTGTCTTGCACATCTACTACTCCTGAGTAACATTTATGCCAAGTATCAAATGAATCAGGTTGAAAGTGAAGGAGGAGTTCAAAGTACAAGATTTTGCCTGCCAATTTCAAGACCAATTTCAAGGCCAAAGGTCAAGGTCACAGAGACCTGAAATTTGTGTCTTACACATCTACTACTCCTGAGTAACATTTATGCCAAGTATCAAGTGAATCAGGTTGAATGTGAAGGAGGAGTTCAAAGTACAAGCTTTTGCCTGCCAATTTCAAGACCAATTTCAAGGCCAAAGGTCAAGGTCAAGGTCACAGAGACCTGAAATTTGTGTCTTGCATATCTACTACTCCTGATTAATAATTATGCCAAGTGTCAAGTGAATCGAGTTGAAACTGAAGGAGGAGTTCGCCGTACAAGATTTTGCAGACAGACCGACCGACAGACTGACCGCCCGACCGACCGATGACCGACCGACAGGCTGATTCCAGTATACCCCCCTCAAACTTTGTTTGTGGGGGTATAAATACAGACCCAGACTAGCCTATGCTGGGCATATACTGAAGATTAACCCATTCTCTCATATAATGCTTCTTCACATATTTGCAAACAGAGAAAACCCAGATCAGACAGCTCCTATTGGAGCTGTCTGATCAGGGTCTACTCTGTTTGCTAATTAAATTTGATAGATCTGTTTCTTTACTTTCTAAAATGACTACAATGTTCTACCTTCCATATTTCATTATAACTATTTTGTCTATGAATATTCAGTAGGTATTGGAATTTGGTATAAACATAGAACAGTACAGACCCTGACTAGCCTCTGCCTCAGTGGCATGGCTTTTGACATGCATTAGTCTAGCTATCTCTATTAACCAATTTGATGACTACCTGATAATTAGACCGCGCAATGTGTGAAAAAAAACTATAAACCTGTTGGAGAATCAGTTGCCTGGCCATTTTGAGGACAGAGTCATAGTTGATATGAACAAAGCCAATGACAAAACCTTCTCTGTTCTTGATCCCAAGCTTCGGGTGCTCTATAAAAAGATAAAATTACTTTTACTACATATAAATCATTAGATATGATTCATATAAGAATGATACCCATTATCTCTTATATTCAGTTTTTAAAAGCTCTAAACTTGATGTCAAAAAAACAATACTGTTTGATAGACTTTAAAGCTGTCTGTGATTTGGCATGTGTAAAATATAGAGTATTCTTGTCTTTTTTAATTGTTGAAACGGGCCTAGTAGGGTAAATATTAGATTAACCCTATCCTTCATAGGTTATTTTTAGATCCAACCTCTTTAAATAAATCTACCAAAAAGGAGCATTTACTAGAGAAAAGGAAATTTTTAGAATTGAGTAGTTTTAAAAAGAGCACTTGCTTCTATTTATCACAATGGTTTCAAAAAGTGACTTTTGCAGAGGCATAGATAGGCATATTTATGGAGGAAAAGTTAAGAGCTAAATATATATACAGCATTTATGTAATTCCTTTTATAACATAACTCGTGGCTTCAGCATGACGTAACACTATCATATATGATATTCACGGGCATATATTCACTAGTGAATAACATTCGAACGACTTAACTGTATTCATATGCGCTGTCAAAACAAACAAACTGGTAGACGGTGACCTACCTGTCAACTACTGAGTCAAGATAGATGGCAAAGGACTGTTGGCACTTGCGCCTTAATTTCGATAAAATAATACAAATTATAATGGTTGTCAGCTAAAGCTCGTTTTTTTATCTTTTTAAAAAGACTCATTTAATAAATCCAATAATCAAGAACACTCATGTAAGATCCTCTGTTTATGGAATGGTTTACTCAATAAATAACAAGAGGGCCAGAATGGCCCTGACATCGCTCACCAGGCAATTAGAGGAGAAGATTTTCAGTTTTCACTATATGTTTCTATAGAAAACTAGCCACCCCTGCAGCAAGGCCAATTTTGACCCAAGGGGCATAATTTATACAATTTTTGTAGAAGACCTGAACATAATGCTATGTGCCAAATATGAAAGCTGAGAACCTTCCAGTTTCAGAGGAGAATATTTTCAAAGTTGTCACTATATGTTTCTATTGAGAACTGGCCACCCCTGGGACAGGCCCAATTTTGACCCCAGGGGCATAATTTATATAACTCTTGTAGAGAACCTGAACATGATGCTATGTGTCAAATATGAAAGCTGAGAACCTTCCAGTTTCAGAGAAGAATATATTCAAAGTTTTACTATATATTTCTATAGAAAACAAGGCACCCTTGGGGCGGGGCCAATTTTGACCCCAGGGGCATAATTTATATAACTTTCAAAGAGGACCTGAACATGATGTTATGTGCCAAGTATGAAAGCTGAGAACCTTCTAGTTTCAGAGGAAAAGATTTTCAAAGTTTTCACTATATGTTTCTATTGAAAACTGGCCACCCCTGGGGCGGGACCAATTTTGACCCTAGGGGCCTAATTTATATAATTTTTGTAGAGGACCTGAACATGATGCTATGTGCCAAATATGAAAGCTGAGAACCTTCCTGTTTCAGAGGAGAAGATTTTCAAGTTTCACTATATGTTTCTATTGAAAACTGCCCACCCCTGGGGCGGGCCAATTTTGACCCCAGGGGCATAATTTATATAACTTTTGTACAGGACCTGAACATGATGCTATGTGCCAAATATGAAAGCTGAGAACCCAGTAGATTCAGAGGAGAAGATTTTCAAAGTTGTCACTATATGTTTCTATTGAAAACTGCCCACCCCTGGGGCGGGGCCAATTTTGACCCCAGGGGCATAATTTATACAACTTTTGTAGAGGACCTGAACATGATGCTATGTGCCAAATATGAAAGCTGAGAATCTTCCAGTTTCAGAGAAGAAGATATTCAAAGTTTTACTATATATTTCAATAGAAATCAAGGCACCCCTAGGTCGGGGCCAATTTTGACCCCAGGGTATAATTTATATAACTTTTGTACAGGACCTGAACATGATGTTCTGTGCCAAGTATGAAAGCTGAGAACCCTGTAGATTCAGAGGAGAAGATTTTCAAAGTTTTCACTATATGTTTCTTTTGAAAACTGGCCACCCCTGGGGCGGGGCCAATTTTGACCCCAGGGGCATAATTTATAAAACTTTTGTAGAGGACCTGAACATGATGCTATGTGCCAAATATGAAAGCTGAGAACCCTGTAGATTCAGGAGAAAATTTTTAAAGTTCAAATTGTTGACGCCCGACGACGCACGACACACGACGCAGGACGGACGATGACAGACGACGGACATCAGGTGATCACAAAAGCTCACCCTGAGCCCATAAAAATGTACTGGGCAAACATGCATGTATTAACCAAGGTATTGCACCTAATATAGCATTAGAATGTATAAATCTCTACTACAAGTCAAACTCACGACCTCCTGATTGAGATGCGAATGCTTTACCTGTTAGCTAATGAGGTCCATAGTTAGCTTTTTTTCAAAACACAATATAAAGAAACCATAAGGAGGCAATATCCAAAACAGTAAGTTATCAGTAAACATAAACGACAAACATTCCTTAACTTTGTCTGTAATTGGAGGAGTAATTTTAAGTGCATTAGACTTATACAAAGCCAAACTGTGTAGACTGAGATCAGAGGCTTCTAAGAGGTCTGCACTGTTTGTCATTCAAAATCCTCCAGAAAATTAAAAACTTTGATACTGAATGAACCATTCACTATCAATATTCAGAGCTACGGTTCATACCCAAATACTAAAATCGTCATTTCTCCACTAAATCCTGTACTCTTCGAGATGATTCTAAAGAGTGGTCACAGTATAGGGTTTGGTTGAGAAATAAAGGGGCTATTCTTGAAAATTTTAAAATTTACCCATCTTATCTGGAGCTCTGATGTTTGGTGCACTCAGAAGATGAAATTTGCTCTGCATGCTCAGTTGAGCAAAATCACAGGATTAGCTTTGAAACAGAGCTCCAGATAAGGTGTGTAAATTAAAACATTTTCAAGAATAACTCTTTTATTTCTCTATCAAGCCCAATACTGTGACCACTCTTTAGAATCGTCTCTTTGAGACGATTCTAACAAGTCATCACAGTACGGGGTTTGATGGAGAAATGACGATTGTAGTATTTAGGTACACACCCTTATCTGTAGATCTGTTTGAAAACGGAATTAATTTTGTTTCTCTGATTTGACAATATAAATACTGAAAGCTGTAGTACCATGCTTCACTTTTATCAGCACTGAGTTGTCTTGAGTAAGTATCTCATGAAGCTTGATACTCTTTTCCTGATTCTCCATTATTGACCAACTGAAATGCAACAATTTTATGGCATAAATATATATACACATGTAAATAGTTAATAAGTAAATAAATGCAGTGCTGGGGCGCACTTAACGACAGTTAATGACTAAACATGTTGTAAGTCCTAATTTACAAACAGCTATTGCTATTCACATAGACAAAATTATCACACATTCTAGCATGTGATAAGGTAGGTTAACCCTTTCCCTCATTTAACTTAGTATAACAGAAATTTGTCTAAGTTCTAGTCAAACTCTGCCTTGTTGGTACTCATCAGAATCATCTTAGAGAGATGACAAATGAGTACCAAGAACAAAAATCAGAGATGACAAATGAGTACCAACAACATAACTCAGGCAGATAATTAATGAGTACCAACAACAGAATTTAGAGATGACAAATAAGTACCAACAACACAACTCAGAGAGATGACAAATGAGTACCAACAACAGAACTCAGACAGATGATTAATGAGTACCAACTTCAGAACTCAGATAGATGACAAATGAGTACCAAGAGCAAAAATCAGAGAGATAACAAATGAGTACCAACACAGAACTCAGACAGATGATTAATGAGTACCAACAACAGAATTTAGAGATGACAAATGAGTACCAACAACAGACCTCAGACAGATGATTAATGAATACCAACAACATAACGCAGACAGTTGATTAATGAGTACCAACAACAGAATTTAGAGATGACAAATGAGTACCAACAACAGAACTCAGAGAGATGACAAATAAGTACCAACAACAGAACTCAGACAGATGATTAATGAGTACCAACAACATAACTCAGAGAGATGATTAATGAGTACCAACAACAGACCTCAGACAGATGGTTAATGAATACCAACAACATAACTCAGACAGATGATTAATGAGTACCAACAATAGAATTTAGAGATGACAAATGAGTACCAACAACAGAACTCAGAGAGATGACAAATGAGTACCAACAACAGAACTCAGACAGATGATTAATGAGTACCAACAACATAACTCAGAGAGATAATTAATGAGTACCAACAACAGAACTCAGATAGATGACAAATGAGTATCAACAATAGAACTCAGACAGATGATTAATGAGTACCAACAACAGGACTCAGAGAGATGACAAATGAGTATCAGCAACAGAACTCAGACAGATGACAAATGAGTACCAACAACATAACTCAGACAGATGATTAATGAGTACCAACAACAGAATTTAGAGATGACAAATGAGTACCAACAACAGAACTCAGAGAGATGACAAATGAGTACCAACAACAGAACTCAGACAGATGATTAATGAGTATCAACAACAGAACTCAGAGAGATGACAAATGAGTACCAACAACAGAACTCAGAGAGATGACAAATAAGTACCAACAACAGAACTCTGACAGATGATAAATGAGTACCAACAAAAGAATTTAGAGATGACAAATGAGTACCAACAACAGAACTCAGACAGATGATTAATGAATACCAACAACAGAACTCAGAGAGATGACAAATGAGTACCAACAACAGAACTCAGACAGATGATTAATGAGTACCAACAACAGAACTCAGACAGATGATTAATGAGTACCAACAACATAACATAGATATGACAAATGAGTACCAACAACAGAACTCAGACAGTGATTAATGAGTACCAACAACAGAACACAGAGAGATGACAAATGAGTACGAACAACAGAACTCAGACAGATAATTAATGAGTACCAACAACAGAACTCAGACAGATGACAAATGAGTACCAACAACAGAACTCAGACAGATGATTTATGAGTACCAACAAAAATGTCGGGTCCAATTTCTAACAAGAGGGTAAATACAGGTAGTTCTAGTATGAAATCTATCTTTTAGAACAAGGGTAGTGCATCCCATGAAATTTTCACACTCATGAATGAAAGTATATATCAACAGAAGGACAAGAGTAAATCTATATTCCCCCACTCAACAGGTGGGGGCACAAATAGTGAGAAGTCAAATTAAACAAGAGGGCCATGAGGCCCTGAAGCGTTCACCTGAGATACCCCACGGACGGGGCCATTTCTGACCAAGAAGTCATCATTTGCACAACCTTGGTAGAGAACCACAAAGCAAAGCAGTATGACATTAATTAAAGGTCTTAGCCTTATGGTTTCAGAGAAAAATAATATTTTATAATTTTACCATGAAAAATTGATAGCCCCAAGGCAGGGCCAAGTTTCGCCCAGAGGTCAGGGGGGTCATTAGTCATAACATACTTGGCAGAGGACCACAAGCCAAAGTTACATATTTGCAGAGGACCATTTAGATCATGTTATATACCAAACATCAACGGTCTAGGTCTTACAGTTGCAGAGGATTTTTAAAGATTTTCCTAAGAAAAACTTATAAGCCCTTGGGCAGGGCCATTTTTGGCCTGGGGGTAATAACATACTTGGCAGAGGACCACAAGCCAAAGTTACATATTTGCAGAGGACCATTTAGATCATGTTACATACCAAACATCAAAGGTCTAGGTCTTACAGTTGCAGTGGATTTTTAAAGATTTTCCTAAGAAAAACTTATAAGCCCTTGGGCAGGGCCATTTTTGGCCTGGGGGTAATAATTTGAACAATCTTTGTAGAAGACCATTAGATGATGCTACATACCAAAGGTCTAGGCCATACAGTTTCAGAGAAGAAGTTTTTAAAGATTTTCCTATGAAAAACTGATAAGCCCTTGGGTGGGGCCATTTTTGGCCCGGGGGTAATAATTTGAACAATCTTTGTAGAGGACCATTCGATCATGCTACATACCAAATATCAAAGGTCTAGGCCTTACAGTTTCAGAGAAGAAGATTTTTAAAGATTTTCCTATGAAAAACTGATAAGCCTTTGGGTGGGGCCATTTTTGGTCCGGGGGTCATAATGTGAACAACATTTCATTGCCCCTAGCCACTGATGCTTCTGACAAAATTTGGTTAAAATCGGGTCAGCAGTTTCAGAGGAGATGTCGTTTGAAACTCTGGATGGACGCCTGACGACAGACGCCGGACGACGGACAGATCACAATCACAATAGCTCATCCTGAGCCTTCGGCTCAGGTGAGCTAACAAAGCCTTGTCCAATTCAATTAACATAAGATTTAACTCTTTCCCTCATATAAACCTGTTTTCACACATTTTCAAGCAGAGTAGACCCAGATCAGACGGCTCCTATAGGAACCGTCTGATCAGGGTCTAATCATGCAGGTCTGCTCTGTTTGCTAATGGAATTTGAGATATCTGTTTTTTTACTTTCTAAAATAACTACAATGTTCCACCTTCCACATTTCATTGTAACTGTTTTTCCATGAATATTCAGTAGGTATTGAACTTTGAAATAAACACAGAACTGGAAAAGGGTTAAGCAAAAGGCTTGAATTAATATGGAAAGTGACGTCATAAGAAAGAGAGGGAGAATTTAAAAAAAGTATCGCAAATTAATTTATCATTTCATGTTAAAACATTGATACAGGACACGTGTAAGTTCTTACAGTTCGAGCTGAAATAGAGATCATTCCTACAAACTTTCGTTTTGTTTAATTCTCTTGAAGAGGAGGAATTTGGAATAGTTTTAAACGGACCCAAGTTTTCGCGACAATGGCATCGATTTACAACGACGGGAAGCTTTGAAAAGTTATAACTGTGAAATAACATTGACGTGACCTGTGTATTCTTCTTTTCGGAAGGACAATTTATTTGAACTTTGGAAGGTACTGATAGTTTATTCTATATGACGATTCTGGCTAATTTATAGAAACGTTTACGTCTAGAATATTGTAATTGGTTTTCGCGAATAGTGACGTCATATACAGGACAGGTGATGACGCAAAATTCGTCACGCATGACTGAACAAGGAATTAGTCTATGAACTTAGGAGGGAAATCACACACACCGGTTTCGGTATAAACACTGACTGGGCGTAAAAAACTTCTTATTCTAGAGAAATAATTCAAGTTTTAGTACATCTGTGGACAGTTATATGTGGATAATTTTGGATCTGCCATGCGAACGAGCTCGCCAGGCTTGAGCGCGTCAGTTATAGCTACTAGTGACGTCACAGCAAGGCCTAACGTTACTATATATCGACTTTACCTGGTATTATAATGGCGATTAACGGTACACAGGACAATTTTCTTCAGCTACTTTTTGGAGATGATGACATCATCGAGGTTCAATCGTCGATAGATAACAATATGAACGATATATTAACCCAGGGGCCGAATTATACGGGTGATGCCAGTGCTTTGAATGACAGTCAGTGTAGTCAAACGCAAACGGTCGAAATGGACACTACCATTGAAATTGACTCGTCCGAAATGTCCCAGTCGTTAATTTCTGGAAACAGTACAACCCCAAGTTCAAAGAAGCGTCGCACAACTAGGAAAACGAAATCGAAACAGCCACAGAAAGCTAAATCGACGACACCACGAATCTCAGGAAGAAGAAAGAAAAGTACGACCGGACGTAAAATAACTATTCCTGAAGCTGATGACGTTACCAAGGATATAATCACTGACGTAACTCAGACGGACGTTGATGACGTCATCACACAGCAACCAGATACCCAGCTTCACACAGTGATCCAACTGAGTGAAGGGAACAATCAGTGTGTAGTGAAGGCAATTAATGATCTGTCTGACAAAATGAGCAAAAGCATTGATGCCCTTTCAGCAAGGATAGGATATCTAGAGTCTAGTTTAGAATCCAAGATAACAAGATGTGTTTGTGAAACACTATGCCCCCTAGATATGATATTTGACTCTAAAGGATGACCTTCATCTTGACATGTCACCCCTCAAACTGTGCAGCTTCATGGGGTGCACATGCATACCACATATCAAGTCTGTATCTCTACTGGTTCAAAAGTTATGGCCAATGTTAAAGTTGGTGACCTTTGACCATGAAGGATGACCTTGACCTTGACATGTTACCCCTCAAACTGTGCAGCCAAATAAGAAACACACGTATACCAACTATCAAGTCTGTATCTCTACTGGTTCAAAAGTTATGGCCAATGTTAAAGTTGGTGACCTTTGACCCTGAAAGATGACCTTGACCTTGTAATGTCACCCCCAAAATGTGCAGCTTCATGAGATACACATGCATACCAAATATCAAGACTTTATCTCTATTGGTTCAAAAGTTATGGCCAATTTGAAGTTAATGACCTTTGACCCTGAAGGATGACCTTGACATTTCACCCCTCACACTGTGCAGCTTCATGAGAAACACAAGCATGCCACATATCAAGTCTCTATCTGTACTGGTTCAAAAGTTATGACCAATGTTAAAGTCAGTGATTTGACCCATATGCTTGACCTCTGACCTTTAAGGATGACCTTGACCTTGACATGCCACCCCTGAAAATGTGCAGCTTTATGAGATACATATGCATGCCAAATATCAAGTCTCTATCTGTACTTGCTCAAAAGTTATGACCAATGTTAAATACGGTGATTTGACCCATGTGTTTGACCTCTGACCTTTAAAGAGGACCTTGACCTTGACATGTCACCCCTCAAAATGTGCAGCTTTATGAGATACATATGCATGCCAAATATCAAGTCACTAGCTGTACTGGCTCAAAAGTTATGACCAATGTTAAAGTTACAGACAAAGAAACGGACAATTTGACCTTCTACCCTGAAGGATGACCTTGACCTTGACATGTCACACCTCAAAATGTGCAGCTTCATGAGATACACACACGTGTCAAATATCAAGTCTCTATCTCTACTGGTCCAAAAGTTATGGCAAATGTTAAAGTTGGTGATTTGACCCATATATTTGACCTCTGACCTTGAAGGATGACCTTGACCTTGACATGTCACCCTTCAAAATGTGCGGCTTTACGAGATACATATGCATGCCAAATATCAAGTCCCTATCTGTACTGGCTCAAAAGTTATGACCTATGTTAAAGTTGCGTTAAAGTTACAGACAGAAAACAGACAATTTGACCTTTGACCCTGAAGGATGACCTTGACCTTGACATGTCACCCCTCAAAATGTGCGGCTTCATGAGATACACTAGCATGCCTAATATCAAGTCTCTATCTCTACTGGTCCAAAAGTTATGGCCAATGTTAAAGTCGGTGATTTGACCCATATATTTGACCTTTGACCTTGAAGGATGACCTTGACCTTGACATGTCACCCCTCAAAACGTGCGGCTTTATGAGATACATATGCATACCAAATATCAAGTCTCTATCTGTACTGGCTCAAAAGTTATGACCAATGTTAAAGTTGCTGACAAACAAACAGACAAACAGACAAACAAACAGACAGGGCAAAAACAATATGCCCCCCAGATCTGATCTGGGGGGCATAAAAAGGCATGTAGATAACGCAATTTCCCCAGCAGTGAATAAGATAAGAAATGATTTTAGTAAAGAAATTGAAAAGGTAAGATCAGAGGTGAAAGTTTTATCTGAAAAGTGTCAGAAGAACTGTGAACAACATAACCAAGGCAACGTATCGTACGCGCAAGCATGTGCGCAGAATGCAGAGCATGATATATCAATGAATATCGTAATCAGAAATCTGCCTGAAACACCGCGGGAAAATATCACAGAAAAGGTGAATCTGCTCTTAAAAGATGGCATGAAGATCGACGTGTCTGTCAATAGTGCTGAAAGGAAACACGCGCGTTCGGAAAGTGAAAATGCTGTTGTTGTGGCAAAATGCACAACAAAAGGAGACCATGATAGAATCTTAAAGGCGAAATCGAATCTACGAATCAGCAGAACATACAGTAATGTGTTTGTGGAACAAGATAAGACAAAATACGAGAGGACACAAATATCAAATCTGAAAACGATTGCAAACATCATCGGCAACGATAAAGTGATCATACGAGGAAACAGAATATTACCGCGTAATAACGATCAGCCGAATCGTAACAGCCAATATAATGGCTCCAGATCAGGGGACTATGACCATGGCGAGTGGTCTAGATCCAGTAGCGATCGTCGTCATAGAGACTTCCATGACCGAGGACAAGTAGACCATGACCGAACACGTGGTGAGGGACCACGTGCGTATGGTAGGCCGCGCACCCAGTCGTCGTATGACAGAAACGATTACCGCAGCAGCGGACGTTACGGACGGTATGGCAGATACTAGGTCAGGTGCGGGTTTTGGAACTCAAATGGGTTTACTAGAAATGAAAACTCAGAAGGCTACTCGTTGAAGAAAGATTGTATAAATCATTTAGACTTAGATATAATTTGCATTGCAGAGACTCATTTACGTAAAAAAGATGTACTAGAGATAGATGGCTACAAATGGTTTGGAAATAACCGAACAGAAATTCACAGAAAGGCACCAAAAGGAAGTGGCGGAGTAGGAATCCTAGTTAGAATAGAACTGCTTAATAACTATGACGTCGAAATATTAAACATCGACTATGAAGGCATCCTATGGATCTCATTAAATAACAGATATATACAACAAAAGTTAATGATATGTGCTTGCTATTTACCCCCTGCAAACTCCTCTAGAGCGATAGATATAAATAGCTTCTTTGACACTTTGTTATGCCAAATATATGAATATCAAAATGACGGGTTAGTGACAATTACTGGCGATTTTAACATCCTTGTTGGCAGTAATGACGATTTCATTGCAGGAGTAGATTCGTTATGTACAAGGGAAATAATTGACTATAGATCCAGCCAATATTCCAATGTATTCATCGATTTTTTATTAAGCGCAAACCTTTGTATACTAAATGGCCGTAACTCCTTAAAAAACGATTTTACAAGTGTTTCAGCTAAGGGATGTGCGGTTGTGGATTACTGTCTCGTCCCTTATGAGCAACTAGATAATTTTTGCGACTTCACTGTGATAAGAGCGAGCACTCTTCTAAATGATGCAGTCGGTGTAAGTACACTTGCGAGAATTACTATCCCTGATCACTCAGTGCTGAAATGGACACTAACATTGCATGAACTCCAATATGAACCTGAGACTGAAGGCGACTGTATTGAAAAAGGAAAGCAAACCCTCGTGAAATATGATAGAAACAACATTCCGTCTACATTTATGAATGATCAAGAAATACTTAGCAAAATTGAAGGGCAAATAAGATTCCTTGAGTGTAACCAGAATGAACTAGCATGTATAGAAAAGTCCTATGACGAATTCACACAACTGGTGAAGTCACAAATGGACATATACTTGAATCCAAAGGTGATTAACATCAATTCATCGAGAAATAACAAAAAACGTCGTAGCCGTAAACCATGGTGGGATAAAAACTTAAGTGAAAAATGGAATGAAATGTGTAAAAAAGAGAAGTGCTGGCTTAAATGTGAAAGTTCTGGGAACAAAAATGTATTAAAGGCTGCATATATCACATGTAGGAAAGACTTTGACAGAAACGTCCAACGTAGGAAACGTGAGTACTGGTATGAAACGCAAAGAGATATTCTAGAAACATGCAAAAATGCCAATCCGAATGAATTCTGGAAATATATTGGTAAAATCGGTATTGGTGCGGAACGGTCGAAACTGATTCCTATGGAAATCAAAAAGGCCGATGGCTGTTTTAGTACACGGACGGAAGACGTTCTTGACAAGTGGAAGACGTCTTTTCAAACGTTATTTACGGACCAAAGCCCTGAAAATGATACCCACGCGGTACCAGCGACCAGTACGGAAAATGACTCACATCCCAGAGACAGTACAATATTAAATGAAGGGATATCAATTATAGATGTTGCTAAAGCAGTTAATTCTTTAAATAAAAATAAAGCTATGGGAAACGATGAAATACCTGCTGAAGTATTAAGATCAGACACGTGCATACATTATTTGCACAAACTTTTCTCTGTGTGTTTCGAGACTGGAAAGATACCAGAGGCTTGGGGTAAGGGACTTATAACGCCAGTGCTTAAAGATGCAAGTTCCGACAAACGCGATCCTTCAAATTATCGTGGCATCACTGTGACATCTTCTGTTTATAAGGCTTACTGCCAAATACTAAACGAAAGACTGATGAAATGGTGTGAATCCAACAACATCTTATCAGATTCTCAAAACGGGTTTCGACAAAGTCGCAGTACTACTGATCACCTATCGACATTGACTAATATTTTAGAAACAAGAAAACGTTTGAAGAAATCTACGTTCGTCGCTTTTGTAGATTTCAGTAAAGCTTATGATCGCATCAAACCAGGGAAGTTATGGGCCAAAATGCAGAAAGCGGGAATCCAGGGGAAAATGCTGAATGCAGTTAAGTCTTTATACTCAAACGTCAACTGTGCAGTTAAGTTAAACCAAAGTTACATTACAGACTGGTTCAACGTGAATATGGGCTGCTTAATCTCAACAACAGCGTTTAGTCTCTTTGTAAACGACTTAAGTAGTGAACTGGATGCGTTACACAAAGGACTTTGTGTTGAAAATACTATCATAAGTCACCTTTTCTATGCAGACAATTTAGTTTTAATAGCGGAAAATGAATCGGACCTTCAGACGCAACTCAATGTACTTTCGGCGTGGTGTAAGACAAATGAAATGTCTATCAACAAGAAGAAAACGAATATTTTGCATTTTAGGAATAATTCTGTGCAGCGCTCAGAATACAAGTTTACATGCGCGAATCAAACGATAGACTATACAGATACCTTGGATTAATCCTAAGTGAAACACTCAATTATAATATCACGGCAAAATATGTTTCACAGTCGGCAACTAGAGCGCTCGGTCTGCTAATAGCGAAATTCAAACATATGGGTGGAATGCCTTTTGAAGTGTTTACCAAACTTTATGACAGTATGGTGTGGCCAATTATAGCATACGGGGCAGCCGTCTGGGGGACAAGAGAATTTTCTTCGATCAGTGCTGTACAAAATCGCGCTTGTAGATTTTACCTTGGAGTTGGTAAATATGCCCCGAATGCAGCTGTGCATGGAGACATGGGTTGGGTACCATCATCAGTAAGACAATGGAAGTGCGTTTTAGGACACTGGTTTCGTTCCAATAACATGAGTGACACTAGAATGAACAAACGTGTATTTATATGGTCACACCGACTGAGGAAACAAACGAAGAACTGGTGCTATAGACTAGAAAATGAGCTTAAGATAGCAAATATTAAATTAAGCATAGGTCAGTTTTATGGGAAAACAGAATCTAAGTCTATAAAAGATAGACTACAAGAGAATATATTTAAACGTTTTAAAAGCGACTGGAATATGTGTATAAACTCTGAGAGAAGTATTAGAAATCCACACTCGGGAAATAAACTTAGAAAGTATAGACTATATAAAACAGTGTACGAAACTGAGAGCTATGTCAAAACATGTATATTATCCAGAAGTCATCGTAGTGCGTTGGCAAAATTTAGATGTGGAATTGCTCCACTAAAAGTTGAAACCGGTCGGTATCAAGCTTTACCTTTAGAACAACGAACTTGTTTTAACTGTAGAAACGAGATCGAGGATGAAATACATGTTCTGATAAAATGCCCATTATATAGAGAAATTAGAAATAGCCTATATGTGAAAATATCGGAAAGCAGTGATTCTTTCACAACGTTAAGTGATTCTGAGAAATTTGAATTTATTCTGTCTGATGCTCATGTTGTTAAATATAGTGCCAAGACCTGCCACGATATTTTAATGTATAGACGACAGCAATTGTATAAATATAGAGAATAATAGGTTAGTGCCGTAGATGGGACGCTTTATCCGACGAGGGGAGAAAACGTTGAGGCGAGGCTTGCCGAGCCTCAACTGTTTTCTCTCCGAGTCGGATAAAGGCGTCCCATCTACAGCACTAACCTATTATTCGATTTATCCAGTCAATATAGTTAAATGTCTTTTTATAGACTCATAACACTCTTGAAATAATTTACATTGAAAATGCAGTTTTTCGATCAACGGATCCCTCCCTTTTCACTTCCATTTAGACGTAAATAGATCTAATGAGCTACCGCAGAGGAATATAGTTTCGATACTTGTATTACTAGAAGGGAAACGTGGTTGAATTTGAAAAATAAGAAGATTTGAATCGAGGGTCGATAAGTTATTTCAAACAGACATGATCTATAGTCTTTGGTCAAATTCGAGTTACGTAGTCTCTGTTTCTATTTTTAGATTCTACCTAACGTCACTCAGAAATCGATGGAACTGAACAGGCTATATTTAGGTTTATGACTATCACCGCCCCTGTAAGAGTTTATCAATCAAATAATCATGAGAGTGAAAAGAAAACATTTACTATTTATCTGTCAATCTTTGCTTCCAGGTTTGATTTTATCAAAAACGGGTTTTGCCAACGGTGGATTAAATTAATAAAAGTGATAAATCAACGTCATTTTGTATGTGGCCTCAGTGGCGTAATCGGTAAGGGCGACGTCTCTAGAGAGATTAGAATTAGTTTTTGTAGGATCAGGCGCGGGTTCGAATCCAGCTGTAGCCAATTATTTTTATTTTTTCTCATTTGAATAATTCTTCTGGTGACCAAATAGATCTGTTAGATCTATTCCATCAACATGTTTATGAATATGTACAGAAAACTAAAATAGTTCCATGGTTATAGAATCATTACGCCTATCTACTAACCTAATAAACCTTCCACTACCGGAAGTAACCTAATAAACCTAAGTTTATTTGCACCCCCTTTATTATGTCACTAGAGAAGCCTGGTGACTGGATAAAATGCTGTGATGGTGTATATAATTAACATGTATATTTTAAAACGTTTTAAATAGCATGCTGATGAAAGTTTAAAGTATTTTATAAGCATACGCTTTTAACCGTGCGCCAAGTTGCATGGTTCTATGTTTGTAGTTAATTGTTATATTTTAAGGTTTGCACTGTCTCTCATAACTCATATTTGAGTGGTTCTATACATTTTACTTACTCACGTGTGTATATTTTATCATGTATAGAAGTGAGACATAAATAAAATATCTGTCTGTCTGTCTATACCGGAAAGACTGACATTCTTTTAACCTTTCCTTTTTAACCTTTTAATGTCTTTTCACGCCTTTGCAGACAGAGTAGACACAAGATCAGATCACTGCCATAGGAGCCATCTGATCACCATCTGCTCTTTTATAAATTAAAAAGATCTGACTACAGTTTCTGCCAATACCAAATAAGCCTGTATACATATGATTATGTGATAAGCCTGTGTACATATGATTATGTGATTATAAAATCTCAGAGAAATAATCATGTCAATATTTCTTACATGAATATTCAACAGGGAAAGGGTTAAAAGTACAGTTAACTATAGAATAGACAAATGATGGGAAATATTGGCATATATAGCAGTTTGCTCAACAGTTTGTCTTACAGAACAAGAGTGCCAGTGGGTACAATATACGCCCGTCGAGGTTTTGTTCAACATAAACTGGGGTTAACGTATTTGCTAAATTCAAATTCTAAGTCCAATTTTGCAACCAAGTTTCAAGGTTGTAAATAGGCAAACTTTAACAAAAACCCTTAACCAAAAATTCTAAATTAAAAAGGGCCATAATTGTGTCTAAATGCTTGACAGAGTTACATTGTATTTACTCTTGCCTACAGATGAAGCTTCTGATGGTGAACAAATGTTTCAAGTTTAAAAGCTTTATCTGAAAGGATTATGTAAATAAGTGGACTTTAACCAAAAACTTAACCAAACATTCCAAGCTAAAAAGCGTCATAATTATGTCAAAATGTTAGACAGAGTTATGTAATCTTGCCTACAGGTGAAGCTTGTGATGGTGAACAAGTGTTCCAAGTTTAAAAGCTTAATCTGAAAGGGTTATGTAAATAAGTGGACTTTAACCAAAACCTTAACCAAAGTTTCGAAGTTAAAAGGGGGCATAATTCTGTCAAAATGTTGGACAGAGTTATGTACTCTTGCCTACAGGTGAAGCATGTGATGGTGAACAAGTGTTCCAAGGTTAAAAGCTTTATCTCAAAGGGTTATGTAAATAAGTGGACTTTTACCAAAACCTTAACCAAAAATTGTAAGTTAAAAAGGGGAATAATTCGGTCAAAATGCTTGACAGAGTTATGTACTCTTGTCTACAGGTGAAGATTGTGATGGTAAACAAGTGTTCCAAGTTTAAAAGCCTTATCTCAATGGGTTATGTAAATCAATGGACTTTAACAAAGCCTTAACCAAAAATTCTAAGTTAAAAAGGGGCATAATTCGGTCAAAATGCTTGACAGAGTTATTTTCTCTTGCCTACAGGTGAAGGTTGTGACGGTGAACAAGTGTTCCAAGTTTAAAAGCTTTATCTCAAAGGGTTATGTAAATAAAGGGACTTTAACAAAGCCTTAACCAAAAATTCTAAGTTAAAAAGGGGCATAATTCGGTCAAAATGTTTGACAGAGTTATGTACTCTTGCCTACAGGTGAAGGTTGTGACGGTGAACAAGTGTTCCAAGTTTAAAAGCTTTATCTCAAAGGGTTATGTAAATAAATGGACTTTAACAAAGCCTTACCCAAATTCTAAGTTAAAAAGGGGCATAATTCGGTCAAAATGCTTGACAGAGTTATTTACTCTTGCCTACAGGTGAAGGTTGTGACGGTGAACAAGTGTTCCAAGTTTCAAAGCTTTATCACAAAGTGTTATGTAAATAAGTGGACTTGTCAAATTAAGCGACCTTGACCTTCGATAAACGAGCCGGGACTTGGCAGGCTACTGTAACATGTCTAGATAAACATTGTGGTTAAATTTGGGAAAGATCCACCAAGCGGAACTTGAGTTAGAGATGTTACAGTCCAATTGTGTGACCTTGACCTTGGAAAAACAAACCGGGACTTGGCAGGCTACTGTCTAGATAAACATTGTGTTAAAATTTGAGAAGGATCCACCAAGCGGAATTTGAGTTAGAGATGTTACAGACGGACAGATGGACAGACACACAGACAGCGCCATTCCATAATACGTCCCGTTTTTTCAAACGGGCGTATAAAAAGTGATCATTTCATGACTACCGGTATATTTCCCCAGAATTTGTTATCTGCAAATCCCACGTATGCTCTACATTTGGCTGGTAGAGTTTTTAAACAACTAAAAACAACACTTGTTAACCAAATGTATGAAACAGATATAAATAATAAAGTATTAATAACATCAATCATGATGTTGACAGAACATGATCATGACAGAACAAGAGTGTTTAAAGGAACACATGTTTCACCTGTCCAGCAGGGCCGACAGACAGACAGAAAGTCAGAGTGAGGTGAAACAAATACAGTAGAACTCCTCTAATGCGACCACTTAAACTAGAAAATTGTGTCTGTAAGACACAGCAATGCCCCAATGGTGGTGCTTGCCTAGCTGCACGTAAAGTTCCTAAGTCATTTGATCTTGACCTTAGGCTTGCATGAGCATGGGCTGGGTGCGCAATGAAAATATGGATGGTGGTTAATGTGTATATGCAATTCCATGCCAATAGCTATAGTGGTTAGTGAGATATAAGACAATGAAAAAACTGTGACAACCAACTGCACATAAAAGTGTGACGAACAGACAGATGGACAGGTGCAAAACATAATGCCCCCTGACTATCGTCAAGGGGGGCATAAAAATAATCAAAGCTGTCTTTATAAGCAGGTAGTTGCTCAATGCAGGACGAAAGTTATGCATAAAGCTCCTATAGGAACTTCCTGCATAACTTTCATCCTGCATTAAGCTACCACCTGCCTCTGCTACCCCGAATTAAGCCCCATTTTGGTGGTCGCATTAGAGGGTTTTTACTGTATGTACTATAAAGTTTGTATTCTAGGTTTTCACATACCCTTGCCTGGTGCATACTGAAAAGTTTGCAGGACAGGCAACCACTTGTGATTCAATATAGCTTCGGATGTCCGTTACAAACACGCTTTTGTTTGCTTGACTGGGTAGGAGCAGTATACCAAGGTTGGTTGTACTCTGGGCATTAGCATCATTTATAAGCTGTAAGCCAATGACTCCATGAGCTGATTCTGCAATTACATGTATGTAAATTACTACAATGTTTGCTGTATGAGATCTGGATCAGAACTGTTTGACACTCAGATGCTATTTAATGTTCCATCCACAATAATTAACTCAGAGAAATATTGAAGACGGCGGCAATGAATTAGCAAGCAGAAGGTATATATTTTTAAAGCTTGATTAAAGCATGATTACTGTTACAAATAGTGTGGATCCAGATAAGATCTTCATGAACTGTTTGACATTCGGATGCTATTTTAATTTATGATGAAATAAAATGCATAAAAATCAGCTCAGACGAATTGTGCTGAGGACAGGACAATTTTATAGTCATCACTTTTCTGCATAGTTGTCCTTATTAAAGTATATTAATATCCCAAAAAGGGCACATTAAAGTGATCACGCATCAGTTTCACAAGCGGTGCTGATTGATAAGGAAGGGGATTACGTAAATTACACAATAAAGTGTTGATAAACTTAACACATTCGAGCTGCGGAACCCTTGTCGCCACTTATAGTTTGTAGATGTGAAAAAGCAATTAGACTAATATATGTAATTTTTGCACACATACAGAATAATATTTGTTTATTGTTTGATAAACCTTTTAAACATTTTAATCAACAAATGGGGATCAAGATTCGTCTTCATAATTTTGTAGCGAAATCAGATATATAGCATCATTCAGTTGTGGTGAGTTACTTCCCTTTAGTTGATTACGCCATTTGGAATTAATTAGTAAACCGTCGCTACAATTATTGATATTCTCAAACTTTAACAGAAATAGGTAACTATTTGATTCTTTTTGCATTCTATATCATTTATGTATGCCAAACACAATATATCTTTTAATCTATGGAATGGCACGGTTATTACCAATCAACAGTTAAATAAGATGATTTTAGTGAATTTAGATGGAGTTTGGAGAGTAGTCTAGCAGGTATAAATACTGCGTCGCACAGTTGATTCGTTTAGTCTGACTGACTCTCGAAGGCTACACTTGGTTATAATATATTAGGAACAGTTAGATAGGGACTTTGGGACAAGCCTCACAAATTGATGCCTGTGTTTTCAATAGTGATCAGTTCAATAGTTGAGACAGCAGCCTGGGACGCTAGTATAGTTTTTCCTACACAGTAGCTCAGAACATTGTTCTGAGGTTTCATGCACAAAGCTCCATCTATTGGTTTCATGACAACTGTCCAGACCTGTTTGTAAATATAATCATTGGGATTCTTTGTTTAATTGTTTAAGTTTTATTCTAATCAGTATAGCCCCATGAAAAATTGTTATAGTCTTGTGAATATAATCACATGCATATATAGGCTTATATATATTTTATGTTCATTCTAATCATTAAGCAAGTAGCTTGAGGAAAATTATTATTGTTCTGTATATAGTTTAAAATTCATGCCATATCATCATCCACTATCACCAAACAGTATCACTAGAACATTTCCCCATGACACTGTCATCAGACCAGTTTTCATGACATAGCTCTGTAACATCATATTAAGCACTGTGCCATCAGAACATTAGATCACAATATTTAGTTCACCAAAACTAAGTATCAAACTCTTGTCTTCATAACATTTCACTATCATCTGACACGAGTTCTCATCTTTGAAACCTACATCATACCACATCATCATCTTACATAGTTCACTATCATTTATAAGGTCCATTCTGGTCAATAGCTCGTACAATTTGTATATACCTTTTTTTTAGTGCTACATAATCAATATCTCAAATTAACTATGATTTTTTAATTCATCAGTATAACATACATTTTCAAAAGTATTGAATTACTATTATTTACTTAATATTTGGTTTAGATTTCCACAGGATCCTTTTCACTGAATGTATACAGCATAGATCGATCTGAGTCTGTCATCATTTCCAAACACAATATTTTCGCATACGAAAATGTTTGTTGTTCGAGAATTACTCATGGTCCTATATATTTGGGGATCAGTTATTTTTACCGGTTTACCAGTTTCTTAAGTCACCCAATTAAATAACATATACATTTAACAGATTTCTTATATCAGGTACCTAAGATCTATATCCGATTCCATTTTGACGAAACATCTTTCGTCAAAACTATATCGCCGTTTTGACGAACTGGCATTTTGACGAAACGACCGTCCTATGTAATATGTCTCTGAAGTATTAAATGTCAACAAAGCAAGATATATAAGCATACAGAACATGGCTGTATCCATGAGAATCTCTTCGCTGATAAAAGCAAGATTCAAGCATGACAGTCGTTAGATTTTGTCAATGTATACATATTCTGAATTTTAGACACAATGTCACTACCTAGTTATAAGTGCAAACAATGTTGAATTAGCAAAAACAAACCTCCTGGTTCAGGTTGCATTGTTGTCGACATGTTCATGTCTTTATATACAGGCACCACTAAAACCAGGTGTATTTCGCGGTACCCTATCCGGTGTAACGTAATGAAAGTTCCCCGTAAGCCTAATGTACACGTTTTATACATGTCCCGATACATGTCCCGACACCGTTTTAAAACCACCAATGAAATGGTTGGATTTATTGTTTACAAATGGCTGGCGTGCATAAGAAGAGGCTCATAAGAACCAGGATTTCTTTCAAACCCCTGTCTGTCATGACACGCACGGCTGCAGTAGTATTTTGATACACTATAATGTGAGATAAATTATATGGGTGACGGTCGTTTCGTCAAACTGCCAGTTCGTCAAAAAGGTTATACAGTACAAAAGGGGTTGTCGTTTCGTCAAAAAGGATTATTTATCCAGTCACCAGGCTTCTCTAGTGACATAATAAAGGGGGTGCAGATAAACTTAGGTTTATTAGGTTACTTCCGGTAGTAGAAGGTTTATTAGGTTAGTAGAACTATTTTAATTTTCTGTAAATATGCATAAAAATCATGTTGACGAAATAGACCTAACAGAAAATTCACCAAAAAAATTATTCAAATGAGAAAAAATAAAAATAACGGAGTGTCTATTGCCACGTATTTTTATAACCGGTGACAGGGTAAAAATCACACGCATCGTGAGAGTTACACTATACGGCAATAAATTCAGATAGCATTCTAATATCATGATTAAAATGCATTTATTTGGACGAATTACACACCTAGATAAGTCAGATATATTTTGTAACACTATTTCTTGTAAGCAGAATGTATGCAGACTTTAAAATATCCCGGTGTAACCAGTTTTCGACGGTATAACGGATCAAAGTTAAATATTTACATAAAATAAATATTAAATGTTAAACACAACTTAGCTCTAGTTTAGACTAAGTGTGCTTAATATTTAATGCAAAGTCATTCACTCTTGCTCGCTTCCAATACTTCAAAATCATAACAAACATGGCAGTACTCACCTTTGTGTAGCTTGCCTATGACGTCACCAGTTTTCGCCGATTTATTTAAATACAGTCTATGTCCAAAAGTATGTCACCACTTCTTGTAATTTTGATTTAAATTCTTTTTTTGTGTTTTTTTATATATTTTTTATAAAATATAAAGCACTGCAATTATTCTTCCCTCACTGTGCACTTTGGACACAGGAAGGTATCACCCCTTCTCACCACTTTCACAGTAGTGCAAAACCCTAGATGTACCCAGCCATTGCAGGCATCACAACAAGCCCATTTAACAATAGTAAGGCTGATACAGTGTTTAAGTTCACTTGGACAGAACCTTGTACAAATACAACAGACTTCTGTGTCTTCTGTTTCAGAATCAGAATCCACTGACTGTGACAGAGAATTGTTACTGTCAGCCATGTGCAGACCAGATGTGCTTGGAATAGGTTCACTGGTGACAGATTTTTTCAAACTGGATTTTTTTGATTGGGGCTTCTTTTTCTTTATATTGACTTTCTTTTTGTCAGTTTTATTCTGTTTGGTTTGGTTTTCGATGTGGTGTTTGATTTTTTCATGGACGTCATCATCAGTGATTGGCTTACCTGCAACAATTTTGCTTAAAGTTTTTCTTACTTTTTGCACAGGTACATTTTTTAGGACTTCTCCACCTCTTTTCTCTAAATAGGATCTTGCATCACCAACACAATCAACAGGTTTGTCAACAGTGCATTCCTGTCCACCATTTTGATCTTGTTCACTCACTTTGTTAGAGGATGTAGGTGCAAACACAAGTGACGGCGCAAGAACAGTATCTGGCACTACTCTTGGGTTGAATGGGTACATTCCACAGCGTTGAAATGCTGACTGTAAGTTAGGTGCAGATAAGGAGGTGGAGTAAACTTTGCTTGCAATCTTGCAAACTTCAAAACGTGTCAAAACCTGGCCACCTGATGCTCTAAGATGATGATGACACGCAGAATTCCAAGCCACCTCAAAAGGTCCATAGCAGCTAACATCCATTGGTTGAAGCAAATGACTACAGTGTGGTGGCAGCACAAATAAAATGATACTTTTATCAATTGCCCAATCTATAAGTCCAAGGGACACATGACTCTTGTGGCCATCATATAGAATGAGGACTTTTGAATTATCTGCACGAGTTGGAAGGCATGGCTCTAAGTGCTCCTTCATGTATTTGGAAAATATTTCTGTGTTTGACCAGCCTGATTCTGATACAGTGCCAGATGTTCCAGGTGTAGATCCTTCCAATAAACCAGGGAGCATTCTCATTCCTGGGAAGACAAAATATGGCGGAATCTGGTTGCCAATTGCATTGCCACCACCTATTACTGTGACAGTCTTTGATCTTCCCATGGTTACAGCTTGAGCTTTGTAATGCTGACCGGTTACAATTTTGGGTGGTTTGTGTTGAAGAGACAGACCTTTCTCGTCAATGTTATAAATACGCTGAGGATTATTTTTCAAGTCATACTTTGTCATAATTTTGTTTAGTTCCTCAAAGTAACAATCAACATTATGACGCGTTGCACTCTTTGCCCTTGCTATTTCCAGTGATCTAGGCTTTTTAACCTTAAGCTGTGGCCATCGGTCTAAATAGTTATAAAACCACTTTGTAGTCAGAGGTTTATTGCTCTCTCTGAGTCCTAGATGAACAGCATAATCAGATGCTAAGTTTATAGTCTCTTGGCGTGAGTAACCGTAGCCAATTTCTGCCATAGTGATCAGGTGCTGAGAGAGAAAAGCCTCCTGTTCCTCAGAAAACATTGGAGGTGGTCCTGATTTCAAAACATCAACTGCTATTTTACCTCTCACCCTGTCTTTTAAAGTTGTTATAGGGATTCCAAATTTTTTGGCAACACGCTCTACTGGCAGTTTCTGCTCTTTCACGATATTGTAAGCATCAGTGATGTCTTGAGGGGTGTATGATGCCCTATAATGCCGCTTTTCATCATCATGGACCTGCAAAGAAAATGTTAAATTGTTGCAAGACAGGTGTCTTGAGTTGGTACCATACTTTTGGACAACCCTGTACATGTCAAATATTTGATGACGTCAAACGCAAGCAAAACAAAGCGCTGCAGACGAAGGATGTGTATCGGATACTGAAAAGTGTGAAATGGATAATATTTTTGGATTTTTGTAATAGATAATTTCGACATTAGGTAAAAGACACTGAATCAGGTAAGTTTTAAACTTTTTTCAGTAACTTACCTTTCGTATTTCCATTTTTCGTCTGAGTTTGACAGAAGTGGTGCCCAACCCCCTTGTTTTGATTCCGGTGTAATCACGCGTGAAATCTCGTCTCGCGTGGTCACGCGATCTAAATATTTACAACCGGCGAAAATAGGTATACGTCGAAAACTGGTTACTTGAGGATATAATCATTTTTGTTCGTTATATGCAAAAGTAGGCCTAATTAGCTGCCCAAACTAAGTTCAGATTATATCTAACTTTCGGGATGAAGAAATTAAGGCTCAAAAGAATGAACGAAATAATATTACGGGGAAAACAATGCGTGGTATAGAATACTTTTGCAATAATAGTACGGAAAATAATGACTAGATAAATTACCCACCTTAGTGTTGATCCACTTATCAGTAAAATTCCATATGATTATTAACTATAACGACACATTCACATAAATCCACAATAATCTATTTCACTTATGTGAAAGTGAAAGTATCCCTGCTTCCCACAAGCGTCCTTGGAATACTAAAGAAATGAATGCAAAAGTCAGCTAGGTTTGACTGATAACTCAGCATGCAAGCCGAGTTTATGTCAGCTTTGATACACAAATATCACAGTCGGTAATTACGAGTTGTTTGCAATGCAAACACCAAACACCACGCACACAACAGCTTAATTACGTCTAACAGCGTTGGTAAGCCGACAAACGCATTAATTGGTGTTACTCATTCACACCCGTAAGCATCTAACATCAACCAAACCTACTGTGGAGCAAACTTTGACCAAGCTGAATGACACATGATTTACCATATATAAGCTCAGCGATTTTTTTCCCTATATAACTGGTACCGTAAAACGGACCCTGTCACAATTTGAAACGGACCTTCACAATTTACAAGCAGGGTCCGTCAGACCCATTCACAAAGCTGTTCAATTATTTCACAATCGGCCTTTTACTTTGTACTTACACCAATTTTTTTACCAATACATTGTATTAACATCGCTATATTCCCCTTTGCAAAGTTATGTATCTCAAACGGTTTCTTGGGATAAAGTTCCAGGTATTCAAATTTCGTATCGCTTTTCTTTACACGTCTCGGACGCTTTTACAAGAATATGAAAAAAAGGTATGCGTCTCGGTCCGCAAATTTATATTCGGACGAAAATTCTTTCAAAAGGTGATTCACAATTTTTGTAACAACACCGATACTGTTTTCACAATTTTGCCAAAACGACGCTAATTTTTCACAATTCAAGGGATACCGGATCCATTCACAATCCCAGGAAAAAAATCGCTGAAGCTTCAGAGAAATCAAATTTATCGAATAATCTATTTCTCACGAGGCAAAGACTTCTTTTGATGCCTTGTTCTTTACGTTGGAGATTTCATCCTCAAGTACCTGGATGTTGGAAACGGGTGTAAACAGAGTAGACCCTGATCAGACGGCCCCTATAGGAGCCATCTGATCTGGGTCTACTCTGTTTGCAAATGCGTGAAAACACGTTTACCTAGTATACTGACGCCTTTTTGCAGTAATCCTCAAGTACCTGGATGTTGGAAAAGGGTGTAAACAGAGCAGACCCTGATCAGACGGCTCCTATAGGAGCCATCTGATCTGGGTCTACTCTGTTTGCAAATGCGTGAAAACACGTTTATCTCGTGTACCGACGCCTTTTTTTTGCAGTGAAAATGGTAATAAACGTTCCAAAAAGAAATTGTAACATAACTGTTTGCAAAAAATCTTGAGCAAAACTGTATAAAATCACGTATAACATAAATTACGTGTCACTAAGCAAAGGGACATTACCGCTGAAAATTGTAAATGCTATTAGACTAGGTCATCGTTCCTTTGGTGCCACGTACAGCGATTTCTCCCTTATTTTAAGACATAAAACTACTTTTTTCATTGTAATAACTAATTGCATATATCAGGTTTTCTGATACCAATTTTTTTCGAAAATCTGGAGGGAAACTATGTAGAATCCCGTCTAACAGAAAATACGGGTCAATAAGCAAAGGGACATCACCGCTGACAAAGTCAATGATATTAGGCTAGGTTATCGTTCCTTTGCTACCACGTACGGCAATTTCTCCCTTAATTTGAGACATAAAATTACCTTTTTCATTGTAATAACTATTTCATATATCAGGTTTTCTAATACAAATTTGTTTTTTCGGAAATCCGGAGGGGAACTATGTAGAATCCCGTCTAACAGAAAATACGGGTCAATAAGCAAAGGGACATCACCGCTGACAAAGTCAATGATATTAGGCTAGGTTATCGTTCCTTTGCTGCCACGTACGGCGATTTCTCCCTTATTTTGAGACATAAAATTAGTTTATTCATTGTAATAACTAATTCATATATCAGGTTTTTCTAATACAAATTTGTTTTTTCTGAAATATTGAGCGAAATATGTAAAATTCATTCAAACAGAAAATACGGGTCAATAAGCAAAGGGACATCACCGCTGAAAATTCAATCACCGTAGGCTAGGTTATCGTTCCTTTGGTGACACGTACGGCGATTTCTCCCTTATTTTAAGACATAAAACTTTTTTTTTTCATTGTAATAACTATTTCATATAGCAGGTTTTCTAATACAAATTTATTTTTTCTGAAATATTGAGCGAAATATGAAAAATTCATTCTAACAGAAAATACGGGTCAATAAGCAAAGGGACATCACCGCTGCAATTTCAATGACCGTAGGCTAGGTTATCGTTCCTTTGGTGACATGTACGGCGATTTCTCCCTTATTTTAAGACATGAAACTATTTTTTTTTCCATTGTAATAACTATTTCATATAGCAGGTTTTCTGATACAATTTTGTTTTTTCTGAAATATTGAGCGAAATATGAAAAATTCATTCTAACAGAAAATACGGGTCAATAAACAAAGGGACATCACCGCTGAAAATTCAATAACCATAGGCTAGGTTATCGTTCCTTTGGTGACACGTACGGCGATTTCTCCCTTATTTTAAGGCATAAAACTACTTTTTTCATTGCAACAACTATTCCATATATCAGGTTTTCTATACAAATTTTTTCTCTTGAGAGAATTATGTAAAATCCCGTCTAACAGAAAATACGGGTCAATAAGCAAAGGGACATCACCGCTGAAAATGCTTTCACGTACGGCAATTTTTCTCTTATTTTAAGACATAACACTATTTTTACCATTGTAACAAATAGTTCATATATTAAGCTTATTATTACACATCTGTTTGCAACAAAACTGGAGCAAAACTGTACATAATAAGGTATTAAAAGGCCATACGTGGCACTAAGCACTGTACAGATCTACTTACGTGATACTAAGACATCTCAAATTATAGTAATTTTTTTTTTAAAAATCGTCCATTTCTTCGTTTTATACAATAACAGACTTTCATTTATTCATGTAACACATTAAAAGTAAAATAAATTTCTAACATTTTCTTCTTCTTTTATAATAAGACTATTTGTATATATAGACCGGAAACTTTCCTGAGATGGGGGTGGTTTTCACGAAAAGGTGATTATTATGTGCATATGTGGTTTTAGATGACTTGCTAATGACACGTAATTACGTGGTAATAGACTCTGCCTAAAAATAATTGGCTATAGCTGGATTCGAACCCGCGCCTGATCATACAAAAACCAATTCTAACCACTCTAAAGACGTCGTCCTTACCGATTACACCACTGAGGCCACATAAAAAATGACGTTGATTTATCAGTTTTATTAATGATCCACCGCTAGCGAAACGCGTTTTTGATAAAATCAACCCTGGAGGCATAGATTGACAGATAAATAGTAAATGTTTTCTTTTCACTCTCATGATAATTTGATTGATAAACTCTTACAGGGGCGGTGATAGTCATAGACCTAAATATAGCCCGTTCAGTTCCATCGTTATGTCTATCTAAAAATAGAAACCGAGACTACGGAACTCGAACTTCACAAGGGAATATAACCATGTCTGTTTGAAATAACTTATCGACCCTCGATTCAAATCATCTTATTTTTCAAATTCAACCACGTTTCCCCTCTTGTAATGCAAGTATCGAAACTATTTTCCTCTGCGGTAGCTCATTAGATCTATTTACGTCTAAATGGAAATGAAAAGGGGAGGGATCCGTTGATCGAAAAACCGCATTTTGAATGTAAATTATTTCAAGAGTGTTATGTTGAATATGAGTCTATGAAAAAAGATATTTAACTAAATTGACTGGATAAATCGAATAATAGGTTAGTGCCGTAGATGGAACGCCTTTATCCGACTCGGAGAGAAAACAGTTGAGGCTCGACAAGCCTCGCCTCAACGTTTTCTCCCCTCGTCGGATAAAGGCGTCCCATCTACGGCACTAACCTATTATTCTCTATATAGCGAATTGATTTATATATCCCCTTTTTGACGAACTGGCAGTTTGACGAAATGACCTCTATGATTAGATCTATTAACCTTAGTTTGGATCTAGATGAGATCTGTACCAGAACTGTATGCTTTGTGGTGATTAAATAACTCAGAAATAGTGAAAAATGCGAACGTATCGCATACTTTATGCACGCTACGGGCCAATTCGTGATTACTGTTTCAAATAGTTTGGGTCTAGATGTGATCTGAATCAGGACTGTATGCTTTGTAGTGATTAATTCACTCAGAAATAGTGAAGAATGCGACAATACCATATACTTTATGCACGCTACGGGAGAATTCGTGATTACTGTTTCAAATAGTTTAGATCCAGATGACACTCGGAGGCTATTTAATGACACCATCCACGATAATAAACTCAGAGAAATATTGAAGACGGCGACACTGAATTAGCAAACAGAAGGTTAGCCATTTTGAAGGCGTTATTATTGTTGCAAATAGTTTGGATCCAGATAAGATCTGCATAAACTGTTTGACATTCGGTGCTATTTTATAATGACATTTTTTATAATTGCATGGGAAACTGAAGGCTAATACATTTTTGAAGTGTAAATATACATGCAGAAGATGGCATTTGTCAGTTTTCTGCATAATCCGAAAAGGGCACATTAAAGTGACCACGCACCAGTTTCACTAGCGGTGCTGATTGATTAGAAAGGGGGATTAATTACACAATAAAGTGTTGATAAAAGTTTGTGCCGCCGAACCCGTGTCGCTAATAGCAATTAGACTAACACGTGTAATATTTGCACACTTATAGAGTAATTTATATTTGTTTTTTGCTTTACATTTATCTTACTTGATAAAACTTTTAAACATTTTAATCAACAAATCGGTATCAAGATTGATCTTCATAATTTGTATATTACAAATTTTAAGTGCTGTCCTATCATTTCCAAACTCGATAGTTCCGCATACGCAAAAAATCTGTTTGTTGTTCGAGAATTACTCATAGCCCTATATAATTCGGGGATCAGTTAATTTTTCTGGTTTCTTAATTCATCAAAATAACATATACATTTAACAGATTAATTGAAATATTATTCATATATACATTGTATCAGGTAATATATCCTTTTTGACGAAACGTCTTTTGTCAAAACTATATATCGCCTTTTTGGCGAACTGGCATTTTGACGAAACGACTGTAATTCAATTATATTACACCTTTACATTTCTGTTTTGGAATTTTGTTAACAAACTCAATGAAATCGGACTGGTTAATATGTGGACCTTCTGCAGACCTTTTCACGATCGGAACTATGAATAGTATGATAGTGAGTGTAAATACTTTGTTTTTTCTCCGATAACTATTTCTAGTAAGCAAACAGTGGTAATACAACGGTAAAAGACAAACACTGATTGAAGTACTGCACCATTTATTATTTAATATTTTATTGACCCAAGCATATATATCGTAGCTATACATGATTAGACCCACGAATCCCCGAGAAAACAGCATACTTGGTGGTGTTGGGGAAAATAAACCTAGTATAAAGTAATTTATCTTGTGCGATTTGTCGTGGCATTATCAAGTTCAAGGTCATCCTTCAAGGTCAGAGGTCAAATATATGGGTCAAATCACCGACTTTAACATTGGCCATTACTTTTTGGACCAGTAGAGATAGAGACTTGATATTTGGCATGCTTGTGTATCTCACGAAGCTGCACATTTTGAGGGGCAACATGTCAAGGTCATCCTTCAGGGTCAAAGGTCAAATTGTCTGTTTGTTTGTAACTTTAACATTGGCAGGGATCATAGCGACTCGTACTTTAACTACTATTTCCTACTTTTTTAAAGTGCTCCTACTTTTTCCTACTTTTCCCAAAAAAACCCTACTATTCCTACTTTTTCACTTGAACTGGAGCAAAAAAACAAAAAAGAAAGAAAAAAAAACACCTTAAATTATTTTGCCAATTGCTCTCATTTATGATTGTGATTCAATAATAGGTACTGTTAAGATTTACTGATTATGCATTAAATATTATGAATCATCTGGTCAACAAACCCTATACTCTAGGGTTAGAGTAAATGAGACAACTCAGAGGAATATTATTATTTTTTAGCTCACCTAGTATGAAGTGCCAAGGTGAGCTATTGTCCGTTGTCGTTCGTCACTAATTTTTTTCTTAAAATGATATATCCTCCTAAACTACTTGCTGGATTTTTACCAATCTTCGCAGGAATGTTCCTTGAGTCAACCTCTTCCAAAGTTGTTCAAAGAATTTGATTCCATGCAGAACTCTGGTTGCCATGTCCAAAAAGAACTGAAAACTTAAAAAATCTTCTTGTAAAAAAACTGTTAGGCTTAGGGCTACCATATTTGGTATGTAGAATCACCTAGTAGACCTCTACTTACATTGTTCAAATTTTGTCTCTGGGGTCACAGGTTTTACATTTGATTATACAGTAAAAACTTTAAAAATCTTCTTGTCCAACACCGAAAAGCTTAGAGCTGTGATATTTGGTAAATAACATCATCTGGTGAACCTTTACCAAGATTGTTGAAATGTTGCCCCTTGGATCAAAATTGTCCCCACCATGGGGGTCACAAGTTTTACATAAGATTATATAGTAAAAACTTTAAAATTCCTCTTGTCAGAAACTGAAAGGCTTAGAGCTGTGATGTTTGGTATGTAGCACCATCTAGTAAACCTTTATCAAGATTGTTCAAATTAGGCCCCTAGGGTCAAAATTGGTTCTGCCCCTGGGGTCACAAATTTTACTGAAAACTTTAAAAATCTTATTGTCAAATTCCGTAAGGCCTAGAGCTTAACCACATTTTGTATGAAGCGTCATCTGATGGACCTCTACAAAGATTGTTCAAAGTTTGCCTATGGGGTCAAACTGGCTCTGCCCTGGGGGTCATGAGTTTTATAAAGGATTATACATGTATATTAAAAACTTAAAAAGCCACTTGTCTGAAACCCAAAGGATTATTTCTGTGATATTTGATTTGTTGCATTATCTAGTAAATCTCCTCAAAGATTATTTAATTTTTGTCCCAGGGTAAGAGTGACCCTGCCCTTTGGGTTGTCGGTTTACATAGTCTTAGAGTTATATAGTGAAATCTTCACACATCTTCTCTGAAACTAATATGGTCAGAGCTTTGATATAGAAAACAAAGCAAACCAGGTGAGCGATACAGGGTCATCATGGCCCCCTTGTTTCTTTACTTAGGAATTTTAGAGACACTGTAGAGTATATCTCCTTCATAGGCAAGAACATTCAAGGGCGGGATTGAAAACATCTGAAATGCCTCCTTTGAATTAAAATGCAACATATTCACCTCATTTTTTTTCAAAAGTTTCGTTGCAGCGCTTAGCAGGAGGGGAAAGCACTCCCGCAACCACCCCTTACGACTCAAAATCTCATGCCTTCCTAAATTTTAGGGAAAGCTCTGGTCAATAACATCTGATCATGGTATATGAAATTCTATATATTGCAGAAGGGAAGGGGGGGGGGGGGGAAGCTGGATGCTGAGTTGAAAGGCTCTTTGATTGTACAGTTCTGTGATGGTTGCTAAGAACAGTCTTCCCCCTGCTTCTTCATAAGGTTGGTATGTGACTTGTGTGTGCCCTCAAAGTACTGCAGAAGCAAAGAGCCTTCCAATTCAGCACCCAGTGGTCTAAGAGTGAGGTAACCTGAAACCTATCATATGATATAAGGTATAGCTTTCTGTTTAGATGTTCCTACTTTATCGTTTGAATTCCTTCTTTTTTTTCCTACTTTTCTCCTACTTTTTAGCTCAACTGAGTCAAAGGCTCAGGATGAGCTATTGTGACCGCGATGTGTCCGGCGTCCGGCGTCTGTTGTCCGGCATCCGGCCACATTTTCAAACGACATCTCCTCTGAAACTGCTGATCCGATTATAACGAAATTTTGTCAGAAGCATCAGTGGGTAGGGGGAACGAAACGTTGTTCACATTATGACCCCCGGGCAAAAAATGGCCCCGCCCAAGGGCTTATCAGTTTTTCATAGGAAAATCTTTAAAAATCTTCTTCTCTGAAACTGTAAGGCCTAGACCTTTGATATTTGGTATGTAGCATTATCTTATGGTCCTCTACAAAGATTGTTCAAATTATGACCCCGGGCCAAAAATGGCCCCGCCCAAGGGCTTATCAGTTTTTCATAGGAAAATCATTAAAAATCTTCTTCTTTGAAACTGTACGGCCTATACCTTTGATATTTGGTATGTAGCATGATCTTATGGTCCTCTACAAAAATTGTTCAAATTATGACCCCCAGGCTAAAAATGGCCCAGCCCAAGGGCTTATCAGTTTTTCATAGGAAAATCTTTAAAATTCTTCTACTCTGAAACTGAAAGGCCTAGACCTTTGATATTTGGTATGTAGCATGATCTTATGGTCCTCTACAAAGATTGTTCGAATTATGACCCCGGGCCAAAAATGGTTCCGCCCAAGGGCTTATCAGTTTTTCATAGGAAAATCTTTAAAATTCTTCTACTCTGAAACTTTAATGCTTAGACCTTTGATTTTTGGTATGTAGCATGATCTTATTGTCCTCTACAAAGATTGTTCAAATTATGACCCCCAGGCCAAAAATGGCCCGCCCAAGGGCTTATCAGTTTTTCATAGGAAAATCTTTAAAAATCTTCTTCTCTGAAACTGTAAGGCCTAGACCTTTGATATTTGGTATGTAGCATGATCTTATGGTCCTCTACAAAGATTGTTCAAATTATGACCCCAGACCAAAAAATGGCCCGGCCCAAGGGCTTATCAGTTTTTCATAGGAAAATCTTTAAAAATCTACTGAAACTGTAAGGCCTATACCTTTTATGTTTGGTATGTAACATGATTTAATGGTCCTCTACAAATATGTAGCTGTGGCTTGTGGTCCTCTGCCAAGAATGTTTAACTTACGACCCTGACCACTGGGCGAAACTTGGCCCTGCCTCAGGGCTTATCAGTTTTTCATGGGAAAAATATAAAATAATATTTTTCTCTGAAACCATAAGGCTTAGACCTTTAATTAATGGCATACTGTTTTGCCTTGTGGTTCTCTACCAAGGTTGTACAAATGATTTCTTGTGGTAAAAAATGGCCCCGCCCCTGGGGTTATCTCAGGTGAGCGCTTCAGGGCCTCATGGCCCTCTTGTTTATGGTTTGAGTTCCTGCTTTTCTCCTACTTTTTTGTGACATGCCACTATGAGGCCTGCATTGGTCATAACTTTTGAGCCAGTACAGCTAGTGACTTGATATTTGGCATGTATATGTATCTCATAAAACCACACATTTTAGGGGTGACATGTCAAGGTCAAGGTCATCCTTCAAGGTCAGAGGTCAAATATATGGGTCAAATCACCGACTTTAACATTGGCCATACCTTTTTGAACCAGTACAGATAGAGACTTGATATGTGGCATGCTTGTGTATCTCATGAAGCTGCACAGTTTGAGGAGTGACATGTCAAGGTCATCCTTCAGGGTCAAAGGTCACTAACTTCAAATTGGCCATAACTTTTGAACCAATAGAGATAGAGTCTTGATATTTGGTATACATGTGTATCTCATGAAGCTGCACATTTTGAGGGGCAACATGTCAAGGTAAAGGTCATCTTTTAGGGTCAAAGGTCACCGACTTTAACATTGGCCATAACTTTTGAGCCTGTAGATACAGACTTGATATTTGGTATGCATGTGTATCTCATGAAGCTGCACAGTTTGGGGATGACATGTTAAGGTCAAGGTCATCTTTCAGGGTCAAAGGTCGCCGACTTTAACATTGGCCATAACTTTTGAACCAGTAGAGATACATACTTGACATTTGGTATACATGTCATGATGTGTATCTCATGAAGCTGCACAGTTTTGGGTGACATGTCATGGTCAAGGTCATCTTTCAGGGTCAAAGGTCACTGACTTTAACATTGGACATAACTTTTGAACCAGTAGATATACAGCCTTGATACTGGTATGCATGTGTATCTCATGAAGCCGCACAGTTTGAGGGGTGACATGTCAAGGCCATCTTTCAGGGTCAAAGGTCACTGACTTTAACATTGGCCATAACTTTTGAACCAGTAGAGATACAGACTTGATATTTGGTATGCATGTGTACCCCATGAAGCTGCACAGTTTGAGGGGTGACATGTCAAGATCAAGGTCATCCCTCAGGGTCAAATATCATATCGAGGGGGCATAGTGTTTCACAAACACATCTTGTTCAAATTGTGAAATGTCCTTTTTATGGCTTTCGGAGCCATATAGCAATCGGTCTCTTTACGGCAATGAGTTCACTTGTCTAGTGAACATGCGCAAGACAAAATAGTTTTCTTCAAGTCTGCACTAGTTTGGTTGTAAAATGTTCATGTATTTGTTTACTCTTCATGTATTTATTAATAATTCGCTGTGTAAGATAATTACTACTAATCTACACAAAGATAAACTTTTTAAAAGTCTTGAAAAAGCCTATATAGGATTCTACGACGTATAGATACAGATACAGAATTTTAATAAACTCCAAAGAAGACGCGAACGAATATTTTTACCGTAGTTTTTGCAACACCTTGGCGTTCTAATGCAGAAGGAATATAGCCGAGGTTTCCGATTGTATTTTTATACGTATTCGTAACTGATTAGCATATAGACCTACATCTTCAGCCAACCAAACTGCCTTTTGCGTCGCATTCGGTCATTTCCGTTTGACCCGTACTCAAATTAGAAATAGGAAGTTTCATAAAGGACAAGGTCAAAGAAATCTAAAATAACCAACCAATGAAATTCCGAATTCCCATATACACATGTATCACGCATCGAACAGCGTGTTTTGACTATGGCACCCAACCTCAACACAAGTCTAAGTCTTACAAGAAGTAAAACCGTAAAAACACGGGGTTCTATCGGCTTATCAAAGTAAGTATTAACCATAGATGATTTTCAACACATATTCAATCAACTTATATTCCAGTGTCAATAACAACTGTGAAAATAGAGCCTCTTCTATGTCACAGGTACATGTATATATGTCAGAATTGCTTTAATTGGTTTTAAAACATTAATTAAATAATGTCCTCGATATATCTGAACCGATCACAGCACATATTGGCATGAATAACATATCTCTCTTTTACAGGCATTCGGAAGGGGGGGGCTTTTTCAGAATATGTTATTCATGCCAATATGTGCTGCGATCGGTTCAGATACATCGAGGACATTATTTAATTAATGTTTTAAAACCAATTAAAGCAATTCTGACATATATACATGTACCTGTGTTCTATGTATCGTGTAACCGCCGAGTCGTCGACACTGTCATTTGCTCAAGACGTTTGTGTCGTGTAAAAGCGAAAGTAGGTAGCAATTTGTTGGAATGTCTTTCCCAGATTACAACTCTACCTCAGACTGTAGTTCTGAATTTGAGTTTCATCAGGTTCCAAACAACTACCGTAATTGTATGTACATGTATGGATCTACTTTTTAATTAAAAATAAAAACAGTCTACCTTCAATTTGTACGCAGACAACATTTATTCAAAATAAACGAGTGCTGAACATGGAAAAATAAATGCTATGTGTAAGAATTAGTTGGAACAAAAAATGTAGGATTATAGGTAGCCTTTGTATAAGTTTGATGTTATGCTTCAGGTTTTGCATCAGCTTTGGACATGAAATCATTAATTGACCCTTTACTTCATGAATATTCATGTAAGAAATAATGGAATCATGAATATAATGAAGATATTCTTTGGCTATAGTAGAAACTAGAAGCATGTCTATATATAAACAGCAGATCAGGAGATGGCTCCTTTTGTTTCATTCTGTCATATTTTTATGCCCCCAATCAATTGGGGGGGGGGGGGGGGCTGATTTTGCGCTGTTTGTTGGTTTGTTGGCTTGGCTCAAACTTTAATGTTGGCAATAACTTTGTAGCCATTGCACATACATACTTCAAACCTGGCATGCCTGTGCAACTTACAGAGGCGAACATTTTTATTTATTTTTTTGGGGTGAGGGGGCTTATTAAAATCAAGGTCATACATACATGTGATAACCTGCTGAGGCATGTCAGGTAGATTTAGGAATTTTGTCAGGTAGATTTGACTTTTGTCAGGTAGATTTTACCGACGCGACAAAATATATGGAGGAGAAAAAAATTTGCTTAATACTTATGTTTTTGTTTTTTTTTTATACTTTTTCACATTATCATTCATACTTTACCATAAATGCATACCATACCATTATAAACCTTACATTACACACATAACATTTACACGCATAAATTTGCAAAGAGTATAGACCCAGACCTATAGGAGCTGTCTAGTCAGGGTCTGCTCTGTTTGCTTATGATATAGGAATGATTCTACACTTTCTGGTTTGGCAAAAAAAATCCAATGTGGTGTTATAACCCCCATTAAACCTTTCCTTCATATAAACAAGTTTTTATGCATTTGCAAACAGAGTAGACCCAGATCAGACAGCTCCTATATGATCCATCTGAATTTAGGGTCTGCTCTGTTTACTTTTGGAATTTTAAAAATGTTTCTATACTTTCTAAAATGGCTATAAAGTTCCTCTCTCTATATTTCTTCATGACTACTTTGTTTAAATGAATATTCAGTAGGGATTGAGAATAAACATGGAACAGGGAAAGGGTTAAAACAAATACTAATAATTGACATGCAGTAATAATTCTAGATTTTTTCATGGGTCAAAAGGACTCTTTGAATTCAATAGGTCTCAAGCCCAAAACACTGGGTTCCTTATTAAATAATGTCATGAAAAAAATCAAGATTTATTACTGTTTTGTCATATTAATGAAAAAGTTATTCCATTTCATCTTATTTTATAATAACATTTTCTGTTTGTTTTTTTTTTTGCTTATTTTATAGCCCTTATTCAGCTATACTCCCAATGACAAAAAGAGTTTACTCAGTTCAAGTTAGTTACTGCAAACATTGAGCAGTAACAGAAATGTTGAAATCCAACAGGTCCAAAGTCCGTGTTTTAGCCCGTATCTACAATCGTCGCGAAAACTGATGACATTTCAACTTGAAATAGTTATTATTTTTTGAAGAGTTTGCAATGGTAGATAATAATTCATGGTGTTTTCAATTACTTCTTTAGTGTCCTTACAACTTATTATATTAATGAAAAATAATTAAGTGTACAAATCAAATTCATGATTATCAGTCCAAGCACTGTTGAAGCAGTCTTATTTTCGAAGTGTTTCGGCCCATTGCAACAACGAGATCAAGCACAGCTGTTTTTGACAAGGAAGCAGAGAAGCATTTCTATGTCTTATAATTTAATTATGAGAATATAATTCCTATAATAGGGTCATGACACTCCCATGTCGCCTCGTGTGAGTAATAAACCTGCTGCATGTGATATTTGTGGTAGACGTTTGCATTTTGATACGACTGGTTCCCGAACAATTTATTTGGTAAAGTAGTAGAGTGAAAACAGGAACCACCTCGTGATTATGTAATTCTGGTGTTCTCCATGGTCTCCACAGGGGATTCCCTTGATTGGTCCCTACCAAAACAGACCAAGCGTGGATCACGACATGATAACAAGCTAAAGGTGGTCTGTGTGTGTAGAGAACTAACAGATAAACTCCACCAGGGATGAAAATATATGTCACTAAAAAAATTGTCTTGGTCAAATTTCAAAACGGTAGACTGGTAAAGTAGAACGGTAAACCACCTCTGAAAACGGTAGAATTCACCTACCGTCGGTAGTTATCACATGTATGGGACTCATATAACAGTTAAATGTCACATGTCACATTACGGGTCAAATTTATATTATATCGGTCACAATCAGGGACATAGTGTTTCACAAAAATGTGTTATTATTAATACTTTTATCAATTCCAAGACATTATTGTTATTAACTCCCCCAATTTCTCCCCTTACACTTAATGGCATTTCGAAAGGAATGTTGACCCATTAACCCCATGCTGTGTATTTTGAGAGCTGACTGTCAAGCATCTGATACACAAACTAATAAGGCAGGCTACCATCACAGAGGATCAATGTATAATTGCATAAATTTTATCTCTTATGGATATGGACCTTGACTGGACACTGCAGGAGCACAGCTGGATACTGTGTATATAAGTGTGTGTGTGTGTGGGGGGGGGTTACTTATATAAGGAGCTTTGAAATGCCTTTAACATCCATATCAAACCCGAAAGCCATTATGGCCATTCAGGCCTTTGATTAACTTGTTTTAGCATTTTAAACAAAATTTTGTTTCTATCTGTTGGTACTGCTAAGTCACACCCTTGCGGGTAATTTCAAGCAGCTACTGTACTGTTGTTTTTTTCTCAAACCTGGGAAAAATATAACCCGTTTTGCATTGGAAATGAAGATAAGAAAATGCCTGCCATTTCAGTAATTCAATTTGATAATCTCTAGTTATAAAGCACTTTAAAATGCCTAAATTACATAAATTTGTCTAGGTTTACTGAGAAATCGCCTACAATTAGATATATAGTAAACCAATTGGAGAAATCGCCTAGAAAGAAATTATATAGTGTTTGTATTTCGCACTTATGATACAGGACGGATAACATGATAGAACTATAAAGAATGTGTGTAACAAGATTACATTGTTCTGTGGTATTATTTTCCAGATCAAGACGACCAAGATCGATCAGTGTAGCCCTTGATCACTACATAGAATTTGACAGAAGACATTTATATATAAGGAGCAATAATTATAATAGTTATGCAGAAAGTATGAACGTCAGATTCAGATTCAAATTTTATTTAGAGTCGGTTTGACAATCACAACATGCAAACATTAGCTATGTATAGCTATTGACCGACATAAACGTACATTTTAACAATCACAGTAATAAAATTTATAAATTGAAAATTTCTGAAAATATAAAAGCAATTAAACATATTCATATACAAATATTAAAGGGAAGAACTGTCTGTAAATTGAGCTCAGAGCTCTAAGAAGCTGTAAACAATTTCTCTTAAATATTTAAACATTCCATATATCATGACTGCATTAAAAGTACACTCTTAAAATCATACTGTGTTAAAATCAATACAAATTGGATTGTTTAAGAGTATATCACAAACAATTCTTACCATAAATTAGCATATTCAACAAAATAAATAAATTTGCATTCAACAGCAAAGAAAATGAGCAAAAGCATCAAGCAAATAGCCATCAATAAATAAACCAGAGCATACATATTCAATGGCACATAAAGTTGAAATCATTAATTGATTGAATATATAGATAGAAATGCCTTTTGTGAACAGAGCAGATCATTCCCTGGCTGCACCCATATTAGCTGCCTGGTCGGGGTCCTAGATATATTTACATATCTATTTATGAAAATGTATGAATATTTAACATGGAGTGGGTTGAAGAAAACCGAGATATATATATCATCAGCATAAGCAACAGCAAGCATATATAGAAGCAGTTTAACTAGCACACAGCAAGGGGTTGCACACACTAAGACATGATAAACAAATTAAGAAGAAGCATAATTGTGATAAAATAAATTAAAAAACAAACAGACAAATATCACAGGGGTCAAGCTGGAGTAAATAAAAATTTATGTAACATCAGAACAGAAACTACAGACACAGCCCCTTCCCCCTTCCCAGGACGCCACAAGACTTCGGAAGACTTCATTTTATAGGAATTGAATAATTCCACAGACCACCGACAAGATTAAATTGTTGTGTGGTATTGTTTTCCAGATCGTAATGAACACAACATAGAATTCGACAAGGAGTGTTAATTATATACCAAAATTGCCTTATGATTAAAATGTTCGAAGCAGTTATAATATGAGTATTACTTCATGTCAGAGGATCTGGGTTCAGTAAATATTCAAATAGCAATAACATATGGCAGTTTAATCAGGGTCTATTCTGTTTGTTTATATGACCCTAGTTCCTACCAATACCAAAATATCATGCGTACATAATTATGCAGTTAAAGAAAGTGAGTTCATTTAAGAAACGGATCAAATTCCGTTAGCAGACAGAGCAGACTCTGGTCAGATGGCTCCTACAAAAGATGTCTGATCTGGGTCTATTCTGTATTCCAACATACATGCATAAAGATGTCTATGTGGAATAAAGGGTTAACAATACACACTTTACATAGATATTTTTTATTGATAAAACAATAATTATTTATTTTTTACTTTGGTAACCGACATTTTGTACTAACTAATATTGCTTTTTCGAACATTTATTGGATCCAGATTAATCTAATAAGAAGGAAGACTCATATAATATCTTGTTCCGTGCATATGACATTTTTACTTTCTGCTAATATTCAATATAATTATCAACTCCTGTAATACTTGGCTGCCAAATTCCAGGTGGTGATCAGGGACTACACTAATAGTCCAATCTTGGTCATCTTGATCTGGAAAACAATACAACAGGACAATTTATTCTTGTTACAAACATTCTTTATAGTTCTGTCATGTTATCACTACCTGTATCATAGGTGCGAAATACAAGCACTATATAATTGCTTTCTAGGCGATGGTTTACTATATATCTAATTGTAGGCGATTTCGTCACTAGGCGATTATTCCAGCACCCATTTGTCTGTATGCTGAAAAGATGTGCATGTACATCACAAGAAACCTGATCGCAAAATACTCCATAGAAGGCTTTTGTGTGTTTGATGTCGAAGAACCTTATGTTATATGGCAATTAGGCCTAATGGCAATGTAAAACTAAACTTAAATCCATCAAAGGCCAGTGGTCCAGATGAGCTCAAACCAAGGGTACTTAAACAACTAGCCCATGAAATATCACCGTTACTCTGCTTAATCTTTCAAAAATCTGGCAAAGTTCCAAGGGACTGGCAAACAGCACATGTCAGGGCAGGGTTGCCACGCGTTGGGGAACAGTCAGGGAAATTGAATTTTTTTCAAGGTCAGGGAAATTTGAGAACTGTCAGGGTAATTGGAAAATATAGGCAAATGTCAGGGAATTGTCAGGGAATTTTGAAAACATGAGAATGAAGGTCATATTTTAATAAAAATTTTGTATATTATTACAGATATTATGACAGAAAGACCAAATTTCGCGATGTAATGTGTCAGGGAAATTTGAAAGTATGTCAGGGAAATGTCTCGGAATTTTGTTTCCTGTGGTTTGTGGCAATCCTGCAGGGCTTTCCCCAGGCCCTTGTCGGACTCGACATTCGATCTTTGTCGGTGGCGAAAGTCTGACTCGCCATAATTTCTCCTACCAGAAAAAATTCTTGAGCCGACGCCCTTTCAGGTGTGTTATTTTATATGTCATTTAAAGTGACAAGTGTACACACAGACTTCCCCTGATGTTGTAGTGCCCCTCAGGGTGTGCCGCACGCATGAATGATCGCTTAGCAGTACAGAGGTGTGATACGGTTAAACCAACAAACAATTAAGCACATGTTGAGTCTGCAATTCCTTATATAATTAAATCAAGTTTCCTCTTGATTTGTGAAGGCCGAATGTACGTAAAGATGACGTTTGAAACATCAATGACCTGGACTGGCAAAACTACCGATAATTGACAAGGTTCATCAATATTTCCAAAACATTTCATAATCTGTTTAATTTGTCAAATAATATTGATAAAAAAATACTTGAATATTTGATAATGACTGTTGGAATCGAAGTTCGATGTGTGCGTCCCAGGGACACGTCATCCCGGCCGATTTCAATGTCAATAAAATTTGTTACACAATGTCATGCGCACATTGAATGTTGACTCTTCAGTAAAAATCTCCATAAATAGTAAATATATGCAACAGTATACCCAGATTAGACGACTCCTATAGGAAGTGACTGATCAGGATCTACATCGCTTGCAAACAATTGTTTAGATCCAGGTCTATATAGCTCCTGATCTTATATTATGCAAAATTGTTTGGAATAAAGATATTGAATTTGTACTTTATATAAAAAATATGGTGGTGTGTGTTTGGGGTGGGAGTTGTTACATAGATCTAAATCTGATATTGGTTTTGATGGTGGTCTCATGTTACTGTCACCGAGAGTCTCTTTCTCACTACAGGGAATTTACTTCATAAGCTACTCGCTTCTTGTGAGTTTATCTTTTAATTATTAACATCATATCAGTTTATCCAGTTCACCTTCTAACTTAATCTATTTACTTCTTAATCTCACTTTAACTTCTTAATTCCTTATTCTGTCCTTCCTTCTTTACTTCCTAAGTTCTTCCTTAAACCATAACTCTCTTCTCTTTGACACTTACTCTTCTGAACCTTAACCTTCATTCTCCCAGTCCCTAAACTCAACTCTTCTCTTTACTTATTCTTACAATCATGACTGTCCTGTAACTCATTTCATTCTCAACTATCTACTATTACTTTTCATTCCTTCAACTTCAACTCTTAGACTCTCAATTCTCCTGATTCTAGCCACACCCACACATAATTCTTATCAACCAACCATTCATCTTTGATCATCTATCTTTCATTCTGTACAAACTCTTAATTACCCTAATTACTACCTCTCATACTAATCTGTTGTCTCCAGACCTTCAAAACCTAAATCTTTGTTTGCCTCTTAGTGTCACCTTTAGAGGTTTAGCCAATGCTTTACAAACTCTTATTTGCACATACTGGCCAGACTGACCTAATGTTTGTTTACTTACATCCAGGCAGTCAAAGACAGATATCATAAGCTCTTTTGTAAACTAATTATATTTTGATAAGTCAGATTACCAAGCATTAAGCAGAATCCAACTTTCTGAAAGCTGTACCCAAATCTACAATTTCTGACAGTGTATAAATTAATATTTCAAATCAAATCTTTATCAACATTATACAATATGAATTCAATTTAAGTAATATATCATTTTCATAACTCTGTGACATTACTTTGGCACATGGTCAGACTCTTTTCACAAGCTTCACTTTTTTTCAGACTTTGAGAGAAGATTCTCCGCAGTGAAATGTTAAAAGGACCAGTCTCGCAAACATCAACCTCCAGTCCCTTCTGATGATTTCCATTCAACGTCCTCCAGCATTGGATTTTCATTACAAAGAGGCTGTGAAAGTGTGGACAGCAATCAAGGCTTGCACAGACATTTAATTGCATGAAAAGTGAATTTTCAAAATACTGGAAACTATTTCAGACCAGAAGTTTTAAGCAATTAAGACTTCAGTATACATTGTCTGATCTAATTGCTCAAAATTTATCAATTTGTGATTTGCTAAATCTAAAAATGAAACTTTTAGTTATTATGTTTTAAAACATATGTCATAAACCATCAGCACATTAAATTTTGAAAGAACAAGAATGTCTTTACTGTTATAATTGAAATTTATTTTGAACACATTGAAATGTTTTGTGCAAGGAAGATGGTGCTGTGGTTGTATTTATGTTTGTTGTATAATATATTCTGTTTTGTGTACTACAAACATGTGCAATAAAAAAAGTTATAACTTGAGCCCTACTATAGCTTTCATTTTATATCCCAAATGCAAAATTCACTATGATAACCTTATTTTTTCAAAATTTTTGCGCAGCTCTTAGCAGGAGTGGAAACCCATCCCGCACCCAACCCCGTCAACTAAAAAATGATATGTCTTCCTAAAATCCTGGGGAAAGCCCTGCATGTCACACCAATTTACGAAAAGGAATCCAAAAACAACCCAGAGATTTATGGACCCAATCTTGTTGACCTAGCTGTATCTGTTGCAAAATTCTTGAGCATAAATAGTTGTCAGTGCCATAATAAAAGTAAAGTAAAGAACCTAGTTATAGTCTACTTTCAGTCCGAATGACCGCTCAGCCAACTGTACATTTACTCCCCTGGTCATTGAGTCATTGGCCTACAATATTGAGCACTGCTAACATATGGCGCAATCGTGCAGCCCCAGTACCGGTGAGTAACCCTCACAGGTACCCATTTTAACCCCTGGGTGGAGAGGATGTGCGGGTGGGAGACACTGAAAAACGTCTCTGAAATTTCCGGGAGGGACTGGGATTTGAACCCCGGACCTCCGGACTGATAGTCAAGCGCGTTACCACTAGACCACCGCCACCTAATGACCCCAGTCTGTTTCTTTTTATACGCCCGTTTGAAAAAAAGGGACGTATTATGGAATGGCGCTGTCCGTCTGTCCGTCCATCCGTCTGTAACATCTCTAACTCAAGTTCTGCTTGGTGGATCCTTCTCAAATTTTAACACAATGTTTATCTAGATATGCTACAGTAGCCTGCCAAGTCACGGTTTGTTTATCCAAGGTCAAGATCACACAATTGGACTTAGAATTTGCGTTTAAGCAAAAATGTTAACCAGTCTGTCAGTTTGTAACATCTCTAACTCAAGTTCCGCTTGGTGGATCCTTCCCAAATTTAACCACAATGTTTATCTAGACATGCTACAGTAGCCTGCCAAGTCCCGGCTCGTTTATCTAAGGTCAAGGTCGCTTAATTGGACTTAGAATTTGCGTTTAGCATTTGCGTTAAGCAAAAATGTTAACCTCAATTTATGTGGAACAAGTCCACTTATTTACATAACACTTTGTGATAAAGCTTTGAAACTTGGAACGCTTGTTCACTGTCACAACCTTCACCTGTAAGCAAGAGTAAATAACTCTGTCAAGCATTTTGACCGAATTATGCCCCCAAAGGCGGGCATATAGTAATCGCATTGTCCGTCCTTCCGTCTGTCCGTCCGTCCGCACTCACCAAAGGGTAGTTGTGTGACTTTTTCTAACTAGTCGCACAAGTAAAATCATTAACCTGGCCTTCTCTTGTGACATTAACCTAGCCATTTCTTGTGACATTAACCTGGCCAGTTGTGGGACATAGGGTTAGGGTTAGCTTCCAGATCATTCTATTCCAAAGTTAGAGCCAAAAATAGTTTTACTTGTGGGACTAGTCCCACAAGAAAAGATCAAAGGAAAAAGTCACACAACTACCCATTTGTTAGTGTGTCCGTCCGTCTGTCCGTCCGTGGGTGTGCTGTCTTCATACTTAGTAGGAAGGTTGGTCATGGCAAGTAGATGACCCCTATTGATTTTGAGGTCAGTAGGTATAAGGTCGAGGTCACTGTGACCATGACAGTGGGGCCAAAAGCAGGCCACTAGGTCATATCTTAGAAAAACATTATTTGCACTCAAGCGGCCACATTTTAGCCCCATCTTCCTCAAGCTTGCTCAGAATGTTTGTCTTGGTGATATCAAGGTTGAGATTGATCATGGATGGGGCGGGATCAAAATGTAGGTCACTAGGTCAAATCTTTATTGGTCAGAATGATGGTCTTGATAAAATCAATGTTCTGAATCTTTGAAAATCTTGTTCTCTAGAACCACTGCTCATTATCCACTATCATCATTGTTCCCTTAGGTCAATATTGGCCCCATCCTGGAATTATCCAGCTCTAATTATTTTAAATCTATGGTGATCAGGTGAGCGATTAAGGGCCATTTTGGCCCTCTTGTTCTTATTCACAAGATGAGACAAGAGAATTTTAACAGCCATGCTGTGTCAGCAGACCTTTTAAAATCCAGATGTACCATCAATAATTAGGGCCCTGCATTGAAAATGCAGGTAACCCTATAGTAATCACATTTTTTGTCCGTCCATCTGTCTGTCCATCCGTCAGTCAGCACTTTTGATGTGACGAGATAACACAGACATTACTTCACATATTGGTTTCATATTAAGGGCATATGCTTACATGTAGTATAATCAGAGGAAGACGCTTGGAGTTTTTGGATTGAATCAGATCACTATGTCTAGAGTTATCTGCCCTTGATTACAGGGCCATCTCTGACTGAGTCTGTTTTCTATTTATTTCAGAGCCCTCAACAGTTAGTGACCGTCATTTATACTTGGAGTTTCAAGTAATGAACAAATATAATGATGAACATGTGGACATGATTGATAATTGCAACGGTGCAGTTAAGGATAATGTGCAACTTGGGATTTACCCAATCAAGATATAGATACAGGAACTGAGGACAGAGCTGAAAACATGCAAGAATCTTCAACAGCTAGTGACCGTCATTTATACTTGGAGTTTCAAGTAATAAACACAGATAATGATGAAAATGTGGACAAGATTGATCATTGCAACAGTGCAGTTGAAGATGATGTGCAACTTGAGATTTATCCCAATCATGATATAGATACAGGAACTGGAAACAGAGCTGAAAACATGCAAGAATCTCCAACAGCTAGTGACCGTCATTTATACTTGGAATTCCAAGTAATGAACAAAGATAATGATGAAAATGTGAACAAGATTGATCATTGCAACGATGCAGTTGAAGATGATGTGCAACTTGAGATTTATCCCAATGAAGATGTAGATACAGGAACTGGAGACAGGGCTGAAAACAATGCAAGAAACTTTAATGAAACTGCTGTAGACAAGCTGGAAGATTCTAGCCAGTCATTAGAATTTTCAAATGTAATTGTAACAGAAGCAAAGTCAAGTTCTCAGACTAGATTCACTTTGCTAAATGAAATGAACACAGGGTCTTCATTTCAGGATCAACTAGAGGTAATGTTTAATTGTTAGTAAGTATAAATATATACAGGATATTGACTGAGCTACAGATAATGGTGCATATTCAAATACTAAATTCTTCCTATCTCCACCAAACCCTATGTAGTGACCACTCTCTAGAATCATCTCTTTGAGACAATTCTAAAGAGTGGTCACAACATTGGGTTTGGTGGAGAAATAAAGAAGTTATACATGAAAATATTTTAAATTACGCATCTTATCTGGACCTCTGATTGATATTACAGTATTATGAAGTGCACTGCCGTGTGTCATTTCCAAATTTCTTGCATGACTTTTATTCTTATTTTAGATGATATTCTGCAAATTGTACAATGTAAATGTAAATTTCTGTTGTTTAAAGTTGTAATCTGTACTTGCAATGGATTTTAAAAATGCCTTAAAATGCTGTAAAATTAGATCACAAGAGCTAAAAATAGATTTTAAAGAATGATTTCTTAAAATGACATCTCTCCGTAAGCCATTGAATGAATTTCTACCAAATTTCACAATCATGATCTTTAGGTGATCCTCTTTTGAAGTTATGTACATGTTTTTCTTCATAAGCAAAAAAAGTAAAGTACCTAGTTATAGACTACTTTCAGTCCGAATGACCGCTCAGCCGACTGTACATTTAAACAGGTTATAGCGCTACTAGTAGTTATGTCTCCCACACGAGGTTAACTCCGTTTCCTATTATTATGTCTCCCCCCCCCATATTTATATGGGGGAGACATATTGTTTTCGTGAGAGTTGTCTGTCTGTCTGTCTGTCCGTCTGTCCGCACTCACCAAAGGGTAGTTGTGTGACTTTTTCTAACTAGTCACACAAGTAAAATCATTAACCTGGCCATCTCTTGTGACATTAACCTGGCCATTTCTTGTGACATTAACCTGGCCAGTTGTGGGACATAGGGTTAGGGTTAGGGTTAGCTTCCAGATCATTCTATTCCAAAGTTAGAGCCAAAAATAGTTTTACTTGTGGGACTAGTCCCACAAGAAAAGATCAAAGGAAAAAGTCACACAACTACCCATTTGTTAGTACGTCCGTCCGTCCGTCCGTCCGTCTGTCCGTCACACTTTTTGTCCGGACGATAACTTCAATATGCCTGATGCCAGTTGATTGAAACTTCATATATGGAAAGAGCATAATGAGAGGAAGTGTCATGCACAAGGTCCATAACTCTGGCTTCACTAATATTGGCCCCTGTTGTCAAAATAGGCCCCACCCCAGCGGTGGTCAGTTTTCAATAGAAACAATTTTATAGTGCAAACTTTGAAAATCTTCTCCTTTGAAACTGGAATGTTCTCAGCTTTCATATTTGACACATAGCATCATGTTCAGGTCCTGTACAAAAGTTATATAAATTATGCCCCAGGGGTTAAAATTGGCCCCACCCCATGGGTGGCCAGTTTTCAACATAAACATATAGTGGAAACTTTGAAAATCTTCTCAGCTTTCATATTTGGCACATAGCATCATGTTCAGGTTTTCTACAAAAGTTATATAAATTATGCACCTGGAGTCAAAATTGGCCCTGCCCCAGGGGTGGCCAATTTAAAATATTCTCCTCTGAATCTACAGGGTTCTCAGCTTTCATCTTTGACACATAGCATCACCTAGTATAGGTCCTCTACAAAAGTTATATAAATTATGCCCCTGGAGTCAAAATTGGCCCTGCCCCGGGGGTGTCAAGTTTTCAATAAATTGAAAACTTTGAAAATCTTCTCCTCTGAAACTAGAATGTTGTTAGCTTTCATATTTGGCACATGGCCTCTAGTTTTTCGACTGTTCTCCTTCTGCTGTGAACTTGTCTGACACACTTTTCTGTAAGTAACTGGCTGATCCTAATGAAACTGTGCATAAACATTGCTGGTTATGTGCAGAAGTGCATCCCATTTTTGTTTTTATTTCACCTGAGCAAAGCTCAGGGTGAGTTTTGGGAGATTTAAATGTCCAGCGTCAACAATTTGCTTGTGAACACTCTAGTGGTCACAATTTTAGTCCAATCTTCATGAAACTTGGTCAGAATGATTGTCTTGATAAAATCAACGAGTTTGAATGTGTGTCAAGTGGGGTAAAAAACTAGGTCAAATAGTAGGAAAACCTTGTGAACACTCTAGAAGTCACATTTTTAGAGCAATCCTCACGAAACAGGTCAGAATGATTGTCTTGATAAAATCTGGGACGAGTTTGAAAGTGGGTTATGTGGGGTCAAAAACTAGGTCACTAGGTCAAATAGTAGAAAAACTTTGTGAACACTAAAGAGGTCTCATTTGTAGCAGAATCTTCATGAACTTTTATCAGAATTATTGTTTTGATAAAATCTCGGAAGAGTTTGAAAGTGGGTCATGTGGGGTCAAAACTAGGTCACTAGGTCAAACAGTAGAAACGCCTGGTGAACACACTTGGTGTCATGTTTTTTGTCCAATCTTCATAAAATTTGGTCAGAATGATTGTCTTGATAAAATGTCGGATAAGTTTGAAAATTGGTCACTTGGGGTTATAAACAAGGTCACTAAGTCAAATAGTAGGAAAACCTTGTGAACACTCTAGATGTCACATTTTTAGCCCAATCTTCATGAAATTTAGTCAGAATGATTGTCCTGATAAAATCTTGGACAAGTTTGAAAGTGGGTTACGTTGGGTCAAAAAGTAGGTCACTGGGTCATATCTTAGAAAAATCTTATTTACACTCCAGTGGCCACATTTTTAGCCCAACCTTCCTCAAGCTTGCTCAGAATGTTTGTCTTGGTGATATCAAGATTGGGTTTTATCATGGGTGGGGTTGGATCAGAATGTAGGTCACTAGGTCAAATATTGGAAAAATCACTCTATAGAGGTCACATTTTTAGCCCAATCTGATTGTCTTGATAAAATCAATATTCTGAATCTTTGAAAATCTTGTTCTCCAGAACCACTGCTCATGATCCACTATCAACATTGTTCAAATACTGTCCCATAGGTCAAAATTGGCCCCATCCTGGGACTACCCAGCTATTATCTTAAATCTGTGGTAATCAGGTGAGCAATTAAGGGCCATCTTGGCCCTCTTGTTTAAAATGCTGCCATGGTAACCAAATGGTGTGCTTTGATTGGTTGAAATTTAATTATATATTGTTCGATTTTGCTGAAAAATGGTATCTCAGAGGATATTTCAGTAGTTTAAATTGATTAGTAGGTGTATGGAAAGTATTTCTTGCGATGGTAACTGAATGGTCGCCTCTGATTGGTCGAAATTTAGATCTTGTTTGGTGACATTTAAATATTGTTAGATTTTGCTGAAAATTAATATGTTGCAATATTTTTGTACTCCAAATTGATTGGTAAGTGTTTGGGGAGTATCGGTTGCCATGGTAACTGAATAGTGGGCTCTGCATTATTAGTTTAAATTTAGATATTATTTATAATAAAATTATATAATTTTGTATATGCTGTATTCCTGGTGATTTGTGGTTCTTAAATGTTAAATTATTTTATGAGTATGACAGCTGTGCCTTCCAAGTAATTTTTTCGCTACATAGTAATATTTTAACCCTTTCCCTGTTCTATGTTTATTACAAATTTGAATACCTACTGAATATTCATGGACAAAATAATTATAATGAAATATGGAAAGTGGTACATTGTAACCATTTTAAAGACTAAAGAAACGTATCTATCAAGTTCCATAAGCAAACAGAGCAGACCCTGATCAGACGGCTCCTCTTGGAGCCGTCTGATCTGGATCTACTCTGTTTGCAAATGCGTGAAAACACGTTTATATGAGGGAAAGGGTTAAAACATTTATTTATCTTGAAGTAATTAATTTTCAGACAAAAATCATCAAAAATGTTAGTTTTACTTGCTAAATAGACCGAGTCAAATAGACCGAGTCGGCTGCTACGAGATCTTGACCTATTTCCTGTTGATTCGTGGCTTCGAATTGGCCGGTATTAAAATAGCATTTCTGGACATGAAAATTGATGTTGCGGGATTTTTTGCGGGACCAAATTTGGTCTGACAAAAATTCAGAACAATGAATAATTTGAAATAAATAGTTATACAACGCAATTGAAGAAAAATAAACATACCCATTGATAACGTAATGGCGTTTATCGAAATGGTGGATAAATAAAATCCAATTTAATGTTTTGATAGATGGCCCAAAAAAGGTATATGTAAGGGTCTGCAAAAAGGCCCACATATTAACGAGCCCTTTTCATAAAGGTTATTGACAAAAACTGGGTCATGAAAATTAACTCTGTTTTGAGAAAACTATGTGATTACACAACCCACGAATCCATAGGAAACCACGAATCCATAGTAAACTGCCATAATAATAATTGTTTAATTTTGCTGAAAATTGGTATGTAGTGGTATTTTGGTACCCAGAATTCAATTGTAGACCTTTTTCTTCAAAAGTACTGTTTGTCATGGTAACCAAATGGTTTTACAAACAGTTTGAATTCTGATGAGATGTTAAGTATTTATAATTACCAAAATTGGAAATACTATTTAAAAATGCAGCAGAAAAGTGTGTGAGTAGATGACTTGAGTCTTTCTTACGGCAGCATAGGAGAGTTTGGGCAGATCACATTCTTACTGCAGAATATTGTTAATTTTATTCTTGAATTTTGTTCTGAACAGCTGGAGGAAGAGGCAATCATCCTGGATAATATTCTTATCAAGGAGAAACAAGATAATGACTCGGATTCAGAATTTGATTTTGAATTGCTGACTGCAGCCCCAGCTAAACCTTCTGAAAATGAAGACACAGTCTCAAAACAGACAGAGGTTGATATTAATAAGAAAGAAGAACAAAGGTATTAAATCTACATATTCAAAACTTGGTTTGTGACTGTCTTAGTTTTCTCTTTTGACAATAGTACATGTATTGAATTCAATATTGCGTTTACAGTTTAACTTCGATATCTCGAACTTCAAGGGACCATACAATTTAGTTCGAGATAACAGAGATTCAAGTCATCTGAATTATAATCTGACCAATATCTCAAGTTAACAGCTTAATACTAGTTTAAATTAATGCTGAAAGCTATAGGAGCTTTGAGGATTACTTTCAACATGCATTAAGCTGTCACATCTGTCTCTAGATATACATTTGTATGTAGTGATACATTTTATTTTCTCTCTCTCTCTCTCTCTCTCTCTCTCTCTCTCTCTCTCTCTCTCTCTCTCTCTCTCTCTCTCTCTCTCTCTCTCTCTCTCTCTCTATATATATATATATATATATATATATATATATATATATATATATATATATTAAAAAAGACTAAATGTTATATGGCTTTAAAATCTTTAATTAATAACTTAAAAATGCGCGACGCGTTTCATCAGATCATCAGGCGCAATATTATTATTGCGCCTGATGATCTGATGAAACGCGTCGCGCATTTTTAAGTTATTAATAATTATTAAAGATTTTAAAGCCATATAACATTTAGTCTTTTTTAATATATATATATAGCCTTTCCGGTTGTATTCTATTGCCAGTTATATAATATATATATATATTATATAACTGGCAATAGAATACACTTTTGTACTAGATAGAAATTCCTTTAACTCTTCTCCCACTGAGTTTTCATATATATAACTGCCCTCTATTACTCTCTATCATCTCAACGTTTACAATATTTGGATAAAATTTAATATCTGTTATTTCAGGTGGCTGTTTTATACAGATTTTTATGCCCCCAAAGGCGGGCATATAGTAATCGCATTGTCCGTCCTTCCGTCTGTCCGTCTGTCCGTCTGTCCGTCTGTCCGTCTGTCCGCACTCACCAAAGGGTAGTTGTGTGACTTTTTCTAACTAGTCACACAAGTAAAATCATTAACCTGGCCATCTCTTGTGACATTAACCTGGCCATTTCTTGTGACATTAACCTGGCCAGTTGTGGGACATAGGGTTAGGGTAAGGGTTAGCTTCCAGATCATTCTATTCCAAAGTTAGAGCCAAAAATAGTTTTACTTGTGGGACTAGTCACACAAGAAAAGATCAAAGGAAAAAGTCACACAACTACCCATTTGTTAGTATGTCCGTCCGTCCGTCCGTCTGTCCGTCTGTCCGTCCGTCTGTCCTTCCGTCCCAAATTCGTGTCCGGTCTGTAACTTCTTCATCTATAAATGGATTTCAATATAACTTGGTACAAATGTTCACCAGACAGAGACGATGTGTCGCGTTCAACTCCCCGGTCCATGGGTCAAAGGTCAAGGTCACAGGGTACAATTACTTTGTCACAAATTTCGTGTCCGGTCTGTAACTTCTTCATCTATCAATGGATTTCAATATAACTTGGCACAAATGTTCACCAGACAGAGACGATGTGTCGCGTTCAACTCCCAGGTCCATGGGTCAAAGGTCAAGGTCACAGGGTACAATTACTTTGTCACAAATTTCGTGTCCGGTCTGTAACTTCTTCATCTATCAATGGATTTCAATATAACTTGCCACAAATGTTCACCAGACAGAGACGATGTGTCGCGTTCAACTCCCAGGTCCATGGGTCAAAGGTCAAGGTCACAGGGTACAATTACTTTGTCACAAATTTCGTGTCCGGTCTGTAACTTCTTCATCTATCAATGGATTTCAATATAACTTGCCACAAATGTTCACCACACAGAGACGATGTGTCGCGTTCAACTCCCAGGTCCATGGGTCAAAGGTCAAGGTCACAGGGTACAATTACTTTGTCACAAATTTCGTGTCCGGTCTGTAACTTCTTCATCTATCAATGGATTTCAATATAACTTGGCACAAATGTTCACCAGACAGAGACGATGTGTCGCGTTCAACTCCCAGGTCCATGGGTCAAAGGTCAAGGTCACAGGGTACAATTACTTTGTCACAAATTTCGTGTCCGGTCTAACTTCTTCATCTATCAATGGATTTCAATATAACTTGCCACAAATGTTCACCACACAAAGACGATGTGTCGCGTTCAACTCCCAGGTCCATGGGTCAAAGGTCACGGTCACAGGGTACAATTACTTTGTCACAAATTTCGTGTCCGGTCTGTAACTTCTTCATCTATCAATGGATTTCAATATAACTTGGCACAAATGTTCACCACACAAAGACGATGTGTCGCGTTCAACTCTTAGGTCCATGGGTCAAAGGTCATGGTCACAGGGTACAATTACTTTGTCACAAATTTCGTGTCCGGTCTGTAACTTCTTCATCTATCAATGGATTTAAATATAACTTGGCACAAATGTTCACCACACAAAGACGATGTGTCGCGTTCAACTCCCAGGTCCATGGGTCAAAGGTCAAGGTCACAGGGTACAATTACTTTGTCACAAATTTCGTGTCCGGTCTGTAACTTCTTCATCTATCAATGGATTTCAATATAACTTGCCACAAATGTTCACCAGACAGAGACGATGTGTCGCATTCAACTCCCTGGTCCATGGGTCAAAGGTCAAGGTCACAGGGTACAATTACTTTGTCACAAATTTCGTGTCCGGTCTGTAACTTCTTCATCTATCAATGGATTTCAATATAACTTGCCACAAATGTTCACCACACAAAGGCGATGTGTCGCGTTCAGCTCCCTGGTCCATATGTCAAAGGTCAAGGTCACAGAGTACAATTTTTGGGGGCATTTGTCACGTGACTGTGACATCTCTTGTTGATTTATGCAGGCGACTGCTTTGCGCCGTTTCAAAATAATACAGTAAGCTACAATAGTTTTCATCTAAATTCTGATATCAACTTAAATCTCTGCACTGAATGGTCGATCAAACAAAAATAGCTGTAACAGTATAGATTATTAGTGTAGATGCGTTTCGAACTTAAATCATTATTTAATCTTTAGTTAGCATCTCTTTTTCTAATGAGACCCAAGTTCAACCCTTTACACCATAGTTACTCATTTTAATGCATTTAATCTATTCCTACTCTCAAAAAATAGTTCCACTTGATACATTTTCTATATTGCAGCAGACGTTAGCTTAAAGCAGACTGAGAGAAAGGCAAAATGGTCCCATTCAGCCTGTTTTAAGCAAACATCTGTCTTCAATACTGAACACAAACTTTGGAGTAAAGGGTTAAGGTTTCAAAAAGAAGTATTTCAAGAAATAAACAAATAATGCTTTTCCCAAAAGACACAACTCTCCACCCACTTCAATATGCGTGTGGGATCAAAACAAATATGACCGAATGCTCCCGACATCTATAATCTCAGCGCTACGCCTTTTCTGAAAATCAGATTGTGAAAACAATAACTGCTGATATTTTGTATCTATTTCTTTTTCTCAAGCTTTTACAGTCTGGAAATCGTTAAAATCTGACTATAAATTGTAGTTTTAGCAGAAAGAACCCGTTTCAGTCTCGGGTTTTGGGTGAAGGCTATCTATTCACGTATGTTATCTAATTTCATTTTGAATTCAAAATCTGACAGTTTTCATTATGTGTTTCTTCAAATGAAAAAATGCAAATGTGTATGTACATGTAAGCTTTTGTATATCTTATCTAAATAATTTACATCTAAAGCGATTAAACGACTGCCAGTCATAAAGGTAGTGTCCGCAATGATGCCTCGCAATCCACACTGGTATCAGCATGGACTGCAGTGGCCCCGCGGCGGTAATATCCCGTAGGGCAAATTTCGGTTTGCAGTTGTAGTTGCTTGTGCTTTCTCAATTGCCGCTTTCAGCTCCCGCCGCCAGATAGTTCTAGTTTCTAGGACAAAAAGTAAGTCTTCCCTGCTGGTACATAACCTCTCCACAGACAAGACTCTAGTCGAACCTCCTTATGGTACAATATGTAAACTGGGCACCTTGCGGCCCCAGGCTAAATGGCTAGGGATCTCGGAGCAGATTGGAGCCCTAGAGGTGCAGTGTGCAGGGCCCACTGGCATGTGGACACGTCCCGGCACTCAACAATCCAATCCTCAGCCACTGGGTCTTTTAAGTTGCAACTGCCACAACCTGGGTGGTAGAGCTGAATGACAGACATCGATAGACTGATGCTTTCTGGTGTTTATAGCTGCTGTGGCTCGGCGGACGATCCTTTCATGGTTGAGGACAACGGCGAGGCACAATGCCCTAGTGCGGGAACGGCGGTACACTCGGATGCCGAAATGGTCCGAGTTGGAATGACAGCCAGGACAGGCGATTCCGTCAAAACTATGTTTCATACTATTATGGCGAACTCATCAACAGAACCAGTGATAGGCGATGCCGTCAGACATGGTAGTCATGATGGTAACGTCTCCGGCTTGGCCCCCTCTCAGGTGCAGGGGGGTGGGGTAGGGTCGGGCCATTACGGCAAATCTGGCAAGTGCCTGAGGAAACTCAGGGTGGGTTCCCTGAATGCAGGGTTCTTGCGAGGGTGAGAAATTGGGACATTTTCCCCATCAAAATGAGAAATGTCCCCATTTTTAGCTCCACTTTTTCAAAAAGTGGAGCTATTGTCATGACCCTCTCGTCGGCGTTGGCGTTGGTTAACCTTTTTGTTAAGGTCCTTTTCTCAGAAACCATCAAAGATATTTGGTTCATATTTGGTATGTATGTTAACTATCACAAGGGGAACCCATTTCACAAGGGTAGGTAACCCTAAAATTAATTTAGCCATAGTTATGTCCCTTTTTCGACTTTCCAATTTTCATTGTTGGTTAAGTTTTATGTTCAGGTCCATGTCTCAGAAACTGTCAAAGATATTTGGTTCATCTGTGGTATACATATTAACTATTACAAGGGGGACCCATTTCACAAGGGTAGGTAACCCTAAAATTAATTTTGCTGTTGTTATCTGCCCTTTCTGACTTAGACTTCCACTACACTATCCAGCACTAAAGAAAGTGGAGCGCGCTGTCTGCGGACAGCTCTTGTTTTACTGTCATTGGGACAAATGTCTCAAAAATGTCAGTTCTTACCAGAATAGTCCAAAGTAACCAGATCAGATTTAGATCAAATCAAACTGTGAATATAATCAGAGAAAATATTTACATATTAAGGAAATCAGTCATAGATCCACAGATTCATAAACATAGCACTTTCATAATGAATAATGGTTGAAAAAATATTGTCACACTTGTCGGTGTCTCACAGATTTTGAAAATGTCCCTACTTTTTAACTGTCAATGGGACACATGTCTCAAATATTTTCAATCCTTGCCAGAACCCTGCTGAATGTGAATACCCTGAGACGGAGAGTGTGCGAGGTGGTGGACTCCAAGTACTAGCTCTTCTGGTCAGGAAACGACAATGGTACAGCAGGTGTAGGGGTGTTTGTAGCAGAGGAATGGATAGAGAAGGTCTTTGAGGTGCAGCGAGTCTCAGACAGGATCATCATGTTAAAGATAGTGGTAGGCCAGCGAGTGCTCTCCTTCCTGTCCCTATATGCACCTCAAGGTGGTCTGAGCGATGAGACTAAGGACCAGTTCTATGACCAGTTTCATGCTGTGACTGCCAGGATCCCAGCATCTGAATACCTGATTCCCTGCGGGGACTGGAATGGCCATGTAGGCAGTACTGGCACTGGTTTTAGAGAGGTACATGGTGGATTGGGCTATGGCAGGTCAGAACCTGATGCAGAGGGTGAGAGAATCCTAGAATATGCCCTAGCATACAACCTGCTTCTTGGCAACACATGCTTTAAGAAACGTGACACTCACCTGATCACTTATAAATCCGGAGGTACAGCCACACAAATTGACTTCATCTTGTTTCCAAAGATCATGCGCAGACACATATCTGATGTGAAGGTGATACCTGGTGAAGAAGTTGCTCTACAGCATCAACTCCTGTTGTGTGACATGAAGATTGACATGCCACCCCGGGCCAAGCGCAAGTTCACCCCACGTCGGAAAGTCTGGAAGCTCAGGGATCCCCAAATAAGCAGTCGATTCTGGCAAGTCTTCAAAGCTCATGTGACTTCCACCACGGATGAAAACAGGGCAACTTCTGAGGAAATCTGGTCCAAGCTAAAGACAAGCTTGCTCAAGACAACTGAAGAGGTGTGTGGCACAACTAAACACCACCGATGGAGAAAGGAAACCTGGTGGTGGAATGACCTAGTCAAAAAGGCCATTACAGCTAAGCAGCAAGCTTTCAAGTCATGGAAGGCTGGAAGTGGCACAAGGGCAGCGTATGATGCAGCCAAGCGCACAGCCAGACGTGAAGTACACCAAGCTCGCCATGAAGCAGACAGGAGGGTCTTTGGGAACATCGACCCAAAGTCGACGGAGGTTTACCACCTTGCAAACCAGATGCGCCAGGAAAATGTGGATGTAGTGGGCAACAAGCCAGTAAAGAACAACACAGGGGAGTTGTCATTGACCGAAGACGCAAAGCAGGCAGCAGGCCACAGAAGGACGCCCAAGTTGGGGATGACAAGTTGGAGGTAGTATTTTCTTTCTGTTACCTGGGCGACAAGATCTCATCAGCTGGAGGCTGCGAGCTTGCAACTTCTACAAGAGTGAAAACCGCCAGGAAAAAGTTCAAGGAGCTGCTACCAGTCCTGTCATCACGCCACCTCTCCTACAAGACACGGGGACGTGTGTACAGCACTTGTGTCTGGAGCACAATGCTCCATGCCTGCGAGACCTGGCCCTTAATCAAGCCAAACCTTCAACGCCTGCAGTGCAAGGACAGAGTCATGGTCAGACAGATTTGTAGGATCAAGCCAGAGAATGTGGCCAAGGTATGGTCAAATGAGCTGCTTTGGCAGCTCAGTCTGGCGGATCTTGACCCCATTCTAAGGGAGAGGAGACTCTCACATGGAATGTTCCAGCAGTGCTGTAAAGTGTGCCTGGGAATTTCAAGTGACTGGAAGAGGTAGGCCCGGATGGCCCAAGATGTCATGGAGGGAGGTGGTAGAGAGAGATTGTAGAGAGTGGAGGCTCTCTGCCATCGACCTACATGATAGAAACACTTGGAGAGCAGGAGTGAGATCTGCCATGCGTGCAGCTAGCCAGCTGTCTGGAGGGGGGCCCACTAGTGTAGTATAACGCCCCTGCACCTGCACGTTAATCTAAAGTAACCGATGATGATGATGATGATGATGGTGAACATAGATTTGGTCCGCGATAATCCATAAAAATTGTCCGCGCTGGAAACCCAAGCTTAATTTATTTTGTCTGCGCTGGTCAAACGGAAAACAAAAAGTCCGCTGGCCTGTACTGTACATACATGTACAATTCTTATATCCACAGAGTGTGATTCCTTTTACTATGTGAATGTAATGAAAGAAATTGGGTTTTTAGAAAATCGCATACATATGCTTTTTTTGAGTCGAACTCTTGATGAATCAAAGTTTTTAATGGTCCCTATGAACTTGACATAAAGAGAGTCAAATGTACTAAAGAAAGATAAAAAACATTTGTTTACTTGCTAATCTGGCAATTTAGCGCCTTTGGAAGCAACATATAGGTAAGATAGCTCCTGAGCGCTATCTGGTGTCAAGGTCTGCTCTGTTTGCATCAAGTTTATATACCGGTATTACAGATCAGATTGTTGACAGTATAGTAAAGTAAAGCCTTGAGAGTAAAGTTCCTGTTTATATTTTTCATACAAGCATTGTGTTAACCCATTACCTCATAGGCTATTTACAGATCGAACCTCTTTGAATAAATCTACCAAAAAGGAACATTTACTAGAGAAAAGGAACGTTTTTCAATTGTGTAGTTCTGAAACCATTGTGATAAATAGAGCATTTGCTCCATATCACAATGCTCTATTTATCACCATGGTTTCAAAAAGTGACTTTTACAGAGGCGTCAAAAGTCATCAGTATGAGGGAATAGGTTAATCAATATTTATAATGGATGACGACTGATTACTATTTGTTTCAGGTCAGTGGGGAAACAAGAAGAATCTCTGTCTGAGACAACACAGGCTGTTACAACACTGAAGCCTCTTGCATTTGTTAAGCCAACACCCCAGGCTCTAGGCTTCTCATATCCTGTAAATATTTCAGTTTCCAGTTTGTCTCTTTTTTCTTTCAAATGGATTGAGTGAGATGTTTTGATAGACCAGATTAAATATTATTAAACATCAAACTGCACTCATTTTCACCACCTTAAAAAATGTAATAAATTCCTTACGGGGGTGCTGTACATTCTCGTTGGATTGGATAAAAAGAAAAGTTATAGATTATCGTAATTAGGTTTTGACACTGATATCAAGAAGAGACTGCATATGTTATTTGGAGTGGTATAATGAAAAGTTATTTTACCCCCACAAACAAACATTTTTTTATGCCCCCGTTTACGATAGTCGGGGGGCATTATGTTTTGCACATGTCCGTCTGTCCGTCCGTCCATCCATCCGTCTGTCCGTGTGTCACGCTTTTAGGTGCAGTTGGATGTCACAGTTTTTCAAGTGTTATAAGTCAGTAATTTCTACACTTATACACATGAAACTTCACATACACATCAATTACCATCTGTGCTATCATTTGGCACCCCACCCATGCTGCCGGCAAGCCCAAGGTCGAGGTCAAATGACTTGGAAATTTTACGTGCAGTTGGTTGTCATATTTATGTGCAGTATTTTGTCACAGTTTTTTCATTGTCTTATATCTCCCTAACCACTGTAGCTATTGCCATGGAATTGCATATACACATTGAACACCATCCATACTGTCATTGCACATCCAGACCATGCTGCCCGCAAGCCCAAGGTCAAGGTCAAATGAATTTTATGTGCAGTTGGTTGTCACAGTATTTTATAGTCTTATATCTCCCTAACCACTGTAGCTATTTGCATGGAATTGCAAATACATATTAAATACCATCCATACTTTCATTACGCACCCAACTCATGCTGCTAACAAGCCCAAGGTCAAGGTCAAATGACTTAGGAATTTTACGTGCAGTTGGTTGTCACAGTTTTTTCATAGTCTTATATCTCACTAACCGCTATAGCTATTGGCATGGAATTGCATATACACATTCAACACCATCCACACTTTCATTGCACATCCAGACCGTGCTGCCCGCAAGCCCAAGCTCAAGGTCAAATGACTAAGGTATTTTAAGTGCAGTTTGTTGTCACAGTTTTTTCACCATCTTATGTCTCACTAGCCGCGAAAGCTATTGGCATGGAATTGCATATACAAATTCAACACCATCCATACTTTCATTATGCACCCGGCCCATGCTGCCCACAAGCCCAAGGTCAAGGTCTAATGACTTAGGAATTTTACGTACAGCTAGGCACCACACAGGGGCATCACTGTGTCTTACAGACACAATTTTCTAGTTTATGGAGGAGGGGGTATGCAGGAATCACCTTGGCAGTTGGTCAGTCTGTCCGTCAGTTGATCTGTTGACTTCTTTTTGGTAATTTTGGTTGGAAACATTGGTATTTGGATTTGCAATCAAGCTTGCTGTTTGGGGGTATTACATCACCTTTTGTGATAATTCTAGTTGTAACTACATGTACATTCTTTGGGCATTTTTAATCTGCCTTGATTAATATGGGCTGCCAAATAACATGTCTTATTTACTGATTTGCTGTCTGAACATATGTATGAAAGGGAGAAAAACCAACTAGACAAATTTCTTTGCTTTAAACCTGTACAACGATGAGTTTTCAAATGAACCATTCCAAAATTCATACAGGTCGATCAAGCTAATGGTGAATATTTAGGGATTTTTCCATAAAAAAGTGTAACATGACGAACAGTGCAGACCCTAATAAGAGGGCTCCTCTAGGAGCCTACACTGTTTGCAAAGAACATTAAGGGTTAATGTAGTACAACTGTTTTGTGTTTTGCTCACAATATATCTATTTTTAGCTCACCTGGCACAAGGTGCCAGGTGAGGTATTGTGAAGGTGCGTCATCAACAATTTACTTAAACATCTTCTTCTCTTAAAAGAACGACAAAGCCTAGAGCTTTGATATTTGGTATGTAGCATCATCTAATGGTCCTCTACGAAGATTGTACAAATTATGTCCCACGGACCAAAAATGGCCCCGCCCAAGGGCTTATCAGTTTTTCTTAGGAAAATCTTTAAAAATCTTCTTCTCTGAAACTGTAAGGCCTAGACCTTTGGTATTTGGTATGTAGCATCATCAAAGGGTCCTCTACAAAGATTGTTCAAATTATGACCCCCTGACCAAAAATGGCCCCACCCCGGGGCTTATCAGTTTTTCATTGGAAGATCTTTAAAAATCTTCTTCTTTGAAACTGTAAGGCCAAGACCATTGATATTTGGTATGTAGCATTATCTAATAGTCCTCTACGAAGATTGTTAAGATTATGACCCCTGGACCAAATATGGACCCGCCCCGGGGCTTTTCAGTTTTTCATTGGAAAATCTTTAAGAATCTTCTTCTCTGAAACCGTAAGGCCTAGACCTTTGATATTTGGTATGTAGCATCATCTAATGGTCCTCTACAAAGATTGTTCAAACTATTACCCCCGGACCAAAAATGGCCTGCCCCGGGGCTTATCAGTTTTTCATAGGAAAATCTTTGAAAATCTTCTTCTCCTAAACTGTAAGGCATAGACCTTTGAAATTTGGTATGTATTATCATCTAATGGTTTCTACCAAGATTGTTCAAGTTATGACCCCTGGACCAAAATGGCCCCTAGGTTATCAGTTTTTCATAGGAAAATCTTTAAAATCTCCTTCTGTGAAATTGTAAGGCCCGGAACTTTGAAACTTATATGAAGCATCATCTAATGTTCCTTTATTTAGATTGTTCAAATTTTAAACTCCAGGCCTAAAATGATGGCCCATGGTTTCATATTGGCCCAAATCTGAAGCTGACTTATTTTTACATAGAAATACAGTGTATGCATATAGCTATAGTAACCAGGTGAGTGATTTTGGGCCATCATGGCCCTCTTGTTATCATGCAACGTCACCAAATATAGCCACTTCCTACTAGCATAATATTTTCCACGTTGACACTGTATTTTGTGAGGTCTAGTGCATGTGTACTGACCCCACTGGGATGCATGTTTGGTTCAGCCAATAGGAGGAAAACAGAAGGACGAAAAAGGCATAATTAAACATAAACATCAAATTTAACACATTTGCTCACATTTGTCTCTTTTTGTCCATATAACAGGATTAAATCAAGTTTGTTTATGTTGTAAATGTCGAAAAGTCACTGCACGCCAATATGACGTCACGTATATCGCACTTGCATGTATTTTCATTCAGGGGACGAAACCGCTTTAGCAATCTTTCTTTTTCTCCATTTTTCTTGGTGTTGCATGATAAAAGAATTACTATGGTAGTAGTTTTGAAGTTCAGCTGTATTTTGGCTTGTCAGAAAATTGTTAAATGCCAAGGCTCGCATTTAACAACTTTTCTAACTCGCCAAAATACAGCTTAACTTCAAAACTACTAGCATAGTAATTCTTACTAACTCATTACCTCATAGGCTATTTTTAGACCCAACCTCTTTTAATAAATCTACCGAAAAGTAGCATTTACTAGAGAAAAGGAAACTTTTAGAATTGTGTAGTTTTGAAACCATTGTGATAAATAGAGCATTAATTTTGCTCCTATTGAGAAAATGCCCTATTTATCACAATGGTTTCAAAAAGTAACTTTTACAGAGGGAATGGGCTAATGCAGAAATAGCATCACAGAAGGATTTATGTGATCAACTGCTTTATTCATAAACACTGTTACAAATAAGTCCACATCTATCGATCATTAAGTCTGAAGTGATGATCAGTCATAAGATACTTCTATTTACCCTTTGAATTCTGTGTAGTGAAATAGTGTTGCCTACTCTAAGTTAGATCTTGGTTAGACATCAAGTTACCTGATGTCTCATATGGATCTAAACTATTTGCAACCAGTACCACACATCTACCCAGTGTGTTGAAAGAGTTAATGAACTGTTTGCAACCTGTACCACACATCTACCCAGTGTGTTGAAAGAGTTCATGAACTGTTTGCAACCAGTACCACACATCTACCCAGTGTGTTGAAAGAGTTCATGAACTGTTTTAGGTTGAGAAGATGGAACCTGAACCAGAGAAGCAGAAGATGTTAAAAGCTGCACAGGATGAATGGGAGAAAGTCACAACAATACAGCCAGGTACCTATTTGAACATGAAAATATAATTATTTTGTCTGCTGTCTGAATACATATTTATCTTGATAATTGCTATATGGTAGATAGGAACATGATCTGTGTCATTTTATATACATGTATTAACCCCAGAGTACATGTACTTACTACCAGTTCTGTCAAGTATGTACTTATTACTTATAATTGGGTCACTGAAACATGATGATGCTTCTCAAGCTTTATAAAATAGATCCTTGGCCTAAGCTTGTTAACCCTTTCCTCCATGACAATTCATGTAAGAAATAATGACGTCATGAATATTGATTAGATTAATTTGTTGAAATAGCACAGGTACACAGGAATTTTTGGCACTGGCAGAAACTGCAGAATCATATCTATATTATATCATAAGCAAACACAGCAGACCCTGATCAGACAGCTCCTATAGGAGCCGTCTGATCTGGGTCTGCTCTGTTTGCAAATGCGTAGAAAGGCGTATTTATGGAGTAAAGGGTTAAACAGTTTTTCACCCTCAGCTTGAGTGAGCATCAAAATCTGTTTGCCTACTGTAATGACAGTAATGCAATTGAAAAGAATGAATCAGGGCTTCCAACAATTGCACTTTTAGCATAAATTAGCGTAGAACATGGACATGGTTATTTTTAGCCAGATAACTGTCAGATCATTAACTTTTACTTTCTACAAGGCATGACATGAGCTGAAGAAGGCAGATTTTGTTTCCAAATGTTTGTTTTATGATCTTTTCTTGTCTGTTCTCTAGAGCAACCAGTTTTCTTCAGATCTTCACCAAACTTGTTGAAAATATTAATTGTAGATATGAAATCTAGGGCAGGTTTGCTAACCAGCCGAATCAACTCAGGCTTTTCAGGATTATGGCCCTTGAATACATCAAAATTGACAAAATCAGCCTTGTCCACTCTAAAAATTGAGCAGTTTTTATCTGACTGTCACCAAATTTCTTGAAAATGTTGGTGGAAATAATATCTTGGCCAAGTTCGATTACCAGCCAGATTGATCCAGGTACTTCTGTATTATTGTCCTTTATTGGTTATGTGCAGATGTGTTATTTTTTAGCTCACCAGAGCACAAAGTGCTCAAGGTGAGCTATTGTGATACCCCTGTGTCCGGCGTCCGTCTGTCCGTCTGTCTGTCTGTCCATCTGTCCGTCTGTCTGTCCGTCAACAATTTCAAACGACTTCTTCTCTGAAACCGACTGCCCAATTGTACCCAAACTTGGTCAGATACATACTGTGGGTGGGTGCTTCAAAAGTTGTTAAAAGATAGTGGGTGGGGCCATCGGTCTTGTTGCCATGGCAACCGTACACAATATCTAGAAAAATCTTCTTCTCCAGAATGACTTGTCCGATTTGAATATAGTTTTCACCAAAATGTTTATCAGTTGATAGACTTTAAAAGTTGTTAAAAGAATTTTGATCCGGCAAAAAACATGGCCGCCAGAGGGTGTGGTCATTTTTTCCATATATGGTAATATGGAATTTTCATAGGAAAATCTTTAAAAATCTTCTTCTCTGAAACTGTAAAGCCTAGACCTTTGATATTTGTCATGTAGCATGATCTTATGGTCCTCTACAAAGATTGTTCAAATTATGAACCCCGGGCCAAAAATGGCTCCGCCCAAGGGCTTATCAGTTTTTCACAGGAAAATCTTTAAAAATCTTCTTCTCTGAAACTGTAAGGCCTAGACCTTTGATATTTGGTATGTAGCATGATCTTATGGTCCTCTACAAATGTTGTTCAAATTATGACCCCCGGGCCAAAAATGGCCCCGCCCATGGGCTTATCAGTTTTTCATAGGAAAATCTTTAAAAATCTTCTTCTCTGAAATTGTAAGGCCTAGACCTTTGATATTTGGTATGTAGCATGATCTTATGGTCCTCTACAAATGTTGTTCAAATTATGACCCCCGGGCCAAAAATGGCCCCGCCCATGGGCTTATCAGTTTTTCATAGAAAAATCTTTAAAAATCTTCTTCTCTGAAACTGTAAGGCCTAGACCTTTGATATTTGGTATGTAGCATGATCTTATAGTCCTCTACAAAAGTGGTTCAAATTATGACCCCTGGGCCAAAAATGGCCCGCCCAAGGGCTTATCAGTTTTTCATAGGAAAATCTTTAAAAATCTTCTTCTCTGAAACTGTAAGATCTAGACCTTTGATATTTGGTATGTAGCATGATCTTATGGTCCTCTACAAATATTGTTCAAATTATGACCCTTGGCCAAAAATGGCCCCGCCCAAGGGCTTATCAGTTTTTCATTGGAAAACTTTAAAAATCTACTTCTCTGAAGCTGTAAGGCCTAGACCTTTGATATTTAATATGTAGCATGATCTTATGGTCCTCTACAAATAGTGTTCAAATTATGAACCCCGGGCCAATAATGGCCCCGCCCAAGGGCTTATCAGTTTTTCATAGGAAATTCTTTAAAAATCTTCTTCTCTGAAACTGTAAGGCCAAACCCTTTGATATTTGGTATGTAGCATGTTCTTATGGTCCTCTACAAATAGTGTTCAAATTATGACCCCCGGGCCAAAAATGGCTCCGCCCAAGGGCTTATCAGTTTTTCATTGGAAAATCTTTAAAAATCTACTGAAACTGTAAGGTCTAGACCATTGATATTTGGTATGACTAACATGATCTAATGGTCCTCTATAAATATGTAGCTGTGGCTTGTGGTCCTCTGCCAAGAATGTTTAACTTACGACCCTGACCACTGGGCGAAACTTGGCCCTGCCTCAGGGCTTATCAGTTTTTCATGGGAAAAATATGAAATATTATTTTTCTCTGAAACCATAAGGCTTAGACCTTTAATTAATGGCATACTGCTTTGCCTTGTGGTTCTCTACCAAGGTTGTCCACATGATTTCTTGTGGTCAAAAATGGCCCCGCCCCTGGGGTTATCTCAGGTGAGCGCTTCAGGGCCTCATGGCCCTCTTGTTTAAAAGTTGCCATGGTAACCAAATGGTGGCCTTTGAATGGACAAAATTTAGATTTTGTCCAGATATTTCAATACCTGATGGACAATCGTGCGGTTCCTTCTGGTTAGTGATTTCATATTTATTGTATATCTATTGCATGTCTTTCATTGACTGGGTAGATAATCATGTGGTTCCTACCGGTTAGTGATTTTATATTTATTGTATATCTATTGCATATCTTCCATTGACCAGGTAGATAATCCTGTGGTTTCTACCGGTTAGTGATTTTATATTTATTGTATATCTGTTGCATATCTTTCATTGACTGGATAGACAATCATACGGTTCCTTCCGGTTAGTGATTTTATATCTATTGTATACCTATTGCATATCTTTCATTGACTGGATAGACAATGGTGTGTGTGGTCTAGTGGTTACGCGCTTGACTTCCAATCCGGAGGTCCGGGGTTCAAATCCTGGTCCTGGAAATTTCAGAGACGCTTTTCAGTGTCTCCCTGCCGCACTTCCTCTCCACCCAGGGGTTAAAATGGGTACCTGTGAGGGTCACTAGCTGGTACTGCGACTGCATGATTGCACCATATGTTAGCAGTGCTCAATATTGTAGGTGAATGACTCAATGACCAGGGGAGTAAATGTACAGTCGGCTGAGCGGTCATTTAGACTGAAAGTAGACTATAACTAGGTACTTTACTTTACAATCATGCAGTTCCTTCCGGTTAATGATTTCATATCTATTGTATATCTTTCATTGACCGGATGGACAATCATGAGGTTCCTTCCGGCTAGTGATTTTATATCTACTATATATCTATTGTATTATTTTTCATTTTGCCTGGATAGATAATCATGCAGTTCGCTCCAGTTAGTGATTTCATCCATGTTCAGCGCTTTTGAATGCACATATCCTGTGTGAAAAGAGCGCTATATAAATGTTGTATGATAATAATAATGAATAATAATACTCAAAATTGATTCTAATGCAACATTTTTGTAACACGCTTTCTGATTGGTCCACGTGACAAAATTTGAAGCATATAAACCACCGATATACTGTCGGAAAAATGAATATACTGTCGGAAACCGAATCACTAGAAAATTTACTACGAAATATTCATGCGTGCATTCATAGTAAAATTGAATGAATGGTTCTGAATGAACGAAGACACTGGCTGAATGAAATGTCAAATGTTTTCAATTTGGTTGTTTTTTTCAACACACTTCATGTTTGTAGTCAATGTGAGTCTGGCGATTCTACTCAAATATCTATCGCAAAGTCCCACAAGTTGATCATGAGTCCATTTATTTCACATGTTGATCTAATTCACTGTCCTTGAACAAACGTTTCTCTTCCTCTATTCTGTTTTGAGGTGTACGTGGCACCTGCACCCTTTAAATATAAGATTTAATGTATATAACCATGTAGCTGTGAGATTTATATCCATGCTGAAACTATTTAAGAAGGACCTGACAACACTTAAACATTACCAACCGATCACAGACAATGATCTGAAAACACTGAAAAACTCAGGTTCCTCTCTGTCATAAATCACAAATCTTTCCAAAGAAAAGTGGTTTGACATAACCTTGAATTTCGCTCTTCGTGGTATACATAGAAAACCCAAGATCTCTGACAAAAGTACAATTTATGAGTCATGCAGGAAACATGTCCTGTAAATCTCTGAAAACTTACCTGATAAAACTGCACCCGTGATTGAACCATTTCATTCATTAACCCAAACGTTCAGTCGATTATGAAGAATCATATACACATCCAGGCCTGTTGGTGAGCGTGTGCTGAACAGAATGATGAAAACAATTTCTGCTGAGGCTTGTTTCATCAACAGTTTTAAAACACAAATCACTGTCCGAGAGACCGCAATCATGCACTAGCTGCTGACCTATGCTGGTGTCAAAACCAGGGAAATAATGAAAAAGTCCGGTCATCAGAATGAAGCCAGTGTCCGAAGCTATAATGCTGACTCGTCCGACAATCAGAAGCGGCAGTATTCTTCAATTATTCAAGGACAGTCCCATAATGAGAATTCGCCCCACCCACTTTAGACCACTCGAGAGGGCTCTTTGCAAATTCCAAGCATGCCTGTAGATATTCGCTCCTGATAATTTCCATTTGCACGTCCACTTGGCCTATCATCATTCTCATCAAATACACCAATAAGCCAAAGTATCTTGAATATGCAACCAGTTCCACATTGCAAACAATTTAAAAATAAATAATTCTGTTGTCCATGTGCACAATTATTGTGGAATTTCAAGTAATGTCGAGGTCAAATTTGATTCATCTTTCGTAGTTTTGAAAGGGACCTACCGTCAGATATTCAAAGGACAATGACTTAATCTTTTCATTTGTGAAAATCAAAGTATCAAGTGAAAACACCAGTTCTTGGTATATTAAATATAAGCACAATTTGCTAGGTTCCGGGAGAACTATTTTCTATATGCATAATGCGGAGATATGCGGTGTTTCATGACGTCATGTTATGACGACAGAGAGAAAATATCAAAGGACTTAAAGTATTGTTTGTTTTTTACCATCTGGATCTATGGTTTCATTAGAATAGGGATAACCGTTGCGTATTTGAAGATTTGCAGCAGTATATCGGTGGTTTATAACGCGTCGCATGTAAAACTAAATTTGTGACATATAAACCACCGATATACTGCTGCAAATCTTCAAATACGCAACAGTTATCCCCTAATTAGTAGGTGTTTTGAAAGTATTGGTTGCAATGATAACCGAATGGTGGGCTCTGATTAATCGAACTTTAGATATATTCTATTTTGCTGAAAATTAGTATGTAGAGGTATTTAAGTACCCCAAACTCAATCGTAGGTGTTTCAAAAGAGTTGGTTGCCATGGTGACAGAGTAGTGGCCTCTGATTGGTCTCAATTGAGATATTGGATTTTGCTGAAAATTGGTTTATAGAGCTATTTGGCAGGTGTTTCAAAAGTGTTGGTTGCCATTGTCACCCATTGGTGACCAGTGATTGGTCAAAATTTAGATATTGTCAGATTTTGCTCATCTATTTCTGTTTCGTTTTGGGGACTTAAATTCCTGTAACAGAATCTGTGACAATTAGATCTTGTAGGCTATGCAGTTTCCCTCAGGCACTTTAGCCCCTCTGACAGCATTATATGGGGCCCTTTCTGACTTGGTCAGTGTTCTAGTTATAATACTGTTTTCACAACTACTTATGATAATATTTGAGTCGCTTTCTTAGAAAAAGGGCTTGATTGCATATCGGAAATGATGAAGAGCCAGGTGAGACATCATGTCTGTGATGAGGTACAATATCTGATCCATGTATGGAAAAATGAAAAATAATGAGGCTTTCTCATAAATGGCAAACAGACCAGAATTAAAGATTATCATGATAAAAATTGTAGGAATAATGATATTGTTGATAAGATGTTATCATTTTACAGATTATATGCTAACAGTGATTATAATTATAAATATTCTTCATCTATATCTACATCTGTAGTCTGTATGGATATCTCATTAACCCTTTACTCCATAACTACGCCTTTCTATGCATTTGAAAACAGAGATGACCCAGATCAGACGACTCCTTTAGGAGCCGTCTGATCAGGGTGTGCTCTGTTTGCTTATGAAATAATATAGATAAAGTTCTATATTCTAAAGTTTCTGACATGACCAAAAATTCACGAGTTCATGTGTCATTTATATATAAGAATTAAAATAATTAATATTCATGACATCATTATTTCTTATATAAATATTCATGGAGTAAAGGGTTAAGTAAAGCCTTTGCCTTTAGTGAGTGCTTGTGATTATGAGCATCGACTAGTCATACTTAGTGTTGGTCAGAATCACACCATCATTGTCAGCTATCCCTTGATAGTGAAACACGAGTATTGAACAACCAGCCAAACACAATCTTTAACCCTTCTCTTGCTGAATATTAACATACATGTATCCTTTACCTATGTCATGTTGTATAATTACATATATCTTCACTGTCTACACATATTTCTCTGTGCAATCACTGCTGTGGAGTGCACTGGTTGCACAATTAACTTGTAAATAGTGCAGACCCTGATGAGACAGCTCCTACAGGAGCTGTCTCATCAGGGTCTTCACTATTTACTGGTAGATATATTAACATGAACAGCAAGAGGTGGGTTAAAACAATGGCCATACTAATTATTTACTGGAAAAAATGTTGTGTGAAGTCATTGCACAATGTACATGTATATCAATACTAATTTAGTACTATTGCAATATAATACTATATCAGCTGTACATCTGCATGTATAGGTTACATGTACATAACTTCACTATGTTATTTTTATTAACCCTGTCCTCAATAAATATGCCTTTCAACAGAGTAGACCCAGATCAGACGGCTCCTTTAGGATCAGGGTCTTCTCTGATCACTTATGATATAATATAGATATGATTCTACATTCTGCTTTGGAAAAAAAAGTTATGTATTAATATGCCCCTTTAAAAATTAATCTAATTAATATTCATGATGTCATTATTTCTTTCATGAATATTCATTGAGGAAAGGATTAAAAGCATTTTGTGTTTGGTGAAGGGCACTCAGTTCTGTATAAACCACCATGTACTTTGTTTATTTCACAGGGTGTATGGATGCTGGCACAAGAGGAGGTACACATGGTTTTGTTATTGTCTAGTACACTGCAGATACTTCACAAATCACTCCCATAGATTATTATAATATTCACATAGGTGCATTTTAACGATAAATTTTGAAAAAATTGTGCAGTTTGCAAAAAAAAATCAAAGTGCATAATTTTTTCATAATGCCTTGTATAATCCGACCATTTTAAGGCATAATGAGAAAAAAAGTTGTCATTATGAAAAGAAAAATATATATTTTCATTGATAGTAGCAGAAGTAGTACTACAGTATAACCTCTGTTGATCGGCACCTCTCTGAACCAGAAACCTGTTATCCGGCACTGCTGTTTGGTCCCGGCAGTTTCCCTATTTGTTTTATGTATCCAAACTCTCTCTTGATCAGAACCTCTTTTAACCGTTATCCGGCATTCCTGGACAGTCCGATAAAGGCAAATTAGCGGTTTTTCACACCTCGTTATCCGGCAGTTTGCTGACCCGTGATCATTGACAAAAAGCGCTTTACGTTTAGATAGGGGATAAGTCCCGTAATGGGCCTAGGGTAAATTGACCGTCCTTTATAGAATTATATTGTTATCGTCATTAAAAATACATGGATATACACATGTACAAAATTAACTGAGCGAAATCAGTCCTATAATTAGTGAACACTTTTTACTTGTCTAATACGGCGTACTTGGACACTATAAATATATTTGTGTGGTCAGTCTGTATCAGTGCGGTGAACTCAAAGGAAATCGGAAACGTCATGCGAGTGAGCCTGCCGTTCATAGAGGCAATGTGCCGGTGTTTTATTCGAGCCCTTTATACATGTATTATTTACCTCGGATTGTACGCGTAACACGTTTATGCCTAATGTACATGCAGTTTAAAAAGACAATTTTGACAAACAGCGTAGATCCTAATCATAGAACTGCTGACAAGGGTCGGTGCTGTTGTACATCTTTACATGTAATATGTTACCATGGAGGAATTCCTATTGCAGCGAAAAAAATACTTGCTGGAATGAGTCTATGGATAAGTAAACTTGTGAATCTAGGCATAATTCTGTTAACCGGCACACTCTCTTAACCGGCATACTAACGTGGAACCACGGGGTGCCGGATAACAGAGGTTATACTGTAGTAGATCTAGTCGTTGTACAAGTGGACAAAGAGACTAAAAGTTAATCAGTTCATGTATAAGAGCAGTGATATCAATAGTAGCAGTTACACAATTTGAATTTATGGCCAAATTAGATATTAAAAAGTCAAATATTTATTTTACTTTCATAAAACATGTCTAACATGTCAAAAATTGAATTTCAAATGTAAGCGAATCTATTTATTATATATTCTGTACTTCTATATATTGCATGAGTGATATATTAGCTTTTATTATACCTCACATGGCTTTCCTATACATGTACAAATTATTTTCCATATACCTGCAATGAAACAGTTTGTACTGTTCCATGAAATATTATCTCATGCGGGCAACAGTACGTCTAGATCAGCAGGGCCGTACCCAGAATTTTTTTGCTGGGGGGGGCCGAGTTGGGGTGGGCACGGGAGGGTTGTCCCCTCCCGGTAGTCGATTTTTAGCTCATCTGAGCAAAGCTCAGGATGAGCTTTTGGGAGACTTGAATGTCTGGTGTCCGTCGTCAACAATTTGCTTGTGAACACTCTAGTGGTCACAATTGTTGTCCAATATTCATGAAACTTGGTCAGAATAAATGTCTTGATAAAATCTGGGACAAGTTTGAAAGTGGGTCAAGTTGGGTTAAAAACTAGGTCACTAGGTCAAATAGTAGGAAAACCTTGTGAACCCTCTAGAGGTCACATTTTTAGCTCAATTTTCATGAAACTTGGTCAGAATGATTGTCTCAATAAAATCTCGGAGGAGTTTGAAAACTGGGTTACGTGTGGTTAAAAACTAGGTCACTAGGTCAAACAGTAGAAAAACCTTGTGAACACTCTAGTGGTCATAATTTTAGTCCAATCTTCATGAAACTTGGTCAGAATGAATGTCTTGATAAAATCTCGGACAAGTTCGAAAGTGGGTCAAGTGGGGTTAAAAACTAGGTCACTAGGTCAAACTGTAGGAAAACCTTGTGAACACTCTAGTGGTCACATTTTTTGTCCAATCTTCATGAAACTTAGTCATAATGATTGTCTTGATAAAATCTCAAACAAATGTGAAAGTGGGTTATGTGGGTTAAAAACTAGGTCACTAGGTCAAATAGTAGGAAAACATAGTGAACACTCTAGAGGTCACATCTATAGCCAAATTTTCATAAAAATTGGTCAGAATGATTGTCCTAATAAAATCTTGGACAAGTTTGAAAGTTGGTTATGTGAGGTCAAAAAGTAGGTCACTGGGTCATATCTTAGAAAAATGTAGTTAACACTCCAGCGGCCACATTTTTAGCCTAGTCTTCCTCAATCTTGCTCAGAGTGTTTGTCTTGGTGATATCAAAGTTGAGTGTATCATGGGTTGGATGGGAATAACAATTAGGTCACTAGGTCAAATCTTAGAAAAATTACTCTAGAGGGCACATTTTTAGCCCAATCTTCATTGGTCAGAATCATTGTATTGATAAAATCAATATACTAAATCTTTGAAAATATTGTTCTGCAGAACCACTGCTCATGATCCACTATCAACATTGTTCAACATTGTACCTAAGGTCAATATTGGCCCTACCCATGGGCTACCCAGCAAAAATCTGAAATCTATGGTAATCAGTTGAGCGATTAAGGGCCATCTTGGCCCTCTTGTTTTTTTTTGGTATGCCGCATTGAATGGTGCGATTTCCTGCTATCTGAATCACTCTATCAAGATATTATTTAATGTTATAATATAGGAAATCAGCTCCTTTTACACCTGTATTTCAGTGTATAGACTTTAAAGCATGATGAATGAACACCAATGTTTCAATGCAGACTTCATACAAATTATACTAACACCAAAAAGTTGTGGTCAAGGCTAAAGTTTTTTGCCATTGACAGACAGGCAGACACACATATGAACATGATGAAAGATTTTTACCATGTTACAGTTTACCAAGAGGGTCATGATGGCCCTTATTCGCTCACCTGGTTATAACAGATTTATGTAAACAATGAAAAAGACATTCCATTTTATCTTATTTTACAATAATATTTTGGCTGATTTTATAGCCCTTATTCGGGTATATTCCCAATAGCAAAATGTATGTTTTGCACCTTTTTTTTATTAGGAAAATTCCTAATCTCAAATTACAAAACAAATTCATGAAAAAATGTTAAGAAACCTCGATGTATTCAGTACAATCGGCCTGGGACGGAGATAATTTTTACTTTTTTTTTTATCATTCGAAATACTTTTTCATTACTAGTTACTGATCAATGTCAGTAAAACGCTTATCGGCCGAAGTGCATACTGCTTTTTGTAGCTATATGCTATATAGCGTCTTGATATGTCATTCCAATTGTCTTAATTTTGCGGCAATGTTTCCTCGCTTAATTAATATACGTGCAACATGTGGTATTTGTGGAAACGCAGCAATTTGCATTTTGACACGACTGGTTCCTGAACAATTTATTTGCTAAACTCCAGTATAGTGAAAACTGGAACCAACTCGTGATTACGTAAGCTAATTCGGGTGTTCTCCGCGGGGGGTTCCCCTGATTGGTCCATACCAAAATAGGCCAAGCGTGGATCACAGCATGCTAAAGGTGGCCTGTCTGTGTAGAGAACTAAAAGATAATCTCCCTGAGATAGGAAAATATCGATCACTAAAAAATTGCCTTGGTAAAATTTCAAAACGGTAGATCTAGCTGAAAACTAAAAAGGGGCCCATTAACAAAAATGGTATCTTGTCAGCCAGCTGGGGGGGCCCTGGCCCCCGAGCCCCCCACCTGGGTACGGGCCTGATCAGTGAACACTTATTAAATTGTGTGTGTGACGTCATGGACTGACGTCATCTGACACATGGTTTTGACAGTTTTTTGTTTTTGTTTAATTATTTGAGAAATGTCATGTTCTGCGACTATTTCAAAGGAGGTTCTGTCAAGATTGAACTGTGAAAAGGATTCCAACAGTCCCAAAGTGTAATGAATAGAACTGTTAAGCTGTTCCGTGAATTTTAAGCACCGACTTTAACTTTTTTTTCAAACTGTTTATTGTTGTCACCGAATAAATCCTTTTGTTAATAAAATTGATTGTGATGTTCATTATAATAAAATAAATATCACATCCCATGGAGCATTACCAACCTCAGGTTGACAATATATACTATCACCCTCCGTAGGATGTGATATTTATATATTAGTACTGAGAGTAGTCTGCTGTTATGATTATCCATTCATCGGCATTTACAATTTCTTGTCGAGACAGTAACTCCCAAGAAACAAATATGAATGTACTCACCTTTATCATTTTCCTTATATGGAGCATACAGAGCTACAGATAACGGTGCATACTCAAATACTGAAATTATCATTTCTCCACCAAATCCTATGTTGTGACCACTCTTTAGAATCGTCTCAAAAAGACGATTCTAAAGAGTGGTCACAATATAGGGTTATGTGGGGAAATAAAGAAGTTATGCTTGAAAATATTTATACCCCCGCAAACGAAGTTTAAGAGCGTCATGAGTCAGAGTCAGTGTGTTAGACGGTTGGTTTGTCTTTCTGTCCATGTCATGTCCGTCCGTGGCAAAACCTGGTTAACTCCACTTATTTACATAACCCTTTGAGATAAAGCTTTGAAATTTTACACACTTGTCTACCATCACAAGCTTCATCTGCAGGCAAGAGTACATAACTCTGTCAAGCATTTTGACAGAATTATGGCCCTTTTTATGGTTGGTCTGTCTGCCTGTCAGTCTGTGGCACAACCTGGTTAACTCCACTTATTTACATAACCCTTTGAGATAAAGCTTTAAAATTTTACACACTTGTCTACCATCACAATGTTCATCTGCAGGGAAGAGTACATAACGCTGTCAAGCATTTTGACAGAATTATGGCCCTTTTTATGGTTAGTCTGTCTGTCTGTCCATGGCATAACCTGGTTAAGTCCACTTATTTACATAAACCTTTGAAACTTAACACACTTGTCTATCATCACAAGCTTCGTCTGTAGCCAAGAGTACATACCTCTGTCAGGAATTTTGACAGAATTATGTCCCTTTTTATTAATTTTTTTGTTTAAGATTTTTGTTAAAGTCCATTTATTTTCATAGCCCTCTGAGATAAAGCTTTGAAACTTAGAACACCTGTTCACCATCACAAGCTTCATCTGTAGGCAAGAGTTTCACCATCACAAGCTTCATCTGTAGGCAAGAGTACATAACTCTGTCAAACATTTTGACAGAATTATGGTCCTTTTTAAATTTTGTTTGATTTGCGATCAAGACAGCTTAGCGGGGGTATTTCATCACCTTAAGTGATAGTTCTAGTTTAATTTGCGCATCTTATCTGGAGCTCTGGTTGTATATAAATGTAGGCCACTTGGAGGCATTGCAGTGTACAAGAACCGCTATGGTTCTTGTATACTGCAATTAGGATGTAATCTAATTTCCATACATACAGAGTTATTCTCCTTGATTTTCCTTGTCCACAGCATAACTCCAAAGGTAATATAAATATTCCATTGAAAGTTATGGATAGAGGACATTGGCAGTATACAAGTACCATGACTATTGTCCAGATGATAAGTTCAAATGTATTCAATGTATTGCAGATAGTCTAGTGAAAAGTCACCTATGGATGCAGGGCATTGATTGGAAATTAAGACTAAAGTGAACTACAGTGCTCCTTCTATATAATAGTTTTTGTTGAAATTGGGAAAAAAAGTTTGTTATTGGGAGTGACCAATGTTTCTTTACAAAGGATGGAGTATAGTTTGTACAAAGAACCTTCAAACTTTTATTATGCAACCACCCAAATGACTGAGCCAAAGTTGCTGCTGATTGCAAAATTCAACATTTACAGGTTATGCAGAACTTATTATCTATTATTTACTTCACAACAGTAGATGTTAAGCACCTGTGTGGCAGTCATAAAAAGTCGCCCCATACTCCATTCTGTGGACACATTGCAGGTTAAGTGAGATTTTCTTATTTCTTGATGGGACATATTTTTAGAAAGTTATATGTCGATGTTTGTTTCAGGTTCAGAGCCAGCTTTGGTACAGACAATGCCATCTATATCCCCATTTGAGTTGAAAGAAACTCTGATGCAAGGGGACTTTCGTAGTGTAAGGGTAGGTATCATGAATCTTTCGTAGTGTAAGGGTAGGTATCATGGATCTTTCGTAGTGTAAGGGTAGGTATCATGGGACTTTCGTAGTGTAAGGGTAGGTATCATGGGTCTTTCGTAGTGTAAAGGTATGGTAGGTATCATTGATCTTTGGTAGTGTAAGGGTAGGTATCATGGGTCTTTCGTAGTGTAAGGGTAGGTATCATGGGTCTTTCGTAGTGTAAGGGTAGGTATCATGGGTCTTTCGTAGTGTAAAGGTAGGGTAGGTATCATTGATCTTTGGTAGTGTAAGGGTAGGTATCATGGATCTTCCGTAGTGTAAGGGCAGGTATCATGGATACTCGTGCTTTAACCCTTTCCTCCATGAGTAGTAATGAAAGAAATAATGACGCCATGAATATTAATTAGATTGTTATAATAGCACATGAACACATGATGTTTTGGCAAAGGCATAACCTGTAAAATCAGATAATATATTATTTCATAAGCAGACAGAGCAGACCCTGATAGGAGCCATCTGATCTGGGTCAACTCTGTTTGCAATGGTGTAGAAAGGCGTATTTAAGGAGTAAAGGTTTAAACACTTACAGATTCAAAAATGTATTGTTGGAAGAGCAGGAACTTACTGGCGTTCACAAAAAGCAGGTAACAAAAATATACATCATACCTTACTACTTTAGTGATGTCAGCGTCACTATATATGGGATTTTACGAGGGGATATCAAAAAGTTTTGAGCCTCTGGCATTTTTTTCATTCAGATTGATTAATACTTTCACGCCTGATGTGCATCAATGTGTTAACTATTGAGTACATAACGGATTATCTTGATTATTGTAATCCTTTAGTCTCAGCACTTCGATAAAGAGACATACCCCTAGTAAGTTGGTCAAAAATGGATAAAACGTAGTATAGAGCGGTGATCAAGTTTTTGGTCCTGGAGGGTCAGTCAGCAAAACAGGCTAAAGAGCGAATGATGGCTGTTTATGGAGCGTCTTCTCCTTCTTCTGCAACTATCAAACCCTGGGTGAAGGAATTCTAGCGTGACAGAGAGCGGGTTTAGACGATGACCTCCGGTCAGGATTGCCGACCACCAGTACCCGCCCTGAAAACACCGAGCTATTCGTCGGACCTAGCCGAATGGGGATTATTATGCCGACTAACTGAAGCAGGAGCGCCAATCCATCAAGGAAAAACGCCTAGGGAAATCCATCGCGTGATCCTGCTCTATCAGGACAGGACCCCAGTTCACAGTAGCCGAGTTGCTATGGAAGCCGTGTGCGAGTATGACTATGTACGTCTTCCTCACCCACCCTACTCACCAGACCTAGCCCCAGCGACTTCCCCCTCTTTCCTAGGCTGAAAATTTTTTACTTCGGGCTGGAGATTTGATGATGACAATGGGCTGATGACTGCTGTGGAGGGGTGAATAGGGGGCCAATATAACGACTTCTACCGTTCAGGTATCATTGATCGGAAAACTAGGTTGAACAAGTGCATGGAGTTGGAAGGTGACTATGTCGAAAAATAAAGCAGTAAACTTAAAAAAAATCCATCTCTTTCTATGTGAGGCTCAAAACTTTTTGATATCCCCTCGTACATTGTCAGCATCACTATACAGGGTGTCCCAAAAAAAAATGCAATACCTCTTAAATTCAATTATTTTTAAACAAGTATAAACCTAAGCATCTCATCATTTATGTTTGCTTAAAGACAAATTATTTCTACACATTTCGGTGAAATTTCAAATTAAAATTCCATATACTTATTTAGCTCACCAGAGCACAAAGTGCTCAGGGTGAGCTTTTGTGATCGCCTGATGTCTGTCGTCCGTCGTCAGTCGTCCATCGTCAGTCGTCAACAATTTGAACCTTTAAATCTTCTCCTGAATCTACAGGGTTCTCAGCTTTCATCTTTGGCACATAGCATCAGCTTGAGGTCCTCTACAAAAGTTATGGCCCTGGGGTCAAAATTGGCCCGCCCCAGGAGTGCCTTGTTTTTAGCTCACCAGAGCACAAAGTGCTCAGGGTGAGCTTTTGTGATTGCCTGTTGTGCGTCGTCCGTCGTGCGTTGTCAGTCGTCAACAATTTGAACCTTTAAAAATCTTCTCCTCTGAATCTACAGGGTTCTCAGCTTTCATCTTTGGCACATAGCATCATCTGTTGGTCCTCTACAAAAGTTATATAAATTATACCCCTGGGGTCAAAATTGGCCCTGCCCCAGGGGTTTTCAGTTTTCAATAGAAACATATAGTGAAAACTTTGAACATCATCTCCTCTAAAACTAGAAGGTCCTCAGCTTTCATATTTGGCACATAGCTTCAACTTCAGGGCTTCTACAAAAGTTATATAAATTATGCCCCTAGGGTAAAAATTGGTCCCACCCCAGGGATTGCCAGTTTTTTTAAGCTGACTACTTAAACAGCCCATAGGATCACTAGTTATGCATAGGAAAAACTTTAAAAGTATTCTTGTCAGAAACTACATGTCCCAGAGCTTAGATATTTGGTGTATAGATTTACTTAGCATAACTTTATGGGTTTTATAAGTATCATAGTTCTTGGGTTAAATTTGGCCCTGCCCTGTGTGTACAGTCTTCTTCATGTCAGAAACGACAGCCTAAAGGTTTCTCCTTAATATATCAGCCTGCAGAGCTCAGACCAGTCAGAGTGAGTTCTTATATAATCACCCTTAGCCTGATCAGTAGAGTAGAAATTGTGTTTAGACAAATAACACACTCTCATTTAAGATTGAGAAAACTGTGGATAGTTCTTAATATGCAGAACACTCTTAAAGCTTTTTTTCATACCTATGCCCTGCATTAAGCTACCAGATATCAATATAGAGCATATCTGTTGTGAATTTCAGCTTAACTCTTTGCATGCTGGGTAATTTTGTCATCTGCTAAATGGTTGTCTGCAGCATATTCATAAGTTATCGGTACTACACAATTTCTTTCTAAGTTTTTCAGAAGTTCAGTCTCATTGACAAACAGTTTGGATATCAGATCAGGCCCCACATTATATTGGCCCTGATCTGGATCCAAACTGTTTGCAGAGGTCATTAGTGGTGGGAGAATCCCACTACACACTTTCTTTCTAAATTTTTCAGAAGTTCAGTCTCATTTACAAACAATTTGGATATCAGATCAGGCCCCACATTATGTGGGCCCTGATCTGGATCCAAACTGTTTGCATAGGTCATTAGTGGTGGGAGAATCTGCCTCTAGCATCCAAAGAATTAATACAAGTTCCAGTGGTCTATGCTCTATCCATTCTTTCACTACATTCTTTCAGCATCATGTTCAGGTCCTCTACAAAAGTTATATAAATTGTGTCCCTGGGGTCAAAATTGGCACCGCCCCTGGGGTGTTAAGTTTTCAATAGAAACATATGTGAAAACTTTGAAAATCTTCTCCTCTGATTGTCTGGTGAGCGATGTCAGGGCCATTCTGGCCCTCTTGTTAATAGAAACATATAGTAAAACTTTGAAAATCTTCTCCTCTAAAACCGGAAGGTTCTCAGCTTTCATATTTAGCACATAGCATCATGTTCAGGGCCTCTACAAAAGTTATATGAATTATGCCCCTGGGGTCAAAATTGGCTCCGCCCCAGGGGTGCTTAGTTTTCAATAGAAACATATAGTGAAAACTTTGAAAATCTTCTCCTCTGAAACTGGAAGGTTCTCAGCTTTCATATTTGGCACATAGCCTCATGTTCAGGTCCTCTACAAAAGTTATATAAATTATGGCCCTGGGGTCAAAATTGGCCTCGCCCCAGGGGTGGTCAGTTTTCAATAGAAACATATAGTGAAAACTTTGAAAATCTTCTCCTCTGAAACTGGAAGGTCCTCAGATTTCATATGTGGCACACAGCATCATGTTCAGGTCCTCTACAAAAGTTATATAAATTATGTCCCTGGGGTCAAAATTAACCTGCCCCAGAGCCGGCTAGTTTTCTTTAGAAAACATATAGTGAAAACTTTTTCTTCTCTAATTGTCTGGTGAGCGATATCAGGGCCTTTTAGGCCCTCTTATTAAATAGTGCATTTTTACCAAAGTTACTCAAAAAATGCTTTGCACAGGTTTTGGCTCTTTCACTTTAATTAACATACACACATTTGACAGGAGGTTGTGTCTGCGACGCACAAGATTAGCTAGAAAATCAGTAGCAGAGATTTGATTTAGGACATAGGAGTGTATTTTGTTGAATGGTCAACAAGTAGAAGGTTGTACTGAACTTATTTGACTCATTCGACTATTATTGATGAACAGTCCTGGCCTACTTAAAGCAGATTGCGTATCGCCTAATGGTTACAATGCGGGAAAGCTTCCGTACTTTGTTATCTTAGATTATAAATCTTTTTTTTTTAGCATTTTTGCATTTTTGTTAATGCAGTTTAGCAATTTTTATTTGTTTTACTTTTGTTATGATGATATACAACCATTTAAGTCACATTCACAGAATTGAATTGATGCAATTAAAGTTTTAACCATAATAGTGTTATACTGAAAAGTCAAAACCTGTGCAAAGCGTTTTTGTGGTATCTTCAGAAAATTTGTTGTATTTTGTACAATTCTTCTTCTATAGGGCTGAAATTATGGCATTAACATGTCAAATTGATTTGCATTATATGTGTAATTCACATAATATCGTAGCTTAAAAAACAACAGAGATATTTACATATTTATGAGGTGTTGCATTTTTTTTGGGACACCCTGTAGATGTGATTTTACATTGTCATTGCCTGTGTACACTACCTGGAGAGTTACAGTACAAATACTAATCTACAAATTGCTTTTTATGCCCCCGTTGATGATAATCAGGGGGCATTATGTTTTGCACCTGTCCATCCGTCTGTCTGTCTGCCTGCCTGCCTATCTGTCTGTCTGTCCGTGTGTCACGCTTTTACGTGTAGTTGGTTATCAGTTTTTTCATTGTCTTATATCTCATTAACCATTTTAGCTATTGGCATGCAATTGCATATACACATTAAACATCATCCATACTTTCGTTGTGCACCCAGCCCATTCTGCCTGAAGCCCAAGATCAAGGTCAAATGACATTGGAATTTTACGTGCAGCTAGGCAAGCACCACCATGGGGGCATCGCTGTGTCTTACAAACACAATTTTCTAGTTTTGTTCCTGTTCTGGATCAAACTTTGCAAGTTAATGCATTTTTCTGAGAGAATGTTAGATTTTATTTAAACTTTAGTTATGTTTCTTTTTAGACACAGAGTCATCAGTGTCATATAAATCTAACAAAGATTGTGACCATGACAATGAAACTTTATTTTTTCTACACACAAAGAACTCTTGAAGACATTTAATAGTTGGTTGTGTTTTTTTCAGGCCAACATTAAACCATCTGTAGAGAGAAGAGGTTTTGCTGCTTTTGTGAACCTTCTGTTTGGTCCTCCAAAGCTGACTCGAAATCTTCTAGAGGAAAGGGACAAAGTCTTCTGTATTGCTGCATGTTTGTATTATTCGATTAATATTCATGAATAACCCATGTTTGCCTAGTGGCTCTTCACAAGCTTTCTAACCAAAGTTTGCACTGTTTTCATAGTGGCCCTCCAGTAGCCCTCTGACCAGGGTCTTCACGGTTTGCCCAGTGGCCCCTCAAGAGCTCTCTGACCAGGGTCTTCATTGTTCACAACTTATTTTTCATAGGTCTCATTGACATTAATTCTTGCTGAATCTCATGAAAATTAGATTGAATCATAGCACACATTTTGACAAGTTCACCTAGAAAATGGGCTTAACCGTTTCGCTCATATAGATGCCTTTTCATGCATTTGCAGAGTAGACACAGATCAGATGGCTCATGTAGGAGCAGTCTGATCAGGGTCTGCTCTGTTTGCTAGTAGAATTTGATAGATCTGTGTCTTTACTTTCTAAAATGGCTACAATGTTCCACCTTCCACATTTCATGATAACTATTATGTCCATAAATATTCAGAAGGTACTGAAATTGTACTAAATATAGAACAGGGAAAGGGTTTACCCTTTTTATATGCCCACCTAATAAAGGTGGTCGTATATTGTCATGGCCCTGTCCGTCCGTCCGTCCGTCCGTTCGTTATTTCGTTCCGTCAACATTTTGTTTGTCCGCTGTTTTCTGGGGAAACTATTTGACAGATATTAATGAAACTTCACACAAATGTTTAATGCATCAAGATCTGAAGCTGATTTGATTCTGAGGTTCATTTGATTTTTCATTTCAGAGTTATGGCCCTTGTCCTTAAAAAATGCAAATAGTTTGTCCGCTGTTTTCTGGGAAAACTATTTGACAGATATTAATGAAACTTCACACAAATGTTTAATGCATCTAGATCTGAAGCCGAGTTGATTCTGAGGTTCATTTGATTTTCCATTTCAGAGTTATGGCCCTTGTCCTTAAAAAATATGCAAATAGTTTGTCCGCTGTTTTCTGGGAAAACTATTTGAGAGATATTAATGAAACTTCACACAAATGTTTAATGCATCAAGATCTGAAGCTGAGTCAATTCTGAGGTTCATTTGATTTTTCGTTTCGGAGTTATTTCCCTTTTACTTAAAAAATAATGCAATTGAAAAATAATGCAAATAGTTTGTCCGCTGTTTTCTGGGAAAACTATTTGACAGATATTAATGAAAATTCACAAAAATGTTTAATGCATCAAGATCTGAAGCTGAGTTGATTCTGAGGTTCATTTGATTTTTCATTTCAGAGTTATGGCCCTTGTCCTTAAAAAATATGCAAATAGTTTGTCCGCTGTTTTCTGGGAAAACTATTTGAGAGATATTAATGAAACTTCACACAAATGTTTAATGCATCAAGATCTGAAACTGAATTGATTCTGAGGATCATTTGATTTTTTGTTTCAGAGGTATGGCCCTTGTCCTTAAAAAATAATGCAAATAGTTTGTCCGCTGTTTCCTGGGAAAACTATTTGACAGATATTAATGAAACTTCACACAAATGTTTAATGCATCAAGATCTGATGCTGAGTCGATTTTGAGGTTTATTTGATTTTTAGTTTCAGAGTTATTGCCCTTTTACTTAAAAAATAATGCAAATATATGCACATAGTTTGTCCGCTGTTTTCTGGCAAAACTGTTTGACAGATATTAATGAAACTTCATACACATGTTTAATGCATCAAGTCCTGAAGCTAAGTTGATTCTGAGGATCATTTGATTTGTTGTTTCGGAGTTATGGCCCTTGCACTTAAAAAAATAATGCAAATCTATGCAAATATGAGGATGGCCATAACTTTTTCATTTGAAATGATATTTACTTCAATTTTTTATATGGTTAAACCTTAATGTGAATTTTCACATATATTGCGGGGGTTTTGATATGTCATTTTATTCTAAAGTTAAGGTCCTTGAACTTCGTGTGTTCGTTGCTTTGTTAGTCGGTCAACTTTTAGTTTGTCTGTTGTTTTCTGGGAAAACTATTAAAATGATATAAATGAAACTTAACACAAATGTTTTAAGCAACAAAATTTGAAGCTGAGTTTATTTTGAGGTTCATTCAGTTTGTCTTTACAGAGTTATGGCCATTGCACTGCAAAAATGAGGATTAGCTGTAACTGTTTTATTTAATAAGATATTCACTTCATTTTTTTAAAAAATAGTATCACCTTAATATGGAAATCAAGATCTGAAGCACAGATTAGAAAATGTCAACACTTATAAGGCATGTTGAATCGGAGAAAGTTTGCAAGTGGGCGTATTATGTACCGTATGTGGTACTCTTGTTCTGTTCAGTGTTTATTCAAAATTTCAATACCTACTGAATATTCATGGACAAAATAGTTACACACATATAATAAAATATGGAATATAGCACATTGTAGCCATTTTAGAAACTACAGAAACAGATCTGTCAAATTCCATAAGCAAATAGAGCAGACCCTGATCAGATGGCTCCTATAGGAGCCGTCTGATCTGGGGCTACTCTGTTTGCAAATGCATGAAAATTGGTCTATATTAGGGATTATATTGGTTAAATATGTGATTTTCCCTTGAGACTAGCGCAACCTTTTTGACACTAGCAACATTTGTCTCAGTGGCATTTCAAACAGCTTGGATTCAGATGAGATGACGGACCAGACTGGCACTTGAAAACAGCTTGGATTGATATGTGATGCCAAGTAACTCAGCATCTCATCAGTGTCTGCGTTTTTTAGCACAAAACAATACAGTAAACCTCAATTATTAAAACACTAAAATACGTATTAATATTGATCTTGAAGACAGGTAGCAGCTTAAGGTGGCAAGATAGTTTAGCCCCAGATATCGAAAAATCATATTTAAAACTACCTAGAACCATTTTTACTGAGCCAAGATGGTTAGTTATATTAATGTATTTGATTATTTATCAGAAACATCGATAATCCTATCAAAACCGACATTTGAAATCTATTTAAATGTGCCAGTTATTGTAATTGGCCAATATGTGAATCATTAGCATGTCCAGGGAACCGTGTCACAGATTTTTGATAAAACTCTCCGTTTGGGAGTTATGCAATATTTTAATTTTAAGACCCCTAAAATTCTGCCTCCCGCTAAGTTTCTTTTGATTTTAGAAGATTGAAGCAAGATATCAAAAAATCGTAACGCACATCCCTGGCTAAGACAATGCTCTTTGATATGCTGCAAACCTCGTATAATTCAGACACAAATTAGAGAAGTTATGACTGTTTGAAAAGGCCGGATCCTTTAAATTTGCATCTGTCAAAAACATGAAAAGGAATAGAAAGACCCCCAATGTGTTGCGTAATCTTATAGTTATCTATAGCTTTCAATCAAATTTATATCCAATGGAGAACTTATAATATGTGTGATAGTTTCCATTAAGCTCCTCCCACTTTCTTCCATCATAAAATTGTATTATTCCATACATAATGTTATTTTATAATCATAAAGACAAATTAAAATTCTCTCGCAATTCTTGATAAATCAGCCCTCCTACCAGTGAAATTCCAATACCAGCGTTCCATATATAGCGCTGGGCCTTCAGGCTCCCGCGCAATAAATTATGCCCCTAGGGTCAAAATTTGTCCCATCCCAGGGATGCATAGGAAAAACTTTAAAAACCTTCTTGTCAAAAACTACATGTCCCAGAGTTTAGATATTTGTTGTATAGATTTACTTAGCACACCTTTATGAGTTTTGTTAATATCATAGTTCTTGGGTTAAAATTGGCCCTACCCTGTGTATATAGACTTCTTCACATCAGAAACTACAGTTTAAAGGTCCGCCCTTTAATCAGACTGAGACTAGCCAGTGTGAGTGCTGATGTAATCATCCTTAACCTGATCAGAAGAGTAGAAATTGTGTTTAGACAAATAACACACACTCATTTTAGATTGAGAAAACTATTTGGACAACTCTCAAAATGCAGAAAGCTCTTAAAGCTTTTTTTTATACCTATGCCTTGCATTAAGCTGCCAGCTATCAATATAGAGCCTATCAGTGTATCTGTTCTGAAGTTCAGCTTAATACAAGTTCCAGTGTTCTATGCCCTACCCATTCTTTCAGTACTGTGATGTTATCTGCTTCAGAATTGTTGTCTGCTTGTTTAAGTTTGTTCACACTGTTTTTAATACATATCAATCTTACAATTAACTTTCTTGTACAAACCACATATGAAGTTACATATGTGTCAGATCAGAATCCAAACTTTGTTTCTGTCATCTGTTAGAAATGTTGTCTATAGAAACATAAAGTGAAAACTTTGAAAATCTTCTCTGAATCTACAGGGTTCTCAGCTTTCATATTTGGCACATAGCACCATGTTTCTGTCCTCTACAAAAGTTATATAAATTATGCCCTTGGAGTCAAAATTGGCCCCGCCCCAGGGGTGGTCAGTTTTCAATATAAACATATAGTGAAAACTTTGAAAATCTTCTCCTAAAGCTGGAATGTTCTCAGATTTCATATTTGGCACATAGCATCATGTTCAGGTCCTCTACAAAAGTTATAGAAATTATGCCCCTGGGGTCAAAATTGGCCCCACCCCAGGGGTGGTCAGTTTTCAATAGAAATATATAGTGAAAACTTTGAAAATCTTCTCCTCTGATTGTCTGGTGAGCGATGTCAGGGCCATTCTAGCCCTCTTGTTCAATTAGAAGAAGCAATGAAGTTTCATGCTGAGAATAGGTTTAACCAGAAATACATTTTATAATCAAATGCCAAGATAGACTTAATGCTATACAGTTGAGCTTGTCTTATAGGACCTTCGATGGGAGGCAGCTAATAACGTCATATAAGACAGCCGGTCATATAACGCAGCCTCATTGGTCTTGAGTTCATAAACTTGTAATGATGTACAGATGTACAAGTAAGTCTATGTTTAAGGCTAATAAAGATGTACATATATATACTTTCTTCTTCAAAGTTATATTTGTTACAAAAGGCTACCTAAATGAAATAGAAAGAAAGGTTTTCTATAAAAAACATTATTTGAATCCACAATCATCAAATACGAACACAAAACAAACGTGTTGAGCACGTAAACAAAATGTCTTCTTCCGGTTTACCAAACAAGTTCGTTGTTAAGTCACTACACGTAACACTCAGAAGTTTTTCTTGAAAAAGTCGTTAAGGCTTTATCAGCTCATTATTTTAGAAATAATTGCGCTAAATAGTATGCACGCTTGTGTAAATGCAAGTAATTATATTAAACAATTAATTTTTTTGCTGTGTACCTCCTTAATCTGGTGCCTTTGCGAATTGTGAAAAACACGCGACACCGGGAGAACGACAATCAAAACATTGCAAATGTGTGTTTGCCATTCTTTTTTTTTTGACTAATTATCTTTTTCGCAACGGGTTGTCTTCTATTTTGGTGAGACTATGGTAAATAACATTGGAGAGAATGTAGTAAAATAAAATATTTTGATTATTTAGCCCAACTGGAAAATGGAAATTCAAGTCATGTGCGAACCCTACAGACCATCTACAAGTGTCTCACAGGCTCCAAGTTTGACTGTCCACGAATGGGCAACCACTGGGAAGAAGTTGGATTTCAAGGTGAGTAGATCAAGTACTAATGGTAGAATGGCTCCACAGTGGTCACTTAATGAATTAACTTGGTTGTCTTGGATGCAAGTGGTTGAATACTACAGAACAAAAATGGCACAGAAAACCACCCACAGAATCAGATCTTTATCAGTGGTTGTTGTAGACAGGTTTTAGTTTACAGTCGAACCTGTCCAAATGAACTCTCACCTCATGCCACCCTCTCCCGTTAAAGACTGCTTAAAATCCTCCAGTGCATTTTCAAGTGATGATTTAATTCACTCATGCAACCACCTCTAAATGGGGATTTAGCGTTTCTTTTACTGGAAACATGAGATACAATGAGATGATATGAAAAGCTTTGTACTAGAAGTATTCTGTTTCCTGTCCTGAATTCATGCAATAGAAAAGAGGACTGGGACCAGACTGTCTACTGGAGGCAACGACCATGTTTCAGTGTGGTAACTGCATTAGATATACAGTAAAACCTGTGTTAAGCGGCCAGTCAAGGGAAGCGGCCAAATTGACCTCTTAAGTGAGGTGACCACTTAATCGAGGGGTGGATATTTTGGGAGATTTTACTGTTTGGTCAGACAAACGCAAAATATATCTACATGAACTTTAATGCCTTATCCAAAACATTATGTATTTTATCCTTGTAAATACAGGTAAAATACAACATGTACTGTAAATTACATGCACAAAAGAAAAAATAAACATCAGGCAGAATCATTCGACACATCTGGAAATACAAATGTACAGGTCTACACTTCACTTGATTCTCTAACGTGAGGAACTTACGTTTGGAAAAGGCGTGAATATTTTGTTTTGATGTTATCTCTTTTGATTCGGTAACGTGCAGACAAACTTCTCAACACCCCCATATTTGCATATTAACAGGTAAAGGAGTTGAAAGGATTATCAGGCCATTGATTATAATCTTGCCCTAAGGCCAAGGTCAACGCTTGGTTTATTTCGTTCACTTCTGACATAACGAAAAACACCGAAGCGGCCAATCTATGCACTTTCTCAACACAACGGAAGTTTCCGAAGCGGTCACGATATTTCGATCTGCGATTTCCGTAATGTCGGAAAGTTACGATGCGTAGTTTCCATTTTGACATGTGTCAGTTGGCTGTGTATTGGGTTTTCACACATTTCAATCTGGCCGCCAGGCTGTCTGCTGGCCGTCAAATGGGGTCGAAATATAGGGTTTGGGGTGAAATATGGTGGCCGCTGGCCGCAGAAGGAAGGTGACCGTCTAAAACAGGTGCATTATAGACTGATTTTCGTCGGGAGGATTTCAAACTGATCGTTAAGACGAGGTGACCGTTCATTTAAGGTGACCGTTAGGTCAAGTTTTACTGTACTGACATTCCTTCAATGCTATGACATACTTTAGTATGACAAAAGAGCGTATTATCAGTCAGAAATATTGGTCTATTTCCAGCATGGCTGATCAAACCTAACACAGAGGGTACACCCCATTGTAGGGGAGCCTTACTTCATGTTACTCACTGAGACCTTAACCCTTTCCCTGTTCTATATTTACTTTCAATACCTACTGAATATTCATGGAGAAAATTCTTATATTTTAACATAGAAGATGGAATATTTATGCAATTCTAGGAACTAGACTATAATATCTATTAATTTCAATGTGCAATCAGAGCAGATCCTGATTAGACAGCTCCTATAGGAACTGTCTGATCTGGGTCCTATAGGAGCTGTCTGATCTGGGTCCTATAGGAGCTGTCTGATCTGGGTCCTATAGGAGCTGTCTCATCTGGGTCCTATAGGAGCTGTCTCATCTGGGTCTTCTCTGTTTGCTAGTGCGTGAAAATGCGAGATTATCAGGGAAAGGGTTAATGATAGTTTCCAGTAAATTGCATAGAAAGCGTTCTGTTAACGGTTTGTTTTTGGGGTTTTTCAGGATCAGATCCAGCCACTGACTTGAGAGGAGCTGGTCTGCTAGGTCTACTAAACCTCCTGCACTTTTTGAAGGATCCCAAAAAGCAGACCCTAGCTAGTGATATTTATCGCCTTTCATTACATCCTACCCAGGTTAGCCCTATACTTGTTAATTCTTCCAACGCTAAGTAATTGTTGTCTTAACCCATTCCCTCATAGGCTATTTTTAGACCCAACCTCTTGGAATAAATCTACAGAAAAGTAGCATTTACTAGAGGAAAGGAATTTTTTAGAAATGTGTGTTGTTGAAATCATTGTGATAAATAGAGCTTTGCTCCTATTTATCACAATGGTTTCAGATAGTGACTTTTATAGAGGCGTCAATATGAGGGAATGGGTTAAAAACATGAAAGTACATATATTAGTCATGCAGGAAATACCTGGTACATACAAAATGCACAGCCGCCCGAACAGCACCATGACAAGAAAGTATAACAAATGTACATGTCTATCAAAACTTAAAAAGAGACACAGAAAGACAAAACAAACAAACAATAGGGAGAAGATGGAAGTACCGCCTTGGAACGGTCAGTGACAATTGTCACTGGGGGATTAAACCAGTTTAGGGGCACCTCACATTTATCACATCCCCACCTTAAAAGACAACAACAGCGATGGCAAAAACAGTGGTAAATTTCATATAAAATGAAAACATATTTAAGTGAAGTAACTGTATCCACCTATCGCTAGTGTGTACTCAATGATTGAGCTGCAAACAGAGTAAGTGTAGAAAAGTAATAAAGGGTATTAAGACAAAAACGAGATAATACAAATACATTGTATCTGATGTCCTCCTTCCATTTCCTTGTTCTAGAGGGCATCTTCATAGAGTACTAATCCTTTCCTGTCTGCATACATCTCATGTGGACCCAACGAAAATTGGTATGATGGAGTATTTGGGTACATGGACCTCAAATATAGGTGTTTCGAAAGAGTTGGTTACCATGGTAACGCATTGGTGGCATCTGATTGGTCGAAATTTAGATGTTAGTAGATTTTGCTGAATTTTGGTAAGTAGTGGTATATGGGTGCTCTGAATTTAATGGAAGGTGATTCAGATGTGTTTATTACCATGGTAACCTGGCAATGGCCTGTGATATTTTGCTCATTTATACTTGTTGTCTGTTTTGTTTGGAGGACATTCTGTAACTGATTCCGTTACAATTAGATCTTGTTGGAATAACAGGTCTGACTATACCTGACAATGGTCATGGTCATTTAACTAGTTGATAATGCAGATGCAGTCTTTTATTGAAGAAAATCATGGTATTTTTCCATTCTTATTCTATTCTGTGGAGTGTGGATACTGGGATAAAAGAATAAGAAAATATAATGAATACTAGAATATTAAAGACGCTGAATTGTGCTTAACCCATTCCCTCTTAGGCTATTTTTAGATCCAATCTCTTTGAATAAATCTACTGAAAAGGAGTATTTACTAAAGGAGCAAATACTCTGTTTATCATAATAGTTTCTAGAAGTGACTTTTACAGAGGCATCAAAAGGAATCCATATGAGGAAATGGGTGAACAAGCATACCTTTATTAAATGCTTTTTGTGGTAGAAGTTTGTTTACAAAAACACATTAGACCTGTTGTGAATTCGCTACATATGGTTTTTGCATTTTCATTAATGAAACAATGACTTTCAGTACACCACTTCAAATGCACTATGACTGAACAGCATGAAATCCGCATTCATGTATCTTAGGCATAAGTCTGTTTCCTGTCCAGTCTGTTTCCTATCCAGTCTGTTTCCTGTCCAGTCTGTTTCCTTTCCTGTCCAGTCTGTTTCCTGTCCAGTCTGTTTCCTGTCCCCTGTCCAGCCTGTTTCTTGTCCAGTCTGTTTCCTGTCCAGTCAGTTTCCTGTCCAATCTGTTCCTGTCCAGTCTGTTTCCTGTCCAGTTGGTTTCCTGTCCAGTCTGTTTCCTGTCCAGTCGGTCACTGTGAGATTGTCTTATAATAACAACATTGTGTAGAATGATCCACCTGCAGAATATGATAAACACTATTTTGTTCACATATATTTACCTTATTTATCAAATACACTCCATCTTAGTTGTAATCAGCAATGCAAAGATATACATAAAACAGAGATACAGATAATGGTGTGTACTCGAATACTAAAATCGTCATTTCTCCACCCATCCCTATGTTGTGACCACTCTTTAGAATCGTCTCTTCACAACATAGAGTTTGGTCGAGAAAAAAAAGAAGTTATACCTGACAATATTTTAACTTAACCATCTTATCTGGAGCTCTGATAAAAGCTTTAAAGGCAAACATGTTCACAACTGTACTCAATTCCTCAAAAACATGTGTTTTCTGTGAAAAACATTTAGCATGTCTATAGCTTAATTAAATACACCTCTCCAATTAATTTTGATGTTCACCACTTCATACATGTGATAACCTGCTGAGGCATGTCAGGTAGATTTAGGAAATTTGTCAGGTAGATTTGACTTTTGTCAGGTAGATTTTACTGACGCGACAAAATATATGGAGGAGAAAAAAGAAATTTGCTTGATACCTATGTTTGTTATACTTTTTCACATTATCAGTCATACTTTACCATAAATGAATACCATTATAAACCTTACATTACACACATAACATTTACACACTTAACCCTCTCCCTCATATAAACATCTTTTTCACGCATAAATTTGCAAAGAGAATAGACCCAGATCAGATGGCTCCTACAGGAGCTGTCTGGTCAGGGTCTGCTCTGTTTGCTTATGATATAGGAATGATTCTACACTTTCTGGTTTGGCAAAAACATCCAGTTATCCAACCCCCATTAACCCTTTCCTTCATATTAACCAAGGTTTCACGCATTTACAAACAGAGTAGACCCAGATCAGACAGCTCCTATAGGAGCCATCTGATCAGGGTCTGCTCTGTTTGCTTTAGGAATTTTAAAAAAGTTTCTGTACTTTCTAAAATGGCCATAAAGTTCCAGTCTCCATTATACCATATTTCTTTAAAATTACTTAAGAATAAGAATATTCAGGAGGGACTGGAATTAGGAATAAAAATGGAACAGGGAAAGGGTTAAAAAAAATACTAGTAATTGACATTCAGTAATAATTCTAGATATTTTTCATGGGTCAAAAGGACTCTTTGAAATCAATAGGTCTCAAGCCCAAAACACTGGGTTCCTTATTAAATAATGTCATGAAAAAAATCAAAATTTATTACTGTTTTATCATATAATAAAAAAAATATTCTGTTTTATCTTATTTTATAATAACATTTTTAGGGGGGGTTGCTTATTTTATAGCCCTTATTTAGCTATACTCCCCAAGGACAACCTTTACTCAGTTCAAGTTAGTTAAACCTTTACTCATTTCAAGTTAGTTACGGCAAACATTGAACAGTCACAGAAATGTTGAAATCCAACAGGTCCAGGGTCCGTGTTTTAGCCCGTATCTACAATCGTCGCGAAAACTGATGACATTTCAACTTGATATAGTTATTATTTTTTGAAGTGTTTGCAATGGTAGATAATAATTCATGGTGTTTTCAATTACTTCTTTAGTGTTCTTACCACTTATTATATTAATGAAAAATAATTTAGTGTACAAATCAAATTTATGATTATCAGTCCAAGCACTGTTGAAGCAGTCTTAATTTCGAAGTGTTTCGACCCATTGCAACAACGAGACCAAGCACAGCTGTCTTTGACAAGGAAGCAGAGAAGCATTTCTATGTCTTATAATTTAATTTATGTCTTATAATTTAATTATGAGAATATAATTCCTATTATAGGGTCATGACACTCCCATGTCGCCTCGCTTGAGTAATAAACCTGCTGCATGTGATATTTGTGGTAGACCTTTGCATTTTGACACGACTGGTTCCCGAACAATTTATTTGGTAAAGTGGTAGAGTGAAAACCGGAACCACCTTGTGATTATGTGTTCTCCATGGTCTCCACAGGGGATTCACTTGATTGGTCCCTACCAAAACAGACCAAGCGTGGATCACAGCATGATAACAAGCTAAAGGTGGTCTGTGTATGTAGAGAACTAACAGATAAACTCCATCAGGGATGAACATATATGTCACTAAAAAAATTGCCTTGGTCAAATTTTAAAAAGGTAGACTGTAAAAGTAGAACGGTAAACCACCTCTGAAAACGGTAGAATTCACCTACCGTCGGTAGTTATCACATGTATGCCACTTCCTACCAACAGAATTAAATTGGCTTTTGTACCCCCACCAAGTTTCTGTCTCCAGTAACATATGAGATGAATGCAGAAGCTTGAAATTTAAGTTTCCAGCCTTGTTTTTGTAATAACATACATGAATCACTGGATCTGTTACATGAGAAAATTTATTCTAGATTTTAGAAAATGTAAATTCGCAAGCTATCATTTTTTTCTTTTCTATTCCAGAATTTCCCATTCTGTGTGATGGGGATCAATTTAACAAAGATCACCCTACAAACGCTTAGAGAAGAAGTGCTGAACAAGTGAGTACAGATGTCTTTCATAAGTACAGATGTCATGCATATGTGCAGATGTCTTTCATAAGTACAGATGTCTTACATAAATACAGCTGTCATTCATGAACAGGTTTGCACACATCTTACTAATCAGTAGCTTGTGTTATGGTAAGGTTGTACAACCTGAGCTTGTCTTTTAGATACAATGTACAGGAGCTTGTGTTAAAGAAAAGTTTACATCCTCAACGATCAGGAGCTTTTCTGATAGAAAGGTTGTACGACCTCAGTTAGCATGGGGCATTGCAAAAACTGGTCCTTCAATCTGAAAGTTATTAAATTTATTGGCATGCATACTTACCATGATTAGTAGATATGCTAGAAGCAATTTCATGTGTGAAGTTTACATGTGCATCACTTCAGTATGGATATGCTACCAAGGCTGCTGTGCGGGGGTATTCATCACCTCTAGCGATAGTTTTGGTTTCCTTTTATTTATTCCAAGAAATAAGAACAGACTTTGAAAATGGATCTAAACTGAATGCTCAGTCATTCAGCTTTCATCTGAATTCAGACGTATTGTATATGTTACCAAGAATTCATTCATAGTTAGTCAAAGATTAACCCTTTTAACCCTTTCCTTCATATAAACAAATTTTCACACATCTGCAAACAGATAAGACCCAGATCAGACAGCTCCTATAGGAGCCGTCTGATCAGGGTCTGCTCTGTTTGCTAATGGAATTTAATAGATCAGTTTTCTTTAGTTTCTAACATGTCTACAATATTCCAACTTCCATATTTCATTATAACCCTTTTATCCATGAATATTCAGTAGGTATTGAAATTTGAAATAAACATAGAATAGAGAAAGGGTTAATTGTGAATGGCTTCAACAGGCATGTGCATGGACAAACAGCAGTTTACCCTTTACTGATGGACAGCTATTGCTATTATACATGTACTATGATGGACCAGTCCACTGGTAGTTAAGTGATATTATACATGTACATGTACTATGATGGACTAATCCACTGATGGATAGTTAGTGCTCTTATACATGTACTATGATGGACCAGTGCAATTTGAAAATTCAGCTTTCAAAGCATTATATTAGAAACTTAAGAATTGAACTGTTGGTGCATTTATTGCTACATATATACCAGTTTTAGTTAAATATTTGACTTTAACAACAAATAATGCAATTAACAGTTTCATCAAGATTATGAAATGATTTATTGAAACTGTTCATACTATATATCCACATAAAGAGTTTGACAGTTTCATTTCTGATTGAGAACTTCGTCAGATTGGGCAGGATGATGTGAGCAGTGTCGTATCATGTCATGTGTATATGGCTTGCTTTCACATTGTATGGCTTCAAGTGGATTTTGTCTCTGTTTAATTAAAAAAATGTTGTTGGGATGTTAATATAAATGTGTTTTTATGCGTTTGAAAACAGAGTAAACCAAGATGAGACAGCTCCTATAGGAAGGCTTATGGAATTTGAAAGATCTGTTTCTTTAATTTCTAAAATGGCTACGATGTTCCACCTTCCATATTTCATTATAACTATTTTAGCTATGATTATTCATTAGGTATTGAACTTTGGAATAAACATAAGAGTGGGGAAAGGGTTAAAACAGTGATTGGGTTAAACAGGAAAATGGTAAATTAAACCAAACTCATCCACATCTAAACCCTAACACATCTAAACCCTAACACATCTAAACCCTAACACATCAAAATTCAGGTGATAAATAATGATGTCATGAATATTCATTAAATTAATTTGTTATATTAGCACATAGACACAGGAATGTTTGGCCTTGACAGAAACTGTAGAATCATATCTATGTTATAAGCAAACAGAGCAGACCCTGATCAGACTGCTCCTATACTCTGTTTGCAAAGATGTAGAAATGCATGTTTATGTAGTAAAGGGTTAAGGAATTATAATTCTATAACAATAACATTTCTAAACAGTGACCACTCAAAAAAGGTGCATTAAGCAGCCAGTGCCCATGTTTACTGCAGTTAAACTTCAACATCTCAAACTCGGATAACTCTTATTTCAACTAAAAGTTCCAAAACTTACACTACAGAATTGCTCTAAAATGTATAACTATACATATCCAGAAACACATGTGACAGCTTAATGCAGATCTAAAGTAATGCTTTAGACCCGCATTAAGCTGTGAACTTAAGAAATTGTCCAGATCAGAAAACGGATAACTCTAACTTCTGTCATCTTGAACTAATGTGTACGATTCCTTGAAGTTTGAGACATCAAAGTTCAACTTGGCCAATTCTGGGTGTTCTATGGTTTTACAGTATGTGAGCCCTTGAAACATGTTTTACAGAGAGTGCAATAGATGTGGTGACATCATCAGTGTTGTGAATGAGTTCTATGTGGGACTGTATCTTCAGCTGTATCTAGTGTGGAAAGGACAGGGTAAAACTATATCAGACTCAGGCTATGTGATTAAAGGTAAACATTTATCTAACATCAGATGTCCAGATAAGATGCATAAATTAAAACATTTTTAAGAATACATTCTTTATTTCTCCACCAAACCCTATGTTGTGACCGCTCTTAGAGACAATTCTAAAGAGTGGTCACAACATAGGGTTTGGTGGAGAAATGACAATTTTAGTATTTGTGTATGCACCATTATCTGTAACTCTGTAACATCATGGAAAAAAGGCCACTCAGACATTTGCAAACAGTGTAGATCCAAATCAGCTGCCGCACTAAATTGGAGCTAAAATCTTGTCCTGCATTCAGTTACCATTTGCCATGAAGACTCAGAATTAGACTTGAGTGCTCATGGTAGAGATCTTTTACTTTATATAATTATTCACTTTATGAAAACTGAACTGAACAAAAAAAGAAACTTCCAATTTGTAAACATTGTGTTTGATTTGTTGAAGAAATCATTGTGTATTGAAATTAGATTTTGTAAGGATTCATAAATTTTAGTGAATATGTTTGCACTGTAAGCATTGATGACCTGAAACTTGAACATGCCCCATGTGATGTTTTGTCAATTTGTTTTACTTGTCTTATTGACATTGTTGAACTAAACACTTCAAAATTTATGATTATATTAACATATTTTACTTTTTAGCATTGTTGGTATTCCAAGAATACCCAATAATTTACTTGAACATGCTCTACCATGAACTTGCATTAGCCCCTATCTTTTCCAACTGCTGCTGCTGCTAATATACATCAATCATCAAATCAGTGGACATGGTGTACATGGAGAAGGGTTTACATGGTTGGATGTGATTTAACACAGCATCATTGTCTAAACCATCTTAACTGGACACATGTACACAATTGTCGGGCACAATGACACTCAGATACCATTTTTATGCCCCCATGCAGTCCCACAAATCTTGTGTGTAAAATTCCTCACACACCATTGGAAGGATTTACTTGAAACTTTCACAGAATATTGAATTGAAGATGTACATAAAGAAGGGAATATAAGTTCCAACCATTTTTTACCAGAGTTACGGGATTTTTAAATGTTCTTCATTGTACAACATATAGTGTGTGTGTCAAACTCCTCATCCACCAACAGCAGGATTTACTTTAAACCTTCACAGATGAACAACCTTGATGTAAGTAAAGAATGGAATGATTGCTACAAGTATCATTACCACGGAATGACACATATGTCTTCACTATGTAACATGCAAATATTCTTTTTCGCTCTGTAACTGTGACATGCATAATATTATATGGATTTTGGAATAACCTGGCACAAATGTCATGTACAAGATACAGGTTCCTTTCTCAAAGGTCAATGGTCACAGATTTGGTCCAAAGGTCATGACTCTCTACTCTCCATCCCACTTAGCTTGTCTGGTTCTTATCTCCTACACTACATCACCAATACAATTTTGTATTTGGTTGGGTGCATCCTGGGATAGCAGAGTGTCAACTACCAGTTTGGGGTCATTCTGATTTTGACCTCGATCTTAGAAGAAAAGTTGTTAAAGACACTGTATTTTCTGTTCTACTCCTTATTATCAACAATTAATGATTATACTTATTGTTGGTTTATTTTCAGATCTTGAACTCAAAGCCAAGAAGAATCCAAAGTGGATTTTAAAATCATTAGAAGACTATTTGAACAAGAAGACCACCATAGCAACAGAGAAAGGCCCTGGTGTGGATGGGGATGATTTTGTCAATGTTTGTGACTGAACTAAGGAAAAGCAGAATTATAAATATATTGCAGAATTATACATACGGGATATATTGAATTATACGAGGGTTGATAGATAAATTTGCAGAATTCTCCTCTCAAGAATTTATTTCTTTATCAAATCCCATGAAAACTCATATATACAAGTAAAACAACTTGTTTCCTCTTTCATTATGAGGTAGGTAAATAGATATTTTACACTTACAAAGAATAAATTATATCCATAGCAACCACTGTTTGGTGACTTGAAGCACGCTGTTATTTCACATATTCTGAATTCATAAAATATGCTAGTGAGCAGTAAAGTTTAGCGCAAAATTGCCTGATGTTAGCCTGACATTTCGATATCATTTCCGGAACATTTGAAGACGTTATGTTCGACGGTTATCTCACAGCAGAGTTTTATGGTCATTGCTTCAAAACGGCGCATGACGTCAACAGATGACATTGAGTTGCGTGTGGTTGTCAAATTTTGTGTGGCACTCATACTTTCACCAGTAGAAACACTAAAACAAATTACAAACTTGGATACATTACCAACCTGTGGAAAAACATTTTTCTACAAATAGCACGAGCGATATAGAGATGGTAAAACGTCAGTGTTTGATGACAAAATCTAACCCCCTTGGACATTCGTCTGTTTCCTGATCTATATAAGGAACTTAGAGGCCAACGGTTTAGAACCTCTTTAAAATTACGCAACACGGCATGTAAAGTTATTTCGTTATTTAGCATGTAAAGTTATTTCGTTATTCAGTGATGATTGGTTTAAGGTAACATTTGTCCAGTGGGTACATAGACATAAGAAGTGTGTGGCCACAGGTGGTGATTAAGTCGAAAAAGTTAACCAAACACTAGACTTTGACCTTTGGGTAACATCATCGTGACCCAACGTTGACGTCGGCGTGCTTCAAGTACTGCATAGTACTGTTGTTCAATGTTTCATGTAAACTTTATTGTTCAGTGTATTCAAATAATATTTGAGCTATATGTCAGTCATGAGTAAACGTATATCGTGACGTATTTTGTTTTTTCGTTTTCTATTCCAGGTTTCAGTAATAAGGCAAGTCTGCAAACTTATCAATCACCCCTCGTACATATGTTGCAGTCCCAAAGAATCATCCATAACCTCCAAACCCAATCAAGCGTTAGCAGGACTTCATATTGGTTTCAAAATTTAAAAAAACCTTCAAGAGAGGAATTCACATTTTTCAGACCATTGTAGTTTCTGAGATTGGGGAATCTAAATAGAAGTTTGATACCAATGAGGCACATGGAGTTTTGGAAACGGTTCAGTCCATTATGTGAGAAAAAATTATTTGCCTGAACTATTCAGACACAAATATTATTGAAGAGTCTTTCAGTGACACACTCAGCTTTTTAGCTCACAAGAGCGCAAAGTGCTCAGGGTGAGCTTTAGTGATCGCCTGAGGTCCATTATCAGTCTGTGTGTGGTGTGCGTCGTCAGTCGTCAACACTTTGAACATTTAAATCCTCTCCTCTGAATCTACAGGGTTCTCAGCTTTCAGCTTTGGCACATAACATCATTTGAAGGTCCTCTACAAACGTTTTATAAATTATGCCCCTGGGGTCAAAATTGGCCCAGCTCCAGGGGTGCCTTGTTTTCTATAGAAACATATAGTGAAAACTTCGAAAACCTTCTTCTCAGAAACTGGAATTTTCTGCTTTAATATTAGGCACATAACATCATCTGTAGGTCTTCCACAAAACTTAATATATAAATTATGCCTCTGAGGTCAAAATTGGCCCTGCCCCAGGGGTGCCTTGTTTTCTATAGAAACATATAGTGAAAACTTTGAAAATCTTCTTCACTGATTGTCTGATCACATATATCGGGGCCATCATGGCCCTCTTGTTATTCAACAACAATAAATGTCAGTTTGTTTTGCAAATGCAATTTATATGTACATTATGTTTACTGATATCTTGTGTCAAACACTTGACTAATATCTAATAATTTAAAAACAGTTAACCAATTTCTTGTAAGAAATAATTAAGTACAGGAAACTAATTTTTATTAAATTCTTTTATTGAATTTCCCGGTTAGATTGATTGGTTATACCGCCACATTGTATGTGGGAGCATATTTTGTTGCAATTTTCTGTCCTTTACACATCCCGAAAATCTTGATTTGAATTCTATTGTCGACTTTGATCAGATTATTTTTTCAAACTTTTGTAGATGGTCAGATGCACATAACTGGAAAAAGATACAGCTGCAATTTTTTGACAGAATTTCAGGTTTCAACATGAACTGCTTTATAGTTCAATCACACATTCGTTCATCATCCTTCTAAAGACATTCTTCATTGTTCTTTTTAATATTGGCCTTTAAGCTATTATATTTTGGCTCTGCTCTTCCTCATTGAACTGCAATTGAAAGGGGAATAATTGTTACCATCTTGAAACATTCGTTACCACTGCATACAGTAAGGTAGGCATGCAAATTCATTTTGTTACTTGATGGAAAATGCAAGAGGGTTTCAGCGACCAGAAAACCCCTGTGCCATTTCATGTGCCATAACCTCATTATTATTAGCTCACCAGAGCACAAAGTGCTCAGGGTGAGCTTTTGTGATTGCCTGATGTCCGGGGTCCTCCGGCGTCCCACGTCAACAATTTGAACCTTTAAAAATCTTCTCCTCTGAATCTACAGGGTTCTCAGCTTTCATCTTTGCCACATAGCATCATCTGTAGGTCCTCTACAAAAGTTATATAAATTATGCCCCTGGGGTCAAAATTGGCCCCACCCAGGAGTGCATTGTTTTCTATAGAAACATATAGTGAAAACTTTGAAAATCATCTCCTCTGGAACTGGAAGGTTCTCAGCTTTCATATTTGGCACATAGCATCATGTTCAGGTCCTCTACAAAAGTTATATAAATTATGCTCCTGTGGTCAAAATTGGCTACACCCCAGGGTGGCCAGTTTCCTAGCAAACTTGAAGCTGACTGCACTTTTAAGCATCTTATCTTTACTCATAAACAGGTCATCAGGTCAAGCAGTAGAGGGGGGGGGGTGACCAGTGGCTATTTTTAGTGCACCTGTATTCCTGTTAGTAGCTGTAGTAGCTCTGTCTCAACCCTTTGCCTGTTCTGTGTTTATTATTAATTTGAATGCCTATTGCATATTCATGAACAAAATAGTTAAAGTGAAGTATGGAAGGTGGAACATTGTAGCCATTTTTTCCAAATTTCACAACCTACTGAATATTCATAGACAAAATAGTTATAATGGAATATAGTAGGTAGAACATTGTAGTCATTTTAGAAACTAAAGGAACAGATCTATCAAATTCCATTAACAAACAGAGCAGACCCTGATCAGATGGCTCCTATAGGAGGCATCTGATCTGGTCTACTGATTTTTCAAATGTGTGAAAACACGTTTATATGAGGGAAGGGTTAATTAATAATAGTGATTGGCATTTTGACATTATTATAACCTGCCCTGCAGTTCAGAAGAAGGGTAAATCATGTAAAGGCTCCAGAATGCCAAATTAGAGATTTTAAACTTATGAATATGAAATTATTATATAATAATTTATAATAATATTCAAATGCAAAAATCAGTTTGGAATGCTAGGGTACACATACCTTTTCAGAGGAACAGTTGATTATTTGAGAGGTCAGTTGATCGTCTTTAGTCAGAACTTTGTATGGCCTTGCATAATTAAAATTCCCTGGTTAATACATATCAATCTTACAATTAACTCTCTTGTACAAACCACATATGAAGTTACATATGTGTCAGATCAGAATCCAAACTGTGTGCTAATTTCAGTCAAATTATGCTCAGCAGTGATAGGGTTTCTGTCATCTGTAATTTGTTTGTCTGAAAAATTAACACTTTCAATGGCCCTCTTGTCTATAGAAGCGTATGGGGGAAACTTTGAAAATCTTCTTTTCTGAATCTACAGGGTTCTCAGCTTTCATATTTGGCACATAGCACCATTTTCCGATCCTCTACAAAAGTTATATAAATTATGCCCCTGTTGTCAAAATAGGCCCCACCCCAGGGATGGTCAGTTTTCAATAGAAACAATTTTATAGTGCAAACTTTGAAAATCTTCTCCTTTGAAACTGGAATGTTCTCAGATTTATTGGCATCACCCCAGGGACGGTCAGTTTTCAATAGAAACATATCTGATTGTCTGGTGAGCAATGTCAGGGCCATTCTGGCCCTCTTGTCATGTTTAAGCATGGAATTTCTTCCCTAAATTATTATTTCATGAAATTTGCCACATTTACAAAAAGTGCAGCACCAGATCAGATGATTTCCTACGGAACTCTTTTGATCTTTTCCCCCACTTTTTGCTCAAGTCCTTTAGAGCAGGCTACAGAGTTGAAATGGTTAAACTTTTTATATACCACAGTGTTTACTTGGGTAAAAATCAGCCCTGTGAGAAGAAGTTGCGCTCTGATTTCAACTTCGAATAAAGAATTATAGTTACTCAGTTATCTATTTTCCTATTATTCTTTTAGAATATATCTCAATATTAGTTAACCTTTTCCTCCATAAATACGCCTTTCTATGCCTTTGCAAACAGAGTAGACCCAGATCAGATGGCTCCTATAGGAGCTGTCTGATATGGGTAAGCTCTGTTTGCTTATGAAATAATATAGATATGATTTTACAGCTTCTGCCATGGCCAAAATGGCCTGTGTCCATGTGCCATTATAAAAGCAAAATCTAATCAATATTCATGATGTTGTTGTTTCTTACATGAATATTCATGGAGTAAAGGGATAATAAGGTATTATGAGATGATTTGAAACTAGCCGTTTTTCTAACATTAATTTTAAGAAAATTTCTATTCCAGTCACTGGTTTTTTCCCCAAGTCTAAAAGGTTTTATAATTATGTTTGATACAAATTTGTTGTAATATTAGTTTGTCATGTGTTTTTCTGTAAATAGATAAATAGTGAAGATGAGATAAAGATGAAAATAGAACAGTATTTATTAGACTTTATTTTTTCTTCAAAATGTATGATAAGTAGACTGGAGCATAGGGGTCTGTACCGCTTCATGGGAGTCTAGATATATACCATATAATAACTTTGTTTAGTATATATAGACTCCAATGAAGCGGTACAGACCCCTATGCTACAATCCAGTCGTTATTCGTAAAAAGCTTGGAACTGAATTAGAAAACTGTAGCAAGTGGCTTATTGACAATAGATCATCCCTACATCTAGGAAAAACTGAATGTATTTTATTTGGCGGGAAAAGAAAAGTTAACAAGATCAAGGATTTTTCGGTAGAATGTAACAATCATGTAATTAAATCTAAAAGCTCTGTTAAATATTTAGGCCATGTGTTAGATAATAGTCTTTTAGGAAGTTCTTGTGTATCAGCTATTATAAAAAAGGTAAATTCAAAACTGAAGTTCTTTTATAGGTACATGTATAATGATGTTCTCGATACTAAAACATGAAAGACTCTTTGTGATTCTCTTACACAATGTCATTTTGACTACGCCTGTTTAGCATGGTATAACAGTATCACTAAAACACAGAAAAAGTTAAGATCACTCAAAAAAAAGTTATCAGATTTATCTTAAATGAACATTCGCGATTCTCTGTTACAAATGAACATTTTAAGAAACTTGGCATTTTAAACGTAGATGATCGAGTCAAACAATTGGAAATGAACCATGTTCATAACATTTATAATGATCACTGTCCATCCTATATGAAAATATATTTTACTAAAACTGCAGATGTGCATTCATACAAGACGAGGAAAAGTGAGTCTAATTTTCATAAAGGTAAAGGTAAAATAAATAATGGGTTATTCTCAACTTTCTACTTTAACAGCAAGAACATTTGGAATCCATTGCCAGAGAATGTGCAGTTTGTAAAAAAAAACTCACACACATTTCAAGAAAGAAATTAAAAGTTTTACCTGGAACAGAATTAGATGTTCATGCCTGATTTTAAACTATATTAATAGAGACCAAATGCTATAAAATAGGCTTTTTGTATTTTTTTAAAACGAACATCCTTTATTTCAAATAAATTTATTTTTCAATTGAACCAAATTTACTTTCATTTTTTCAATTGAACCATATTTACTTTCATTTTTTTTGTCTAAGATATTTTAAGTATTACTTCTAATTTCGGGACCCCAGTGGAAATAAGACTTCAGACTTTTTTCTAGGCTTTCCCAGCATCGGCATACTCTTCCAAGTAATCATCAAAGTCAACTTAGATCTATATTCATCATCATTTTAACATATACCATCTTATTGGGTCGAACTACACTACTGTAATATTTCAATATAACTGATTAAAAATTGCATCTATGTAACATTTAAATATTTATATGGAAATCACTACAATTTTTTATTGTACCATATTTTCAAATATGTCATTTTTATGTAATAATATCTTGAAAATTGTATGCAAAATTAGATGCTAAATAAATCTATCTATTTTCAGCTCACCTGAGCTAAAGGTTCAAGGTGAGCTATTGTGACCGCCCGTCATCCGTCTGTGCATTCACTTTTATTTCAAATGACTTCTTCTCTTAAACCACTGGGAGGATTTCAACTAAATTTCACGGAAATGTACCTTAGGTGGTCCTCTATCAAGTTTGTTCAAATCATGAACCCCTGGCCAAAAATGGCCCTGCCCCACTGCTTATCAGGGTTGTTTTTTTAAATCTTTAAAAATCTTCTTCTGAAACCACAAATCCTAGAGCTTTGATATTTGGTATATAGCATCATCTAATGGTTCTCTTCCAAGTTTGTTCAACTTATGACCCCTGGGCCAAAAATGGCCCCACCCTGGGGCTTATCAGTTGTTGCTTTTTAAACCTTTAAAAACCTTCTTCTCTGAAACCACAAACCTTAGAGCTTTGATACTTGGTATGTAGCATCATCTAATGGTCCTTTACCAAGTTTGTTCAAATTATGACCCGGGCCAAAAATGGCCCCACCCCAGGGCTTATAAGTTTTGCATAGACTTGTAAAGGAAAACCTTTAAACATCTTGTTCTCTGAAACCACATACTCTAGAGCGAAAATAGTTGGTATGAAGCATCACCTAATAGACTTCTATCTAGTTTGTTCCGATTATGACTCCTGGTCCAAAAATGCCTCCACCATGGGGCTTTAGACTTCTTAACATCAGAAACTACAGTTAAAAGGTTTCCCCTTATTCAGAGCTAACTAGTAGCCCACCAATATCCTCACAATGATCTCCCTTTGCTTTCAGCATAGCGATTAGTGGATTAGGGGAGATTACTGCGTTGGAGGTTGGCAGCATTCTCTAAGCTGTTTATCAGAGCCTATTAGTGTATTAAAATGTTCTTGTCAAAAACCATATGACCCAGAGCTTAGATATTTGGTGTATAGCTTTATCTAGTATACCTTTACTAAGTTTGTTAAAATCATAATGCTGGGGTCAAAATTGGTCCTGTCCTGTGGGGTCATTACTTTTATATGCCCGAAGGTAACTTCGGTCGTATTATAGTATGGCGCTTGTCCGTCCGTCCGTTAGCCACTTCTTTGTCCGCTCAATAACTTGACAACTAATGGGTGTGCTGTCTTCATACGTAGTAGGAAGGTTAGTCATGACTAGTAAGATGACCCCTATTGATATTGAGGTCAGTCAGTCAAAGGTCAAGGTCATGACCTTCAACTCAAAAATCTTGTCCGCTCAATAACTTGATAAGTATTAAGTGTTTTGTCTTCATATTTAGTAGGAAGGTTGGTCATGGCTAGTAGATGATGCCTATTGATTTTGAGGTCACTCAGTCAAAGGTCAAGGTCACAGTGACCTTCAACTCAAAAACCTTGTCCGCTCAATAACTTGATAAGTATTAGGTGTGCTGTCTTCATACTTAGTAGGAAGGTTGGTCATTGCCAGTACATGACCCCTACTGATTTTTAGGTTGGTCAAAGGTTAAGGTCACAGTGACCTTCAACTCAAAAAATAATATTTTGCATGTTACGGCGACACATACTTCGGGCATATAATGCTCCTACACACGGGGCTCTTGTTAAATAGACTTTTTAACGTTAGAAACTACAGTTTAAAGGTTACAATACTGACTACCAGTAGGGTCTAGTCACAAGGCTGTGTAGTAACATCAACTGTACCATATTCTAGCAAGCTATGTCGTCTGCTTTAGAATTGTCTTATGCTTGAATTGTACCTTGGGTGATCCTCTATCAAGTTTATTCAAATCATGACCCCGGGCCAAAAATAGCCCTGCCCCGGGGGCTTATCAGTTGTTTTTGTGAAACTCTTTAAAATTCTTCTTCTCTGAAACCACAATTCCTAGAGCTTAGATATTTGGTATGTAGCATCATCTAATGTTCCTCTACCAAGTTTGTTAAAATGATGACTCTCAGGCCAAAAATGGCCGAGCCCTGGGGCTTATCTGTTTTACATAGACTTATATAGGAAAACCTTTAAAGATCTTCTTCCCTGAAACCACATACCCTTGAACTTAGATATTTGGTATGAAGTATTACCTGATAGGCCTCTACCAAGTTTGTTTAGATTATGACCCGGGCCAAAAATAGCTCCACCCCAGGGCTTATCAGTTTGTTTTTTTAAATCTTTGAAAATCTTCTTGTCTGAAACCACAAACCCAAGAGCTTTGATATTTGGTATGTGGCATCATCTAATGGTCCTCTACCAAGTTTGTTCAAATTATGAGCCCCGGGCCAAAAATGGCCCTGCACCGGCACTTATCAGATTTACATAGACATATAGGAAAATCTTTAAAAATATTCTTCTCTGAAACCACATACCCTAGAGCTTAGATATTTGATATGAAGCCTCACCTATTAGACCTCTACCAAGGTTGTTCAAAATATGACCCGGGCCAAAAATGGCTCAACCCTGGGGCTATACTTTTAAATAGACTTCTTCACATCAGAAACTACAGTTTAAAGGTTACAGCACTGAATTTGGGGTAACTGTTACATAATGCTATTATCTCCCCAGGTTACTGCATACTCTAGCAAGCTCTTTCACCCTTTCATATAGATCTGTTATGTTGTCTGTGTGCAGTGGTCTAGTGATAACGCGTTTGACTGCCGGTCCGTAGGTCCAGGGTTCAAATCCCGGAACATTCAGAGACGCTTTATAGTGTCTTCCACCCGCACCTCCTCTCCACCAGGGGGTTAAAATGAGTACATGTGAGGGTCACTAGCCGGTACTACGTCTGCATGATTGCGCCATATGTTAGCAGTACTAAATTGTAGGCCAATGACCAGGGGAGTAAATGTACAGTCGGCTGAGTTGTCCTTCGGACTGAAAGTATATTTTAACTAGGTGATTTTTGTCTGCTTTAGATTTGTCGTCATTTGAATTTCTAAAAGGTCAGTTTCAGGCATTTTGACCTAAGGCAAAATTGTCACAAGTTGTCAACAATTTGGATCTTGGTCAGACAGTTACCTGGTATTAGATGAATTTAGATCTGAATCCAAACTGTGTGTCAATTTCAGTTTAAGTTGGCTCAGCAACTGACTGAGTTTCTGTCGTCAGCTAGAAATGTTGTCTGCTGAAAAATTAACATTGTCAATATATGACTGTAACTCAGGTGAGCGATATAGGGCCAATGGCCGTCTTGTTTCAAAGCATGTTCAGTCTAAAACTTTGGTTACATGTTTATAACGAAGGGTTTATTCTGTATCAAACACGCTACAAGGTAGAATGTAAAATATTTATTGAACTATGACAAAATGAATATTGGACATTTTGCAAAAGATCAAACAAACGGCTACACAAAGGATCTCCTACTTCTGTCACAAAAATACTGAACAAATTCATTGTATACTCACAATAAGTCAGATTCCCAGCATCAAACCAAACACTACAAGATTCGCAGTTTTCTAATGGCATCGAGGTCAGAATTTCTGTGATATATCGTGATGTCACTTGCAGTATATTTTTCTAATTAACCATTTCCCTGTTTATGTTTCTTTCAAATTTCGATACCTACTGAATATTCATGGACAAATAGTTATAACGAAATATGGAAGGCAGAACGTTGTAGCCATTTTAGAAAGTGAAAAACAGATCTATCAAATTCCATTAGCAAACTGAGCAGACCCTGATCAGACGGCTCCTATAGAAGCCGTCTGATCTGGGTCTACTCTGTTAGCAAATGCATGAAAACGCATTTATATGAGGGGAAGGGTTAATATACAAATATATATATAGGTTGTGAAGATCTCAACGATCTAATGAAGATTTTACTGACACATGTATCTAACGAAGATTTTACTGACACATGTATTTCATACATTTCTACACAACGGCCTTACCATCAGTTATGTGGCGTTAATGTAAAGTACCTTATAGGACTATTAACTGACCCTTGAAAACATTTTTGCAGTGCTTGTTAAAAAATAATAGTGATAACGGGGTTAAGAATCCATGTTTTTATGTATTGTTCAATGCGACTCATAATAGGGATTAATTAGGACTCCACACCTTGGTGTGGGTGCCCTATAGTAATCACCCTGTCCGTGAGTCCGTCACGCTTTTTTGTCCGCTCTGTAACTCATATAGTTTTCACCAAACTTACAGAGAATGTTCGTATGTGTAAAATCTTTACCATGTACAATTAACAATTAAATCGCACTAGACACCCCTGAGTTATGGCCCATGATTCAGTCAAACTTTGCCGTTTTAGCCTTTTCCGCTATTTAACTCAAATACATGTAGTTTTCATTTGATCTTCACCAAACTTGCAGAGACTGTTCATAGGTGCTACAACTTGACCAAGTACGATTACCAGTCAACTTTTATTTGACACCACTGAGTTATGGCCCAATGTTCATAGCTGTACAATCTTGGCCAAGTTCGATTGATTACCAGCTAAATTGCTTGTTATTGCCCTCGAATGAGTCAAAATTTGCCATTATAGCCTTGTCCGCTCTTTAACTCAAATATTTCTCACCTGATATACACCAAACGTGCCGATATACACCAGACGTGCCGATATACACCAGACGCGCCTGCTCAGTAGTCTAGTTAAATATGTTATCATGTAAACAACAGATACGAGTTATAAAACTTGGAATGAAATTTAATACAAGGTGTAGTTCGACGGAAAGAAATTGTCACAAAGGTTTTGTTTTTATTTAAAACCAATTTTCAGTGACATGGTAACTCTCCTGTCCTCCAATATTATCTTGGCAAATATAATTATGGGGCCTTCTTTTCTAGATTTTCGCAAGAGTTTAAGCCCATGGTTAATAATAGTATATTTGCAATTCTGTTAGTTGAAAGAAGAATTTTTAACTAAAACTCAGAAGCGACAGTACCGAAAGCTTAATATACCGAACCAAAAAAGAAACCTGACGCTACATAACTTTAATTAAGTTTTTAATTAAAACGCTATATGCATTTGTTTGGTTACCAGTGTATCGGGTTATCATCACACAACACGTGTGTACAATTTGTACTGTGTGCTATCTTTTAAACTCTGTCAAAACCACATTATCTTGTTTCGCATGTGGACCTTGTGCAGCACGAATCCGGTCAGATAGTAGGCCGACAAAAGTCTCACAAGTTAGCTAAGCTACACCGACATCACAAACACAACAAAAAATAAAGACCGAAATAATGCCTAGGCTTTCAGAAGCAGAGAGAAATCGAGCAATTGGGATGCTGCAGGGTGGAGTACATTGTATCTCCGATCAACGTCAGCCGGACATTAAATTGCAGTAGAAATACAATTTTTGAACTGGCAAGACGTTTCCGGCAGACTGGTACTGTGCATGATCGTCCCAGGTCAGGTAGACCAAGAGCAACTAGCCAACGGGACGATCGTGCTTTTGTATTACGTCACTTACGTAACAGGTTTACACCCGCAACTCAGACAGCTCGTCACTTTAACGTCCACCCGTAGACTGTCCGCAACAGATTGCGTGAACAGAATCGCCCTATCACAGCCCGACGTCCATATATTGGAAGTGTAATGACGTTACGCCACCGCCGTGAACGGATGCAATGGGCGCGTATGCACCGTCACTGGCGTCGCCGGGACTGGAACTCTGTCTTTTTTTCGGACGAGTCGAGGTTCAATCTGAGTTTTGCCGACGGTCGGCAACGCGTTTACCGTCGTCGAGGTGAAAGATTCGCCCAATGTTGTGTCAGGGAGCATGATAGGTTTGGCGGCGGAGGCGTGATGGTATGGGGCGGCATTATGGGCGGGCGAAAGACTAGACTCGTTGTCATTCATGTTTCCGTGAATGCCCAACGGTACATCAATGCAGTTTTAGTTCCGGAAGCAATTCCATTCCTCCTTCAAAGACATGCTCCTGCTACACTGCAACAGGACAACGCCCGTCCACATGTAGCGAGGGTCACAAGGGCTCGGTTGGCCGCTGCTAACGTCAACGTTATGCAGTGGCCAGCCATGTCTCCCGACATGAATCCCATCGAACATGTATGGGATGAGTTTGGTAGACGTGTTCGCCGCAATTACAACATTAACAACATCGGCCAATTGGCGAACGCCCTCACAGCAGAATGGAACAACATGCCTAATCATGTGATCCAGCGCTACGTCAACTCGATGAGGAGGCGTATATTGGCACTCATACGGGCAAGGGGTGGTCACAACTGATATTAACGGCAACATGGAAACGACAAACTGCACAGAAACCTGACTTACGGGGCATCCAGTGACCATGTTACACACATACACATTTTGAAATTTTCGTTTTTCACCCCTACCATATAAACTGGCGTCTAAATCATACGTTACGTATGCAAGGACGCTAAAAATTCACATACATGCTCAAAACACACCCAATTCAAGTTTATTACTTCAAAATAAATAACTCGCCCACCAATTTCCACGAAAATAGGCCAACTATGCACTGTCAGGTTTCTTTTTTGGCTCAGTATATTTACAATCGTTTAATCTGTTATTTCAAGAAACTTTGAAATGAAAAAATAAACATAACTTCGTGCCCTTAACGGCTTGCCTGCATGTGCTCTGACTTCAGCAAAGTCATTGAGTACATATTTGACGGATTGTCACAGTTATTATGCTATGTTTTACATGTTGTCCTGTGTTCACCGTCGTCTATGTTGTGGGTAAGTCCAGCGGGGATACCTTTATTTACAATATTTGTAAAGCTAGGGTGACTTTGAGAGAAGTGTGAGGTTAGGACGTCCGTAAACCGGTTTAAACCCCCAGTGGTGTTTTTGCTGCTGACCGTGCCAAGGCGGTACTCTCTTTGTCACCCTTCCTTTTGTTTGCCTTGCGTCTTTGTGCTTGTGGTTTGTTCATGTTGTGGAACGTTTGTCCCTGTTTCTTGTGTGTCTTTTGGTGTTTTCTGTGTTCATTTCGTGTGTGTGTGTGCGTGTGCGTTTGGGTGTGTGGTTGTGTGTGTGTGTGTGTGTGTCATGCTGTCTATCGGTGTTTTGGTGGTGGTTGCGTCTTGCATGTGGCTTTGCCTGCTCGACTTTACTACTTTTCCACTCAACATTTAACTCTTTCTTACAATATACCCCATAAAGAATGAAATTTAATCGTTATTTCACAGTCAAAAAGCAAGACGCAAAATGGATTTATACTGAGAATTAGTGCTTATTTGGTTATTAAGGTTATTAACCCTGTACTCTACGATGGGCATTTCAGAGGATATACAACTGTGGTCATACAAAGCGCGCTTTTGGTAGGTTTTAATTCATTTACATGGCATGCCTTCTTCAAGTAATCAAACAATAAGTTTCAACGATGAATCCAATTTTTGAACACATTTTCATACTCTTTTTCAGATATACCCAGCATTCACTGATAAACAGCGGATCCCAGGACCTGTCTAGACCTATAATGTCTACCAGCAAATTTGTTTGTCAGTCTAGAAAACAAAAAAGTAGTCACATGGGCTAGGTCGGGGGAATAGGGTCCATGTGGAAGAATCCGACCTATTTCCTTAAAAAACGAGCAAACTCGTGTCACCTATTGCTAGGAGTCCACTGGGCCGGCGCCAGTTTGCGCCAATTCAATTTGCCGTGCCGCCTAGTGTCGCCAATAAGGTGCCTAGTGGTGTGTAGTGGACCCCCCCCCCCCCCCCAACTGGCTCGTGGTGGAATGTACCGGGGCCAAATTGGAATTTGGTGCGACGAAAATTTCAAAATGTTTTAAATTTGCATCGAGCATGCAACATGGCGGCAGCTTCAACGAGCAGGCGGACTGTGTCTGGTTCCTGTCTCATCTGGCCAAGGAAGCACTGGAACCACAGAGCCAGAATACCAAAGGCATTTTCAACCACACGCATTGCCCTGGACAACCTGTAGATGAAGATCTGCTGTTGGTCCAGGTTACAACAACCATAGGGCTTCATCATGTACGTCCTCATGGCGAAGGCATCGTCTCCCACGAAGAAGTAAGGCATAGAGTGGTCTTCATCATCATGGGGAAGAGAAGCTGGATCTGGGATGCCTAACGTACCAGCTTCAATGCACACCTTCAGTTCACTGTTGTAGATCTGGGCAACATACTGATGGTCAACCCCAACAACATCGATCCACAGGAACTGGTACTTTGAATCTACGAGAGCCATCAGGACAATCGAGAAGAACTACTTGTAGTTGAAGTAAAGACTGCCTGAATTCTTGGGATTCTTGAGACGGATGTGTTTTCCATCATAGGCTCCCAGACAGTGAGGAAGATTCCATCAAGTCAGCCTTCATTGGGGAGGGAGATGACTTCTGCAGGGACAAGCTTCTGGGTGGTTTCCTTGCCCACTCGGAAGTTGTAACCCAGCTAGGCATAGGTGACCCCAGTGGCGAGGTGGCGCAGGAAGACGCACAACTTGAGACCAGGGGAGATGGCTTTCCTGAAGTGGGTGACCTTCTGCAAGTGGGATGTAAGCCTGACCAACAGGTAATCAAACATCTCTGGGGAAAGCCTGGTGTAGTTTTTGAACTTCCTCCTGTCATTCTCCTTCAGATCTTCCATCAAAATGTGGTACTGTCCACGTTCGGCCCTCAGATGAGGGTGGAGCATGGGTCTAAACCATCAGTTGTGCTTCCTTGTCTTCTTAGGATGCTCTTCTTCTTCAGGATTGGCCTGCATAAGTTGATAGGCAGTGACCATCTCAGCATCTCTCATCATCTTCTGATGCAGCACCATCATCACTCCAACATTATCCAAAGCCTCAGACATATCATAATTGTAAATATTAGAGATGTTGTTCATACAGCAGCTAAGGAGAGTCTGAACCAGCTAGCCGATGGCCGATATTTATATAGTCGGCAAGTAGCACCAAGTGGCGGCAAGTTGAAACCAATTTGGTGACCATTGGCACAAACTAATCGCCAAGTGGCGCTAAGTAGCTGTCTATCGGCTCGAATGGCGCCAACAGGGTGAATGTTGAAATAAAATGACCGTGTAATGGCGCGAACTGGCGCAAACTGCGGCAACATTTTGGAGCAAGCCAGGTGGCATTTGGCGCACACCATTTGTCACCCAGTTTATTATCCCCCACCGCATAGCGGAGGGGGGTTATAGGAATGGCCTTCGTCTGTCTGTCTGTCTGTCTGTCCGTCCGTCTGTCCGTAACAATTTCGTGTCCGCTCCATATCTCCTATACCCCTTGAAGGATTTTCAAGAAACTTGCCTAAAATGTTAACCAAGTTGAGACGATGTGCAGAACATATGTGGCAGATATGTCGGCTCAAGGTCAAGGTCACATTTGAAGGTCAAGGGTTTTAACCTTCAATTTCCATTGCATTTTTATGTCCGCTCCATATCTTCTAAACCCTTTGAAGGATTTTCATAAAACTTGAGTCAAATGTTAACCAAATTAAGACGATGTGCAGGCAGTCATGTAGGCTCAAGTTCAAGGTCACATTTGAAGGTCAAGTGTTTGAACCTTCAGTTGCCATTACAGTTTCGTGTCCGCTCTATATCTTCTAAACCCTTTGAAGGATTTTCATAAAACTTGAGTCAAATATTAAATGAATTGAGACGATGTGCAGAACCCATGCGACAGTCATGTTGGCTCAAGGTCAAGGTCACGTTTGAAGGTCAAGTGTTCTAACCTTTAATTTCCGTTACATTTTCGTGTCCGCTCCATATCTTCTAAAGCCTTTAAAGGATTTTCATAAAAGTTTAGTTAAATGTTAGCTAAATTGAGACGATGTGCAGAACACGTGTGCCAGTCATGTCGGCTCAAGGTCAAGGTCACATTTGAAGATCAAGTGTTCTTACCTTCAATTTCCATTATAGTTTCGTTATCTCCTATACCCCTTGAAGGATTTTCAAGAAACTTGCCTCAAATGTTAACCACGTTGAGACAATGTGCAGAACATATGTGGCAGTCATGTCAGGTCAAGGTCACATTTGAAGGCCAAGTGATTTAATCTTCAATTTCCATTACATTTCGTGTCCGCTCCATATCTTCTAAACCATTTGAAGGATTTTCATAAAACTTGAGTCAAATATTAACCAAATTAAGACGATGTGCAGAACACATGTGGCAGTCATGTCGGCTCAAGTTCAAGGTCACATTTGAAGGTCAAGTGTTTAAACCTTCAGTTGCCATTACAGTTTCGTGTCCGCTCCATATCTTCTAAACCCTTTGAAGGATTTTCATAAAACTTGAATCAAATATTAAATGAATTGAGACGATGTGCAGAACCCATGCGACAGTCATGTCGGCTCAAGGTCAAGGTCACGTTTGAAGGTCAAGTGTTCTAACCTTTAATTCCGTTACATTTTCGTGGCCGCTCCATATCGTCTAAAGCCTTTGAAGGATTTTCATAAAAGTTTAGCTAAATGTTAGCTAAATTGAGACGATGTGCAGAACACATGTGCCAGTCATGTCGGCTCAAGTTTAAGGTCACATTTGAAGATCAAGTGTTCTTACCTTCAATTTCCATTATAGGTTCGTTATCTCCTATACCCCTTGAAGGATTTTCAAGAAACTTGCCTCAAATGTTAACCACGTTGAGACAATGTGCAGAACATATGTGGCAGTCATGTCGGCTCAAGGTCAAGGTCACATTTGAAGGCCAAGTGATTTAATCTTCAATTTCCATTACATTTCGTGTCCGCTCCATAATTATCTTCTAAACCATTTGAAGGATTTTCATAAAACTTGAGTCAAATATTAACCGAATTGAGATGATGTGCAGAACACATGTGGCAGTCATGTCGGCTCAAGGTCAAGGTCACATTTGAAAGTCGTGTTCTTAGCTTCAGTTTCCATTATATTTGTTTCCGCGTCCTATTTTCTTAACAACTGGAAGGTTGAATGTCAACCACGTTAAAACCCATTGTATCACCTTAAGGTCAATGTCTTAATTTAGGTGGCGGCGGTGGGGGATATAGCTGTCCTTTGGACTGCCTTGTTCCACTTGGCGACACATGCCGAGCGGACCTGAATTCGGCACCACAGCGAGCCACTACGTGCCAATCACATACTCTTTGGCGCGTACTGGCACCAACTGGCGCCGGCCCAATGGACTCCTAGCAAATAATACTTTTGGCAATTGAAGGGTGGCGACAGTATAGCCCATATTTTGCTGTTAATTTTCCTCGTAGGCTAATAAAAGTGTATCCATGTCTCATCTCCAGTAATGATGTCAGAAAACCGCTTTCTGTGATATTTTGGAAACATTTTAAGCAATTTAATGGCTGTTTTAAGTCGGACACGTTCTTGTTTGTCCGGCAATAACTGAGGCTTACTTCTAGCTGTAATGCGGCTCATTTTCAAATTACGCTTTAGAATGCGGAATACACTTTCGGCTGAAATACCGACCCTACTAGCTAACTGAAGAACAGTTAGTCTTGCATCAGACTTGACCACATCGCATACTTCAACCATATTACATGCAGTGGCCCTACAATGACGTCCTGGTGTTTGTGCATCATAAATAGAGTCGCGATCGCTTGTAAACTTCTTAACCCACAGTGTGACTGTGGCATACGATACTTCTTCATTCTGCCCATGAACATCGCACATTTTAAGATTTTTGCAAATGTAGGTCAAAGGTCAACATCAAGTTCAGAAGGACAAAACTATTGCCATGGTCATACCAAGTAGGAGCCCTAGGTTCCAAGTTTTATGCATTTAAAGATTTTGCAAAAATAGGACAAATGTCAAGGTCAGAAGGGAAACATGTTGGCATGGTCGGAAATGTCTCGACAATATGAACCTTCTCACCAAATTTCAGCATCGTAGCACAAATATTAAGCTTTATACCAACCTGTCTTACAGACTTGAACCTGGGTTTTTTTTGTCCGAAACATGTCCAAAATTGAAAAATAGTTTAACTTCAGAACAGTAATAGTTTACCCAACATGAAGCTCCATACACAATTTCAGCGTCCTAGCACAAAAATTAAGTTTTAAAACAACCCTTCAAAACATTTAACCTGATGATTCGCATAATTAAACGTCTAGACATTAGACAATGTATATTCAAGATCCGTATTATTCGAAACTTGCCGTTTATTCATGGAAAAAAGTGCAATCACCATAATTGGTGTTAGATTTAAGTGAAGCATTCTAAAACTTCGATGTAATGAAAGATTTAACTTCGCCTACAATATATAATAAAGTGACCCCGTTGGACAGACAGGGGTCCAAATATTACAAAGGGAGTCATTATATTACGACAAGGGAGTCACTTTTCCGTAATATACCAGTATAGACCCCCGCTCATAATTTTATGACCAGACGTAATATTATGACCGGGGGTCGATGTATTACGGGGGTCATTTTATTGCATTACACCGGCAGCAATCATACCATACACAGACATGTCCGCATTCATCAGCAGCAGAGCTTTGTATATAACGTGGGTTAAGTGAAAAGTCAGGTTAGGTTTTTATACTTTGCATATTACGATTAAAAACACCATGACCCTATTATCTTCATTTTCTGCAGCTGGTGGTGACTAGTTCATTTCTATCTAGTGCTGCAATCCGATGTCGAGCGATATAGGGCCATCATGACACTCTTGTTTTTTTTAATGATATGTAAGCATAAACACGTGTATAGTTCTCTGTGAAACGACATTCAGTGTAAATAAAATAAATGGTTCTGAGATAGAAGCTATGTAAATCCTCTGAAATCCATTAAAGAAAATGTTTCTGTAATTAGCAGTCATGTGATAGCCTGTTCTATGTTCCTTCCCAGGCAATCGGATGTTAAGGTATAAGGTTAGAAAGACTCCTTTTCTGCTGATTGTAATCTAAGCATACCACATTTTGTAACTGACAGAGTCAATAAACCTGTTTCTTTAAATGTGAATAGTGTACAGCAGTTTACACGGGACTGTCGTGATATTAATATCTGGTGTTAGCTTATAAAGAAAGGTCCAAGAAAATTAAGAGAAAATACGTAAAATCCTACAGTGAATGGTTTCAACCGTATCAATGCGGTAGGAGTGTACATATTAGTTGCTAGTAGTATGCGAGAGTCAATAAACGTAGTAAACCTATCCCATCAGGATCTGTTATAAACAAGAGGGCCATTGGCCCTATATCGCTCACCTGAGTTACAGTAATATATTGGCATGTTAATTTTTCAGTGGACAACATTTCTAGCAGATGAAAGAAGCTTAGTGCACTGCTTTCACCCTTTCACCCACTGCTGAATAAACTTGAACTGGATTCAGATCTAATACCAAGTGACTGGTTGACCAAGATCTAAACTGTTTACAACTTGTGCCATTTTTGCCTTAGCTCAAAATGCCTGAAACTGGTCTTTGAGAAATTCAAATGAAGCAAATAAAGCTATGCAATTATACCTTGATCCAGGTATATAGGCAAATAAAGTGCTAGGCAGTACATAATGCCAGTTTTTGTGTGAAATGATCAATAAAAATATCTTTAAAAATCTTTTAACCCTTTCCCTCATATAAAGCTGTTTTTATGCATTAGCAAACAGAGTAGACCCAGATTAGACGACTCCTACGGAAGCTGTCTGATCTGGGACTTCTCTGTTTCTTTTGACACAATATAGATCTGATTCTACAGTTTTTGTCAAAGCAAAAACTTCTCTTCAGAGAAATAATGTGTTTTACGCATTACAAATAAGAGTAGACTAGATCAGACGGCTGCTATAGAAGCTGTCTGATCAGGGTCTGCTCTGTTTGCATTTGACAATATATAGATTTGATTTTACAGTTTTTATCAAAGCTAAAACTTCTCCTTATGGAAATAACAATTGTTTACGCATTAGCAAACAGAGCAGTCCCAGATCAATTTTTGTCAAAGCAAACAAGTAAAGGGTTAATAGGTGTTTAGAAATAATTCTAACTCTACGTGTGAATATCTTATGATAAGTCAATTAAACGGGTCATTAGTATTTTTAACAATTGAAATTGAGAAGAGTTACGTCTACTGTTATAATTAAGTTATATTTACTCAGTTATTTCATTAATATCATACAAGATTCAGACATTTTAGGATTTTTTAATGTGTTGTCATAAAATTTTATAAAAAAAAGTTATATTTAAGATGCTTTTTTGGGCAGCAGACTTAATCAACAGTAGTAATTTTGACATCTATCATTGTTAGGGGGGGCAAATGCATAATCATGTTTTCTTAAGAATTACCATGACTGATATCAGTTGGGCCATTGCATAATCATGTTTTCACAGTTTTCTTAAACATTACCATGACTTACATCAGTTGGGTTTGGACCCAGATCAAACGTCTAGATGATGATCATTTTCCTTGATTGGCTGAATAGGTGTTACTCTTAGCTAAGGATTTCCAATATCTCCCACATCTAATTTGAGAGACATTGGAAGACACCATGATAACATCTAGCTATCACTCACACTACACACTATGGGGTTAATGGGTCGACATCCCTTTCAAAATGCCTTTAATGTTTCGTCTGCAACAAAAAGTTATTGACATCTGCTTCAATTCTTAAAATAAACTTACTTTCATTTTTTTGCAAAAATATGGTTAAGATGACAAACAGTTTGGATCCTGATGAGACGCCGCATTATGCAGCCTCTCATCTGGATCCAAACTGTTTGCATAGGTAATCACAGTTTCACCACTAGCGTGCAAAGAGTTAAAAATCATGCACTGACCTGGAGAGATTTTACTGCCCAGTGCTGTAACCTTTGAACTGCATTTTAGGATCTGAAGAACCCTTATTTAACCCTTAATTTCCCTCATATAAACTTGTTTTCATGCATCTGCAAACAGAGTAGACCCAGATAAGGTGGCTCCTATAGGATCAGGCTCTGCTGCTTGCTAATGGAATTTGATAGATCTGTTTCTATGCCTTCTAAAACAGCTACACTGATTTATTATAAATAGTTATAAATAGAATCACTATTCTGGAGGTACTAGAACTCCAATGCAGTTATCTCCCTTTGTCCCTTATGGCTATGCTGATGGGACAAGGGAAATAACTGTAAGGAAATTGCTAAGGGGGGACTTTTAACATGTTACAGATTCTGATGTTAAGTAGCATAAAACCCCAGGGTGAGACCATTTTGGCCCAGGGATCATTATTTGAACACACCTGGTAGTGGTATATTAGGTGATGCTTCATACCAAATATCTTAGCTCTAGATTATGTGGTTTCAGACAAAAAGATTTTTAAAGGTTTCCCTATATAAGTCTATGTAAAAACTACAAGCCCCAGGGCAGGGCCATTTTTGGCCCGGAGGTCATCAGTTTAACAAACTTGGTAAAGGACCATTAGATGATGCTATATACCAAATATCAAAGCTCTAGAAATTGTGGTTTCAGAGAAGAAGATTTTTAAAGATTAAAAAAAACCTGTAAAAGTAGTGGGGCGGGGCCATTTTTTGCCCGGGGGTCATGATTTGAACAAACTTGATAGAGGACACCCTAAGGTACATTTCTGTGAAATTTGATTGAAATCCTCCAAGTGGTTTAGGAGAAGAAGTCATTTGAAATAAAAGTGAACGGACAGACAGACGGACGGACGGACGACAGGCGGTCACAATAGCTCACCTTGAGCCTTTGAGCTAAAAACCCACCCCTTCAAGCCTTTCCCTTATGTAAGCGCATTTTGACGGATCTGCAAAGTAGGGCCCAGATGTGACGGCTCCTATAGGATCAGGGTCTGCTCTGTTTGCTTATTGTGTATTTTTGATCATTATAAAAAATTATATTATTAATATTCATGGCGTTATTATTTCCAAAGACCTATGATAACATGTGTTATCATAGGTCTTTGTTATTTCCTTCATGAATATTCATCAGGGAAAGGATTAAGGTCTGATACTCAACTATCATAAACAATAAAATTTTGGGATGTGGACAAAACTGGCATTCTAGATAAAGTGATGGCTATTACATGTGTCATACCTTTCAAATATTCAATTTTACAGTTATAGCTCGCGATACTCAATGCCAAGATCTGTAATTTTGCATTGGTGCATCAAATATGTATTTTAGTGGCTTATGGTCGCATAAGCCTCTCGCACAATACTCCACCAGTGAGTCTGTGTGTCCCAAAGTTTATGAGAAAGAAAATATATCGGCTTTTCTTCTTAATTTAAATTTTCGCTACCTTTGCTTTCGAAGGATAACTTAAGTGCTTGTGTGGCGGCCGTAAAAGTCGCCCCGTACTTCATTCTCAGTGTTGTTATATTTTGTGGTCCTTCGGGATAATTAGTTTCGATGTTATCAGATTTGAAAATTGAATACTAGGGGGCATGAATAGTGTTGCACTGCTCATGGGCAGACTCAATAAAACCGAGTTTGCAATTTTTTCTTTTTCTATTTCTGCTTTTGCTCTAGAAAGATCTCCTCCCGGAAATTTCGGAGACGCATTTCCGTGTCCCCCACCCGCTCCTCCTCTCCACCCAGGTGTTAAAATGGGTACCTGTGAGGGTCAATTGCCGGTATTGCGGCTGCATGATTGCGCCATATCTTACCAGTGCTCAATATTGTAGGCCAATGACTCAATGACCAGGGGAGTAAATGTACAGTCGGCTGAGCGGTCATTCGGACTGAAAGTGAACTAGGTACTTTACTTTCAGAACTTTTTTTATTATCATAAAACAGTTTAATGCATTAGGAGAAGATTTACAATGACATCAATGAGTTTGAATGTGAAATTTGTCTGAAAAATGTGACTATAAATCTGCAGAAAGTATAGTGAAATTTTTATGCTTTCTATCCATTTATGGTGATATTTCCTTGTTAAATATATTCTGAAAGTGGGTGATCCTTCGAAAGCAAGCAAAAGTAGCAATTATAAAAGAGAAAATTGCAGGCCCCTAGCAGCGGCTTTAGCAGTATTCAATTTTCGAAATTAATAACATAAAAACTAATGATCCCGAAGGACCACAAAATATAACAACACTGAGAATGAAGTACGGGGCGATTTTTTACGGCCGCCACACAAGCACTTAATGCCTGCTGTTTTGAAGTAAATGTATTCTTAAAATGGGTGATCCTTCGAAAGCAAAAGTAGTAATGTTAAAAGAGAAAATTGCAGACTCGGTTTTATTGAGTCTCTTCGTGAGTTCACTTTCAAAATCAATTATGACATTATAAACCATCTTATAATGCATTAAACGATCTTATGATAAAAAGGTTATGTACCTTGTGATCTGGGCACATGTAATTTATTTTCAAAATTTCAAATAAATTTTTGGTTGTGGTTTATGCTCAAACTATTTAATAAGTTATGAATTTCATATTAATAATAAATTCTGAAGGGTTGTGATCCCCCGAAAGCAAAAATTGCAACACAAAAAGAGAAAATTGCAGACTCGGTTTTATTGTGTCTGTTCATGAGCAGTAATTGAAAGTGCAACACTGCTCACGCCCCCTAGCACCGGCTTAAGCGGTATTCAATTTTCAGAACAAGAAGTACTGAAATTCATGATCTCGAAGGATCAGAAGGTATAGCAACACTGAGAATGAAGTACGGGGCGACGTTTTACGGCCGCCACACAAGCACTTAACACCTGCTGTTGTGAAGATTATAAATTCTGAAGGGTTGTGATCCCCCGAAAGCAAAAATTGCAACACAAAAAGAGAAAATTGCAGACTCGGTTTTATTGAGTCTGTTCATGAGCAGTAATTGAAAGTGCAATTTACACTAAATTGATATAATAAATACTTTTATTTTATGTTTAAAAAAATTCTTACATCCTTATCCTTATAATGAATAACGAACTGAAACTGAATTTTCTTTCCTTGCATGGCATATACCAATCAAACTGTGAAAGTTTCTACTTAAATTAATGATTGCGTACACGTGTGAAAAATCTTTTTTGACTCAATCATATTGACTAATTAAAGGCATGCAGTGTTTGTTTCGCAAAACATTAAGAGTGTGAAGGACAATTTTACATCCCAGGGTGAATTATATAAGCATTTACGTTTTATGGACTTATATTATGAATATTTTTAGGTGAATGATCATTTTTAATATTATAAAAAAGATGATACCCTGGCTCATAGTATAAGTCAATCACTAGTATTCTGACTAACAAAATGCACCTACAAATCAGAAAAAATACATGGGTACATCTTTACTTGTAGATGGGTACATCTTGACCTAAAAGTGGGTAATACCCGACTTTAAAGTAGGTACATCTTGACTGTAATCCATTTGAACGCCACCTTCTTCGACTGGACAGCAAATAACGTATCCCTTGTAATCTATTGGTCTTGCAGCAATTTTGTCTTGTGGCTGTGTCGTTTCTTGTTTGGTGGTGTTTGGTGCGGTGTCTTTTCGTATGTGGTTCTCCCTGTTTTACTTTTTTCCCCATATTTCTTTGAATGTGGGAAACTTCAAAACGACAAACACCAATATTCTTCAGCGGCACATCGTTGATGAATTTTGTGACCATTTAGTCACAAGATGGTCAATTTCATACATGAAGTTTTGAGGAAGTCTTGATTGACATTTTAGACACAAAAAAATTATGTTTACGAATTTCTGCCGAAACATTCTGAGAGTTTTTATTCATTCACCAACATATACATGTCTTCTAATTTTGATATACTTTGTCCTATTTGTTTTTCAATAATGACGTATAGTACAACCGAGACATCTACATGTCTCTGGGTACAACCGTAGCTGTTTAACACTTTAAAGTTTAATTTTTAAACAACCTTTTCAAACATAATGCTCCACAATACTAGAAAAAATGAAATAAATAAATAAACGAACAACAAAAAAACCATCCATTTTTTATGGACTTCTAGGGAATCCCCTTGCGTGTGTGTGTTGTGTCACTCCAGTTCCAATGCCGGAGGGAGCACCGTAGTGAATCAGGGCATCCCTATACCGCGCTGGTACATTGGGAGTCTTGCTGGCATGACTTTAGGATACTACTAATAGTTTAAAGTCGAAAGCTAGGTTCATTGCTGACTTAAATTGGATTAAAAATTTACAAACCCCGTTTCCTTTAAGTTTGAATGACAACATTTACCAGACAAGTAATATTTCAAAAGATACTGACATAGACGTTTTTCAATTTTTTCTGTTCGGAAACGCAAATCTCGTTCAGATGGAATTCGTAAAAATGGTATTTATATTAAACGAAAAACTCAAGATGACTATTCTTGATCTACATATTTTGCGTATAACTTCTGGTAAACATGCCATGCTTTCTATACTTTCTTCCTTATCAATATCTTCATTAAAAGAAATTGACGAGCAAGCCGATAAAATCATTTTTAGATCAGATCCTGTCATAGGAACGGCTAGTTTGATACAAAGCTTTACTCTACATGTTCTCAGACCACACGTTGACAAATTATCTGAACACCAAAGATTCTTTTTGAAAATCCCTTTTATTAATAAAGGTATCGATTTTATTGACATCCAGAGTATATTCAGAGACAAACATGTAATTGACACTATTCCTAAATACTTTAAAAATACAGAACCACCAATTATCTGCTACAAATATAATAAACCCATCAGAAATACAATTTTTACCTATAATAAGGTTGTTGCCGACCTTAATATTGATGATAATATTCCTGATAATTGAGATTGCGCCACCTGAAAGTTTTGCTATTCTGCGGCTGGTCATGTGATTACTGGTAACTTCGAGATAATTAAAGATAAACGTTTACGATCTCTTCTTAATAAAGGTCAAAAATATAGAATACCATCTTTGATAGATTTTAACTCTTGTCGAGGTCAGATTGCTGAGGCTTTACAAACTTTTAGTACTAAATGGTGTCGTAGAGAACATGTTGAGTCGAATGCTCTTTCAAATTGGAAAAAACTAATTTTTGATATAATTAACAAACGCATTTCATTCTATAGCTCAAATGAGCACATTCTTTCACCTAAACATAGAATGTCTTTTAGACATCTTAAAAAGGGTTTTGTCACCCTTCCTTTTGTTTGCCTTGCGTCTTTGTGCTTATGATTTTGTTCATGTGTGGAACATTTGTCTCTGGTTCTTGTGTGTCTTTTGGTGTTTTCTGTGTTCATCTCGTGTGTGAGTGTGCGTTTGGGTGTATGGTTGTGTGTGTGTGTGTGTGTGTGTGTGTGTGTGTGTGTGTGTGTGTGTGTGTGTGTGTGTGTGTGTGTGTGTGTGTGTGTGTGTGTGTGTGTGTGTGTGTGTGTGTGTGTGTGTGTGTGTGTGTGTGCGTGCGTGCGTGCGTGCGTGCGTGCGTGCGTGCGTGCGTGCGTGCGTGCGCGCACGCACCTGCGTGCGTGCGTGCGTGCGTGCGTGCGTGTGTGCGTGTGTGTGTGTGTGTGTGTGTGTGTGTGTGTGTGTGTGTGTGTGTGTGTGTCATGCTGTCTATCGGTGTTTTGGTGGTGGTTGCGTCTTGTATGTGGCTTTGCCTGCTTGACTTTCCTACTTTTCCATTTATAAGCACAAGAGTGTTGTTTGTGCAGTGTGGCGGCCGTGAAACGTCTCCCCGTACATTCAATCAATAGTTTTCTTCCTCTTGCAGGAATTGCTCTACATTCAATGTGTTTCCTCATACCTTTACACCGTACTTTGCACTTCATGGTGGCTTCGGTACTCACCGACATATTGTGTGACTATTTTAATTTCCCTTTTAAGATTTGTGCCCTTTGCGTTTTCTCTAGTGTGACTTTACCTTACTCGTGTTTCTTCTTACTTTTTACCCATTCAATGTTTCCCTTCATATCCTTAGTCTTCTTTATTTTTGTCGTAACCGCTAGTATGTTTTTATCCTTTTACACAACTTTTCTTTTCGTTACATACGTGTGTCGCTTTTTCCGGAAGGGTGCTACAATTACTACACAAATTATGAATAGTCTCCCTATACTCCAAATTACTAACTTAAACTTACAGATATCTGTGCGTTATGGGGATACCATATATCGTCAAGTTGTTACAAAGTGTGCCCCTCTTGTTGCAAGTTTGTTTTTGTATTGCTATGAGAGGGATTTTATGCTTAGCTTAAACCCTGATACACAGACCGATATTGTTAATGCTTTTAATAAAACTTCAAGGTATTTAGACGATATTTTAAATTTAGATAATCCTTATTTTGAAACTATGATTTCTTCAATTTACCCAAAAGAACTGTCTTTAAACAAAGCGAATCAATCTGACATTATAGCTTCATTTTTAGATTTGAATCTTCCAATTACAAATGATAAAGTTTCGTCCAAAATTTACGATAAAAGAGAAGATTTTAATTTTAAAATTGTTAATTATCCTTTTCTAGATGGAGATGTGCCACGTTCTACATCTTATGGGGTTTATATTTCTCAACTTATTAGGTTTGCCCGAGCCTGTTCTTTGCTTGAAGATTTTAACAGACGTAATTTAGTTATAACTGATAAACTTCTTAAGCAAGGTTACAGATATCACAAACTTCGGAAAACTTTTTCTAAATTTTATTATCGAAATTTACCACTCATTAGTAAATATAATTGCAATCTGCGGACGTTACTGCAACAAGGCATTTCTCAACCAGACTTTTATGGGGATGTTATCTACAAACTTAGGAAAATTCGGGGTCATATCCATTTTCATGATTTGTTTATTAAACGCATTAAAACATTTAAAAAGAAAGGTTATGATCCTATTATATTGCAACACACTGCATGTTTGGTTATCAACCCTTTTACAGTCGGTAGCTACGCGTCCCTCTTTGCTTGCGCGATGACAGGCCCAGGGTAGTACTCGGATACAGGATGAGCTTATCAGACTCAAGTATTACTTTTTCTCTGCCGTGCCCTTAACGGCTTACCTGCAGGTGCTCTGACATCACAAAGTCATTGAGTACATATTTGACGGATTGTCACAGTTATTATGCTATGTTTTACATGTTGTCCTGTGTTCACCGTCGTCTATGTTGTGGGTAAGTCCAGCGGGGATACCTTTATTTACACTACATGTATTTGTAAAGCTAGAGTGACTTTGAGAGAAGTGTGAGGTTAGGACGTCCGTAAACCGGTTAAACCCCCAGTGGTGTTTTTGCTACTGACCGTGCCAAGGCGGTACTCTCTTTGTCACCCTTCCTTTTGTTTGCCTTGCGTCTTTGTGCTTGTGATTTTGTTCATGTGTGGAACGTTTGTCTCTGGTTCTTATGTGTCTTTTGGTGTTTTCTGTGTTCATCTCGTGTGTGAGTGTGCGTTTGGGTGTGTGGTTGTGTGTGTGTGCATGTGTGTCATGCATTCTATCGTCGTTTTGGTGGTGGTTGCGTCTTGTATGTGGCTTTGCCTGCTTGACTTTACTACTTTTCCATTTACAGGATTTCCATTCAAAACACGTCTTTGTTCCTGCTGATAAGGCATCAAATAATGCCATTATTATTTGACGATTACATTATATCGACGTCTTGAAGAAGGAAATTATTAATACCAATGGAAAAGTAGTAAAGTCAAGCAGGCAAAGCCACATACAAGACACAACCGCCACCAAAACACCGATAGACAGCATGACACACATACACACACACACACACACACACAACCACACACTCAAACGCACACTCACACACGAGATGAACACAGAAAACACCAACAGACACACAAGAACTAAAGACAAACACTCCATACATGAACAAAATCACAAGCACAAAGACGCAAGGCAAACAAAAGGAAGTCATACATTTCAGTTAATACTGACGAAAAGACCATCGTTTCAGACCATGTGATGCTTTTATTCCTACAATTTACCCAAAAGAACTCAAAATGAATAAAGCTAACCCTTCCGACACTTATGCAGCTTTTCTTGATCTAGACCTTAAAATTGACAATGGAATGATTTCTTCTAAAATATATGACAAAAGAGATGATTTTGATTTTAATATTGTAAATTTCCCTCATCTTGATGGAGATGTTCCCCGTGTCCCATCTTACGGGGTTTATATATCTCAACTTATTCGTTTTGCTAGAGCTTGTTCATCTGTTGACAATTTTAACAGTCGGAAACTCATTTTAACTGAAAAGCTGCTTAAGCAAGGATATAGATACCATAAACTAAGAAAAACTTTCTCTAAATTTTATTATCGAAATCTCTTACTTATTGGCAAATACAAATGTAATCTCAAGGCGCTCCTGCGACACGGTATTTCACATCCTAAATTTTATGGTGATGTGATTTACAAACTTCGTAAATTTATTGGACATACCCATTTTTTCACTTTGTTCATCAAATATGTTAAAAAATATATTAATAATGGATATGATCCTATAGTACATACTGCATGTCTGGTTGTCAGCCCTTTTACAGTTAGCAATCACGCTGGCCTCTTTGCATGTACACCGACAAGAAAGGTTTAGTACTCTATGAAGGCGATCCAGAAACGGAAGGAGGTCGTCGGATATTTGTCGTTTTTGTCGTACCCTTTATTACTTTTCTACAGTTACTCTGATCATTGAGTACACTAGCGATAGGTGGGTACAGTTTGTTTCACTTAAATGTTTTCGTTTTACATGCACTTTATCACTGATTTGCCATCGCGGTTGTTGTAGATAAGTCAGAGAGGGCATACGTTTATTTACACTATTTGTCATCTAGGGTGGGGATGGAATAAGTGTGAAGTTGGGCTCCCGTAAACCGGTTTAACCCCCCCCCCCCCAGTGACATTCGTCACTGACCGCTCCAAGGCGGTACTTCCATCTTCCCCTTGTGTGTTTGTTATGTTCGTGCGTCTCTTTGTGTCTTTTATATACATATACATTTGCTGTTTGTCGTTGTGGCGCTGTTTGGGCGGTTGTGTGTTTTGTATGCGGTGTTTCCAGCATGACTCATACATGTAATTTTGCTACCATGCCCTCAAACCTGTGCCAATTATTCCTGTTAAGCTAACCCAGCTAGGTTCCTTATTTTGGCTAACACACTGCATGTTTGGTTATCGACCCCTTTACAGTCGGTCGCTACGCATCCCTCTTTGCTTGCACAATGACAGGCCGAGGGTAGTACTCTATGATGGTATACTCTTAAACCCAGAAATCGGATGAGCTTACCAGACTCATGTATTACCTTTTCTCTGTCGTGCCCTTAACGGCTTCCCTGCAGTTGCTCTGTCTTCAGCAAAGTCATTGAGTACATATTGGACGGACTTTCACAGTTATGCTATATTTTACATTTTGTACTGTGATTACTGTCTTCTATGTTGTGAGGAAGTCAGGCGGAGATACTTTTATTTACAATGTTTGTTTAGCTAGGGTGGCTTTGAGATAAGTGCGTGCGTGTGTGCGTGCGTGCGTGCGTGCGTGCGTGCGTGTATTAATTGCTATATAAATTGCTTTCTGTCGGTGTTTTGGTGATGGTGGCGTTTTGTGTGTGGCCTTTCCTGCTTAACTTAACTACTTTTTCATTTACCAGTGAGCTGAGTCATGTAATATATGGACAGTGGGCGCAGCATCGCGTGTCTCAATAAGTCTCGATTTGTCCGATATGAATCATTGATTCCTTTGCCAATGCAGCCGGTGGGATATTTTGTAGGAACAGTATATACGGGATACCCGCTTTAGCTATACTTTGGCTCTGCTTTTGGTGTTCCCATAATAGGACACTTTGTTCTGTAATTATGTCTCCCCCATTTATGGGGAGACATATTGTTTTTGTCAGAGTTGTCTGTCTGTCCGTCCGTCTGTCTGTCTGTCCGTCACAAACTTGTGTCGCGCGTATCTCTGAAACCAGTTGGGCTAGAGTCACCAAACTTGACAGGAATGTTCACCAGCATGAGCTGTTGTGCACCTGGGTTTTTTAATTGTCTCCCCTGATAACTTTGGAGTTATTGCCCCTGATGACTTAAAATTAGAAATACTTTGTGTAGCGCGTATCTCTAAAAAAAACCTTGTACTAGAGTCACCAAACTTCACAGGAATGTTTACCAGCATGAGTTGTTGTGCACCAGGGTATTTTGAATTGTCTCCCTCTGATAATTATTGAGTTATTGCCCCTGATATGAACACTTAAATTTATACAAAATTTGTGTCGCGCGTATCTCTGAAACCAGTAGGGCTAGAGTCACCAAACTTCACAGGATTGTTCACTAGCATGAGTTGTTTTGCACTTGTTTTTTTTAATTGTCTCCCCTATTCACTTTGGAGTTACTGCCCTAATGACTTAGAATTAGACAAAATTTACTTAGTGTCGTGCATATCTCTGAAACCACTAGGGCTAGAGTCACCAAATTTCAGAGGAATGTTGACCAGCATGAGTTGTTGTACATCTGAGATGTTTTAATTGTCTCCCCCTGATAAATTTGGAGTTATTGCCCCTGATATGATTACTTAAAATTAGAGAAACTTTGTGTCATGCATATCCCTAAAACCACTAGGGATGTTATTCACAGGAATGTTGACCAGCATGAGTTGTTGTGCACCTGGTCTTTTTAATTGTCTCCCTCTGATAATTGTTGAGTTATTGCCCCTGATATGATAACTTAAAATTAGAGAAGCTTTGTGCTGCACGTATCTCTGAAACCAGTAGGGATAGAGTCAACAAACTTCATAGGAATGTTCATCAGCATGAGTTGTTGTGCATCTTGGTTTTTTAATTGTCTCCCCCTGATAAATTTGGAGTTACTGTCCCCTATGACTTAAAATAAGAGAAACTTTACTTTGTGTGGCGTGTATCTCTTAAACCACTAGTACTAGAGTCATCAATATTTCTGAAACTTCAGTTCCTAAATAAAGGTATCGATTTTATTGATATTCAAAGTATATTTCGTGATAAGAATGTAATCGATACTATTCCCAAATATTTCATCAACTCTGAATCACCTATCATCTGTTATAAATATAATAAACCTATCAGAAATGTTATTTTTAACTACAATAAAATTGTCTCTGACTTAAATATTGATGTCAATACCCCTATTTCTTGAGATTGTAGCATTTCTAGCTTTTGCTATAAACCAGTTGGTCATGTCATTACTGGTAATTTTGATATCATTAAGGATAAACGTCTCAGGACCCTCCTAACTAAAGGACCTAAATATAGATTACCTTCCCTTATTGATTTTGACTCTTGTCGAACTCATATTCGCGGAAGCTATTCAAGAATTCTGCATCAAATGGTGTCGACGAGAACATGCTGATGTTAATGCCCTTTCTGATTGGAAGAAATGTGTTTTCGATATTATTGATACTCGTATTACTTTTTACAAATCAAATTACCATCTTTTACCACCTCGACCTAGAGTTACATTTCGCTACTTGAAGAAAAACATTTCTAATTTTCATTCAGATTATGTTCTTGTTCCTGCTGACAAGGCATCAAACAATGTAATCATTATTTGAAGATTGTATTATGTTGTTGTTTTAAAGAAGGAGCTAACTGATTCAAAAACTTATATAACAGTTCAAACACCTGAAAAAGATATAGTCTCGGAACATGTAAAAATGTGCAATAATTTTAAGTCTGGTCCTAACATAAAACAACATAAACTTTCTACTTTGTACTGGATTCCGAAACTACATAAAACCCCTTATAAGGCGCGTTTTATTGCCAACTCTAGCTGTTGTACCACTACCAAATTATCTATACTTTTGACGTCCTGTCTTACTACGATCAAAGAACATGTAAAACGCTACTGTGATAAAATATATGAAAATTCTGGTATAAATGTTTTTTGGTCCATAAAAAATTCAAATGATGTTTTAACCAAGCTTACCAGACTCATGTATTACTTTTTCCCTGTCGTGCCCTTAACGGCTTACCTGCAGGTGCTCTGACTTCAGCAAAGTCATTGAGTACATATTTGACGGATTGTCACAGTTATTATGCTATGTTTTACATGTTGTCCTGTGTTCACCGTGTGTGTGTGTGTGTGTGTGTGTGTGTGTGTGTGTGTGTGTGTGTGTGTGTGTGTGTGTGTGTGTGTGTGTGTGTGTGTGTGTGTGTGTGTGTGTGTGTGTGTGTGTGTGTGTGTGTGTGTGTGTCATGCTGTCTATCGGTGTTTTGGTGGTGGTTGCGTCTTGTATGTGGCTTTGTCTGCTTGACTTTACTACTTTTCCATTCACAGGAATGTTGACCAGTATGTGTTGTTGTGTACCTGGGTTTTTTGAATTGTCTCCCCCTGATAACGTTGGAGTTATTGCCCCTGATGACTTAAAAGTTGACCCTGGTAATTTAAGAGTTACAGACATTACACTTGTGTATTGGAAAGAGGATGGGAGGGGGAGACATCTTTTTTGTGACAAAAACAAACCTCTAGTTGATATTTGGATGTGCCCTATTACAAATCCGTTAAATACGGGTTGTCCTTTGTGTACTCCCTCATTGCCATAGCGGGTCGAAAAGTGTTTGACTGGAGGGTGCATATTGCGCGTAAATAACAGTTGTTTATTTGTATTGTTTAGTTTAGATGCATGAACTTCAAATTGATCTGTTCTGTTACCAAATTTTCCAATATATGTAAGGCAATATTTTATGTGTAGTGTTATATGCAAAAAGAAAAATATGCCAAAGTATATTGGTTCTGTGGCATAACTGTGTGACGTACTGACACTATCCATAGAATGTGACATTCAAGTTTTTTTGTGATCTGAGTGCGTTGGCACAATAATATGACACAGACAGATAAACTTACGGAAAGGATGAAGTTGGTTTACCTATGCTCTAAATAAATTATTTTTATTATTATTATTATCTATATATAAGTATTAAATATATTTTATTTTAAATATTTTATATGCATTGAATATACCCTGTTTTCTACATAAAATTTCTCTGTGTGAAGCGATTTTGAACGCACGTATCCTGTGTGAAAAGAGTGCTATATAAATGTGGTATAATAATGATAATAATAATATCTATGAGAGTTGTATTTGCAGTTTTGCGTGTGCCTAATGTTTATATTAATTCATCATAGAAAAATCGGATGAACAAAATTCCATTTGTCCCAGCAAAGAAAGTTTCCATTAAAATCCTCTTTCATTGAAGTTTGTATTTCGAGTGCATAGCAGGTATAATGTAATTATTATGAAGGTGCATGACAAGGTACGCACTTGTTCAAATTGCCGTCGTCGTTTGTTCGTAAAGAGGATATTCTTTGCATGTGTGTAAAACTGACCAAAAGTGGAAGAGGCTGATGAGAAAGTCAATTCTGCGGTGCCCCCGCGACTAGGGACGCAGGTTGACACAGGCGACACAGGTTACCAGGTGAAAACTGACGTAGCGTTATAAATCGTGGTTAACATTTTCTATTAAAATTATAGTAATTAATACTAATTATGTTTTTCATGAGTTTAAAAGTGCATTAAAATGGTACAATATTGCACTCATTTTAAATAATGCTCCAGGGTTTCTCTGTATCCTCTCTCCTCTCTCTGGGGCGTCCAATTAGCCCATAGTGAGCAGAAACGGACGTTAATCAACACAAACAAATCATTCTCTCCTAGTGCCGCATTTTGGCGCCTCATTTCGAAACAATTGTGGTAAATAGAGCATTTGCTCCATAGCAGCAACGTTTGCTCTATTTATCACAATGGTTTCAAAACTACACAATTCTATAATTATCTTTTTCTATAGTTAATGCTCCTTTTTGGTAGATTTATTCAAAGAGGTTGGGTCAGAAAATAGTTTAGGAGGGAATGAATGAAGGATGGTGTGCGAAACAACCAGGGTGAAAATATCCTGGGATTTGAGCGACTAACATTCCTCAGAAGTAATGGTATGACACTTTGATTAGATAGGGAATATTGCTTGAACTTTAGTGAAGAAGCGTGCAAAAAGTTAAAAGTCGCTAAAAAAATTCTCATAACATGACAGGAGAACAGGCGCATTTGATGCTAACAGGTCAAACCGGCCCCAAGTCAAACCGGCCTCAAGTCAAACCGGCCTCCAAAAAGTCAAGCCGGACCTCAATTTGGTCAAACCGGCCTCCTTATTATATTTTGGCTGGTCAAACCGGCCCCACGAATAAAAAAAAAGCTTCTAATATATATCTTTTTAATAATGAAATGTTTTATTGATACTTTTATTACTTTTTTTATCACGAAATATAATGTTCGAGAAACCTGTGATGAGGAAAATTTCAAGTTCTTCATATAATGTAACCGAACAATTAATACTTTTCTAAGACACACACGCTAATTAGTAATGTACGTGTGCCTTTAATCTAACCGAACAATGAACACGTTATCATATTTTGCTACAAATACTAATTGGTATGTTATGCATGTGGCAGTGAATTTAAGGTACTTAACTCTTTCCCTGTGCCATGCTTATTTCAATACATACCGAATATTAAAGGACAAAATAGTTATAATTAAATATGGAAGGTCATTTTAAAAACTAAAGGAAAAAATCTTTCAAATTCCATTAATTAGCAAACAGATCAGACCCTGATCAGAGGCTTCTAAAGGAGCCGTCTGATCTGGGTCTACCCTGTTTGCAAATGCGTGAAAACACGTTTATATGAGGGAAAGGGTTAAAGGTGATGATCCCATTTATTATTGTTAAAGACGAACACTAATTGCTAACGTATGCGCGTGGCGGTAACACATAAATGTATTTAAGCTGTTAATCCCTTTGTTTTCAGTGTTGGGTTCCGTCAATAAACAGGCTACATTAATTTTCGGCGTTTTTGAAGAGCGATATTCTGTTCAGTGATTGTTCCACCTGAACAACGCGGATAAGTCTAAATGCTCTACGGACAGATTACTTATGTTACTGTGTTTTATATAGGATGTATTCAACGGACAGGTTATAATTATATGTGTTTTAGAGTATGTATTATGTTCTATGTATATGTTCCATGCTCATTAAACATATAATTTTTAACCCTTCTATCCATGAGTATTTATGTTAGGCTTGTTAACAAGACCTATATTATTCCCTAGCAAACAGAGCATACCCTGTAAGACTCAGAGCCATCTGGTCTGGGTTTCCTTTGTTTGCATTGATGATAATACATTGTAGTCAGCCCTTTACTCCATAAATACGCCTTTCTACGCCTTTGCAAACAGGGTAGACCCAAATCCCATGGTTTCTATATGAGATTTCTCATCAGGGTCTGCGCTGTTTGCTTACAGTATACTTTAGATCTGATTCTATATTTTCTGCCTAAGTAATGATAAAAATGAAACTAATTAATATCAAATCATAAAGTAAAGGCTGAAAAGAACTTAAAACGAATACACACACGCTAATATGAAGGAAATGGTTAATTCTGGTTCTGAAAAAATAAAACGAATTTTTCACTTGACATCATCATTTTACAACATTTGAAATAGATTTATATGTACTTTTGAACGTTACTTTATTTTTGTGTGCAAATATGTCTATATACCAAGATAAACATTCGCTTACGGTGTGCCTAAAATAAGCAATGACGGGTTATGACCAGTTATGACGGGTTATGACGGTTTGTGGCCAGTACTGGCGAGTAATAACGGCATATAAGGATCAATTTAGTTATATTGTAACCTTTTACATTGAAAATATAAAAAAAAATCGAGTTTATACCTTATGTTGTTTTTTTTTTAATCGATAAATCCAATCCGGACATTAGCCCCCTCCCGATCTGGACATTAGCCCCTCCCTTCATCTGAAAGTAAAGATACTGTTTTTTTCTCACCTAGAGCATGTCTCCTGAAAATATTTCGCAGAATTGATGCTCTGTTACTATCTCACCTGTTGTTAAAAAAAATGGAAGTTTATTATTCTTATTTAATCGTATTTTGTTGTTTTTAGGTTTCGGACTACTTTCCGAAACCTAATAGTAATGCATCCCCAGGGCATGCCTCAAGCAAATTTATAAAGAAATTCATATCCCATAATGCGCAATCAGACCACTGTTATACTACGAAATATCAATTTATGCTTAGAATGCATACGTTCATTAACCCAAATGCAGACATTTTGAATGGTTTAACGTTGACAGAATGTTTATCACGTAGCGCCGATTATGCGATTTAGTTATCTACGGGTGTATTTCACCCGTATTTCTACGTTCATTTTGCCAAAAATGTGATTTTGATAACACCCCTTGATAAAAAATATAGTTCCAAGTGCAATGCATTTGATAAACGATATCGATAATTCTTTATTTGGTATTTGTGTCAATTATTAAAATGCGGATGCAACTGTTGCAATTACCAATAATTTTGCCGTGTAAAATGCTACGTTATATGATAAATTTGGTCGCGTACGAATATATACCACAGAGCGCCGGTAAAAATGAACCAGAAAGTAATCGACATCTAAAAGTCGGGCGTTTATTTGAAATCTACAAGCATTTCTTGAATTTGTCGGATTGGTACAGACAACGTTACGGAGAAAACAGTAATGAATAATGGTCGGAACGTCGTCAATCTCTACATATTACACACGAACTATGGGAATGAAGATAACGACTGGAAATTGCAGGATACAGTATAAACACCCGATATGACGGGTATGACTCATATCCGCGGATATGAATTTCGCAGCCTAAAATCGGCCACAATTTAAGCATTATTTTTCTTATTAGAAAAAACCTTTCATCGAGCTTATTTGCTAATATTGTCCATATTTATTATTTGAAATACGTAAATTTAATATTCATTGCATAATAAGTAGTAACAGCCTGGAAAATTCTACTCGTCCGCTCGCTATGACGAGTAAAATAAAAAAATAATAAATATAAAATAAATAAATTATTATTTAATTTACTGTAATTTAGTTTATAAATAAATAAAATTTAATAATTTAATTTATTTATTATTATTTTTATTAATAATAATAATTTATTATTATAATAAAAATAAATTAAAACATAAATAAAATAAAATAATAAATAAATTTAATATAATTTAATTTATTTAATTTAATTTACTGTAGTTATAGTTGAAGTTGAAGAAAGCTAAAAAAAATCATAATATTCGGCACCGACCCTTCTGCACGAAGGAGCACGGACCGTAGTGAAACGTTCCGGAGATACAGTCAAACCTGTCCTAGCGACACATTGTTTTTAGCGACATCCTGTCAGATGCGACAGTATTTCCTTCCTCCCGATGTATTTTCCTCTATATTTCAACTGTATATAGCGACACACTGGCAGATGCGACATACGACACTAAATTTGTACTCCCAACTCGGCAAACAACATTGTTTTTAGCGACAATGATCTTTCACTGTATCATTGTGTTTGTACCTAATTGCCCTCATTAACGTGTCAAAGGATTAATGCCCAAGGTGATAAGGGATTATCTGGTCCAGTTGGTCTGTTAGTCTCACTACTGTTAGAGTTTTTATAGCTAGCTACCCAACCATAAAATTTTGATAATGAACTGCGCTTTAATCATCCATTAATTTATACCGGAAATCGGTCATAATGTCGTAATTGGCTATTCTATTGATTTAATTGCCAAATTGGTTCCATAACTCGACAAGAAGTTACCCACGCCACTTTAAAAGGTTTATTTCAATATAACACAAATTGTATTCTCATAATTAAGATACAGACATATAGAAATGTGCCTCTGCTTCCCTGTCAAAGACAGGTGTGTTTGGCCTCGTTGTGGCAATGGGCCGAAACGCTTCGAAAAACTACGAGGCCTTCTGATTTTCATGAATTTGTTTTGTGCACAAACTTACTTTTTATTAATAGAATTATTGATAAGGACACTAAAGTAGTAACATCATAAAATAGTTTATTCCATTCCAAACCCTAAAAAAGTAATACCTAGATATGAATTTGAAATGTCATCAGTTTTCGCGAAGAATGTTGATCAAGACGACATGGACCCTGGGCCCATGAAATTTTCAACCTGAATTCAAAGACACCCTGTGAGATACGACACTTTTTGCTTTCTCCCAAACTATGTCTCTAAAAACAGGTTTGACTGTATATGGATAACCTTGAGCCTCAAAAGCAATCTGTATTCTGAATGCATCAGAAGTATTTATATTGAGTTTAGAAGATCATAATTATATTTTTACATAATGTGTGACAAGCATCGTAAACATTGATCATAGACTTTTCTGTTCTATAAGACCCATGTTTATAATGTGTGTAGTGTGTTAGGAGACTTGGTACCAGGTTGTAAGCATTTAAGGATAATTACTCCAATTATAGAGAGTTAGTAGTTATAAAAAAGATAAAGTGGACTTATTTTATTGTATGTGTTACATAATGTTAATTATAACATAAGCTGAACGTATATAATTCTTGACAATTTTTTGTTTGTAGTGTGTGTTTAAGCTTTCCCCCCCAGCATTAATCTGTGTTAACATACAAGCATGCTGTTATTTTCACCCCTGGTATATAATAATGTCCCAAAATGAAGTAGAGGGACATATTGTGTTTGCTCCGTTTCTTATTATTCTTTCTTCCGATTCTTCCAATTGTTCTTCTTCCGTCATGAACTTGTCCAGAGCATTTCTCAGTAAGACTAAGTAATTGTCCGATCCTAATGAAACTTCATATGAATATTGCTTGATACATGCAGATGTACATCCCACTTTTTATTTTTTGAAAATCACCATAACTAAATGGTTGGCTATAATTGGTCGAAATTTAGATAGTGTTTGGCGAAGTTATATATCATTCGATTTTTTGCTGAAAATTGGTATCATGGGATATTTGAGTACTCCAAATCAATTGGTTTGTGTTTCGAAAGTACATATACAGTATTGGTTGATTTTGCTAAAAATTGGTATTACGGTATATTTTGGCACTCGGGACTAATTTATAGGTCTTTTTAAAGAATTGGTTGCCATAGTAACTGAGTGGTGACTCTGATTGGTCGAAAATTTAGATATTTTTCGGCAAATTCAGATATTGTTCGATTTTGCCGAAATTTGGTATGTCGGGATATTTTGACACTCAGAATTGATTGGTATGTCTTTCGAAATGATTTGTTGGTATTGAAACTGAATGGTGAGATCTGATTGGTCAAAAGTTTAGATATTCAAATTTGCTGAGAATTGGCATTTAGGGGTATTTGGGTATCCCAAACTCAGTCAAGTTGTTTTGAAATACTTGGTTGCCATGGTAATGGAGTAGTGTCCTCTGAATGGGTCACAATTTACATATTAGATTTTTCGGAAAATTTGGCCGGTAGGGATATATATGCAGTTGTTTTAAAAGTGCTGGTTGCCATGTAACCAAGTGCTCAATAATGGACTGTTATTGGTTGAAATTTAGATATTATGCTCACCAATAACAGTTGTAAGTTTCGTTTAGGGGACATTCTGAAACATATTCTGTTACAATTAGATCTTGTCAACTGTATGATATTTAGATTCACATGGCATATATAATTTATCCAAACGTGGTTGTAGTGTATAGATGGATAGGTGATTGATGCACGCCAAATACTGTTACAATCCACCAGTTAGTAGCAGAAATATGACCCTTTGTTGCTTTCAGATAGCCATATAGGAAATATGAATGTTAGAAGTCATATCTTTGAACAGCTTGCTCAGATTTCATTTAAATTTGACGGGGTATTTACATGGATAGGTGCATGAGGCACAATATATGACGCCAACGTCGGCCAAATAATAATAGAGTAATGGCCCTTTACTAAATTCAAATATAAATTTAAGTAAACTTCGGGCAAATTGAACTATTGGAACTGCACTGTGTGCTACTGGTCATCAATTTATTTCTTTAAACAATATCTTAAACACTGACAGGATTTTCAGAAAAGTTCACAGCAATTATGTTCAGATGACCGGTCAATTTTAACAAACAGTTCCATTAAACACCATTTTAGTTCAGGAAATAATGCTTTAGAGGTCATCTAACTATGTATCAATGGTACCAGTCCTTCCCTACCAAGCTTTTTCGTATTGTATAGTCACAATCGACATATATATGGTCCGAAACCTTCAGTACTGTCAGTACTTTGATTTATTTGTAGATCGGCCTTCCGTCGTCGAGGCCCCTGCCCCTATCCGAAAGTAAATATGCTGTAAAAAACAATATAGGTCTTTGATTATAATATTGCTTATTCAAATCAGTTCTATAAATATTTTTGATGATCTCTACGACCAAAAACCATATCCTATTCCATGTGTTTTAATAATATTGTTGTTGATAAAGTGTCGGTCGTGTGAATATATTCCGGTAAAGACGGCTTGCCGGCTACTGCCACGCACCTGCTCGGCTATCGCATCGGACAATATCAAGACCTCTTACCTACAGTGGAATATCTATCTTAAGATAGATCACGTTGCATGAAATGCTGAAATTCACTATCCAAACATAGGGCTGGTAAATGAGTGTACATACATGTAATGTATATCATAGACTACCTTTGTGTGAGAATGTAATATTTCAAATAGAATGAAACACAAACTGCTTGTTGCACATTCTGTCATGACTAACCCGAATCCAAGTCCACCTGTTCTAAGGTATTTCACTTACATAGTAGATCAATTAAATCCAAAAGTTTGTGTCAAACAATGTAATGTAGCAAACTGATAGAAACTGCGACAAACAGCTTATTAATCTGCAAAATAGGTGATAAATGACACAATGTACTTCAGGATACAAGGAAAGGAGACAGAACAGACAGGCGAACATGGAGACGTGTAGATCTATCTATATCTATAGTGGTTAGTAATTAATAGTACATTTAACAAGAAGTATAACTTCCAAGTTGATAATCTCAATTTAGAATATAAATTTAGTCTGTATCCTATTTGTATTTAGTCGGTTACTTGAGAATTATTCAAGTAAATATGGTAAATAGTCTGGACTCAGTAGGACGCCAAGTATTTTGACGTCTTTGTAGGATCTAGCCTGTTTAGCATGCTGACATTGATATTGAAGCGGAAATGATCTGATATGCTTGAGAAGTGTAGATATAAGTTGATAAATCTGTTCACCCTGGTCCATATTATTTTACACTTACACAGTCTGGATTTAGACTAGATGAACCTTTTGTCTGCAAAAGTTGTCTGCACAAATTCCTATTATAAAGTGTCCGTTTATTTATTGTTTTCAAAATTAAAAGTATAGAAAAAGAGCAACGCAGATCTTTTAATTTGTGAACATGCCCATGTATATCATTATATAAATACACACACGTACGCGCGCAAGCATTCAAGGACGCACGCAAACTATTAGGTTCTAGGGTTGTCTGTAGAGAGACAGACAGCCATAGGCGGAGACAGGTTGGAGAGAGGGATTGGAAGAGATAGATGGAGGGAGAGGGATAGAAAGATGGAGAGAGAGAGAAGAAGAACGGAGAGAAATAGAGAGCGCGTTGGAGAGGGAAACATGCACAGACAGAAAGAGAAAGGAAGAGAGAGAGAGAGGACTCCCCTCTGATCAGGGTCTGCACAGTTTGCTTACAGAACTTAATAGATGCCTTTAGATTCTAAAATGGCTACAATGTTCCAATTCCAGTATTTCATTATAACTATTGTGTTCATGAATCCTCAAATAGGTAATGAATTTTGGATTTGACATAGAACAGACAATTTTTTGCATGTATTTCAGGTAACTGTGCATATTTTACCACTTATCCTGCTGAAAAATACTACTGAACCTCTGATCTGTGGCATGTTTAGCTTACTTCCGATTCGTAAAAGGGTTTGACACTTTGGACCGAGTGACCAACAGCTGAGAAAATTGATGGGATACCGAGTAGTCTCATCTAAATCCAAGCTATATCGCCAATTCGCATTAGGTCCCACTTAGCAAGATAAAGGTCAATACACATTTGTTAAAAGACTTCCTACTGAGATTGATAGTTGAGCTGCAGTTCTCTTATCAAGGACTACCGTAGTGAAATATGGTATTGTTTAGACATGGTCGGCAACACTCCGGTGACTGACTGACTAACTGACCAATTAAACGAATGTAGGTAAAAATGCCTTAGGTAAAAATGTCATAGGTAAAAATGCCACAGATATAAAAAAAAAAATTAATAACAAATATTTTTTCAATTTATAAAAGGTTTCATTATTGTTTCAAAATATAGTATTATGTATTGCAACATACTACAGATAAAAAAACCCAAACTCACAAGTAATGCAAATCAGGATTTGCTCTGTTTGTTACTCGAATTTGATAGATAGATCTGTTTCATTGTTGTTTCAAAAGATAGTATATATATTCTTTATTTCCTCCAATGATGGAGATCATTTCACAAACAAGCATATAAATATGTACAAGTGCTAGTAGAGAAAGAAAATGGCACCAATTAGAACATTTCTTACATAAAGATATATAGAAATAGTTACAATATGATAATTTTCATTATGATGTTCATGAGTTTTACACAGAACATAAGTTTTTATACTGTAGAACTGGGTTACAGTTCTTACATTATAACTATGTATATAAGCTCCTTCATTACAGTTTTCATGGAGAGCTTTCCATATGTAAATATGCATATACATATTCATATATATCAGTGCCAATGCAGATACAATACATGCATCACAGTTAACGCATAGACACAAAAACATATTTATATAAGCATATAATCAATAATTACATTACATTGCAGATAACTGACGTCTTGTTATATGTTCATCACTATGTGTAAGCAGTTCCTTTATTACAAACAATTACACACAACCTTCTGTAACGATGAGTTACATTTCTCTGAAACGTGTCCATATATTTCCTATGTATCTAATGTTAAACTTTACAAAGGAGTCGAAATAATCACCCAGTTCTAGTGATAAATCTATAACAGGTGAACCAAGCATTGTGCCTATTTTCAGATACTCATTTAAGCTATTTATCCTTTCTAATACACTGGACCCAAATAGCAGGCTGATACCATCAAAATGTTTCTTATGATCATCACTGAAGTATTGACATTCAAATAAACAGTGCTTAACATCATCAGTAAAAATAATTCCACACTTAGAGCATAAATTCTCCTTCTGAAAGGAACATATTCTTGAAAGCATATTGACAACACTTCTGCACATATGTAGAACAGTATGATCTTGTCTGCAGATTCGCCATAAGTAACTATCAGTAAAGCATGCGTGTATACATAGAAAGGGGTAGTATTCCGTATTGGATGTTAAGTCATACCATGCGGTTTCTTCATACTGAATTATGCTGTTACAAATAGTAGTTTTCCACTTGTATTTTGAAGGAAAAATTCCACTCTTAATATAATCATGTAAATGATGCAGTAATCGGTATTTATTGACAATGGTTAATCGACGTCGCCAGCCTCAGTTCCCATGTGGAATTTGTTCTGTTGAGTGTGAGGGTACTAACTGTCTCTGTTGCGAGGTGAGTAAATTATTTGATTACTTATATTAAGACGACTTTAAGCCATTACCTCATAGGCTATTTTTGGATCTAACCACTTTGAATAAATCTACAAAAAGGGAAATTACCTAGAGAAAATAATCTTTTGTAGAATTTTGTAGTTTTTAAACCATTGTGATAAATAGAGCATTTGCTCCTAATGGCAAATGCTCTACTTATCACAATGGTTTAAAAACGTGACTATTACAGAGGCGTAAAAAAGGCGAATTTATGGAGGAAAGGGTTAAATAACTCCATCCTTTTTGTATATGTATAAAATCTCACAGAACAAATATTGAGTTGCAACGATCAGTAGTGTGATTTGCGATATATTTAATCAAACAGTTAAGTTTAGAGACTGAGCAAGCAGCTCATACAGAAGCAAACTGTTTTTAGAAGCATAAGAAGACGTTTTTACCAGATACCTGTAAGATATACCCTTATCATTAACCTGCAAACTGACTTTTGTAGTGAAATGAAAACGTTTATTCGGTAATGTATTCAATAATACTGCGTGAACGTCTATCAAAATTTGTTTGACTCTGCAAATATTATTTGAAATTAACCCTTGCTGGGCATGTTTGGGTTTGGTGAAATGTCAAATATTGTGGCGAAGGGAAGTAACTTGTACGAAATTGAAGGGAAAGGTGTGGTTCAAAAGTACAGGTATCCGTCTTTTACGTGGTAAAGGTAAAGTCAAATCAAAACACTTATTAAAAGACAAGTCATTCATTCATTAGGTTTGGTAAATGTAATATGCTAATAGCACACAATTATCAATGTTTATTATACCATGAATTGTATTACCACAAGAAGGATATTCCTTATAATTATTTACAAACAGAATAGATCCAGATCATGCAGATTCTGAAACACAGCCTTCTGCTCAGGTTTTATCCTATTTTCTCAATGACAATTAATGAATAGTCATTAGATGAATATCATTGTATATAAAACACGCATAAGTTGTATAACCACAATTAACTAACACCTTTATAATTATTTTTCTTAACTTCAAAACAAGGTAGACCCAAATAAAAATTACATCTATCGGATCTAGATCTACCCTGTTTGCTCAATGGCAGGTTTAAAAAGATTCATTTAGTAAGGTAATTAGCACACTCCTTGCAAAATAAACATTGTAGATCACAAGGAGGAGATTCCTTATAATTTAAAGGTATATGATATGGCTCTACACTGTTGTTTAATTAATGCTAGTATCGTTTTTTCATAGTGAGGGGCTTTGGTAAACTTTGACCATTTTGGTGAGGGGCTTTTGAATGAGGCGTTCTTGGAGTGAGGGGCTCCTGCTGCGAGTTTCAATTTGGTGACGAATGTCTCGATGCTGTCAGCACTCTGCGTTATGTTATTGAATTTGTATCTGGCGAAAATTGGATTGAGTTTAGGTTGAACATAATCTTTGAATTTTTGGTAATATGTGTCCAATTTCTTTGCATCTTCGGCACTAATTCCAGACCAAGTGTGCTGTATGTCCCGACCTTTGTCGCCAACCCACAGAAGAAGATAGGATATTTTCTCCTCTTCCGTTTTTCCTTTCAACGGGCCAGAAAACACTAGTTGAGCATGTCGCTGAAATTTGTCCCATGATTCTGGCAAATTGGAGTTACCCCAGTCCATGGTTGGGATGGATACACCGAAAAACACCGAAGCGGCCAATCTATGCACTTTCCCGACACATACTATAGAACACTCCTTTACTGAACACGAGAGTATTAAAAAGCAAGGCAAAAATAATACAAAAGGCCCAAAGTTCAAGTCCACCTCTTTTGCATGGGCTCTAAAATAGGTTCTACTGTATTTTATAGATAAAACTGGATCTAAACAGTCAGTCGTGGCATATATCAAACAGATTGCACAGGTTAATCATGTTTGAATAGGAGCGCGAGCATCTAAAATCTGCTATGAATTTAGATGTTACATACAGAAGTTTATGTCATATTTGGTAGATTAATGAGTTGTTTGTCGCAGTTTCTATCGGTTTGCTACATTACATTGTTTGTCACTTTTTGATTTAATTGATCTACTATGTAAGTGAAATACCTTTAGAACAGATGGACTTGAATTCGGGTTAGCCATGACAGAATGTGCAACAAGCAGTTTGTGTTTCATTCTATTTGGAATATTACATTCTCACACAAAGGTAATTTATGATATACATTACATGTATGTACATTCATTACAAGCCCCATGTTTGGATAGTGAATTTCAGCATTTCATGCAACGTGATCTATCTTAAGATAGATATTCCACTGTAGGTAAGAGGTCTTAATATTGTCCGATGCGATAGCCGAGCAGGTGCGTTGCGATAGCCGGCAAGCCGTCTTTACCGGAATATATTCACACGACCGACGCTTTATCAACAACAATATTATTGATCGCCGCATGAGCGGCGATCACTAATGGAATGTTCAAAAGTATTTACCCATGTAGGAGGGGTAGCGACAAGTTTTACAAGGTCTATTCAGCGTATATCGGTGAGGAGAACGAAATGAATTGGCTCATGAGAGCGTGGCAGAGAATAGTTTCTATCTGCATTATTGATGTAGTGAAATATGTGATGTAAAAACCTTCATACGATGTTTAAAAAGAAATTTATCAAATTTATTGATTAAATTATCATGAGAGTGATAAATGTTTTAATGAAGTTTTATTGTTTTATTTATTTTTATTTAAAAAAGTCGTCAATATAGTAGCATGATAACTTTATATACATCTTCAATTTCCCTTGCAGTATGTCTGGCCTGATAGCGTAGTGGTTAACACGGTCGCCTATCGTGCAGTCAGCCCTGGTTCGATTCTCACCGCTGACGAAACTTTTTTTTTCTCTCTTTTTCCTTTCTATTTTTTTTTTAATGATAGTTAATGATAATTATCCATATTAAGTGTTTTTTCTTTCAACTTATACGTTATTTTTGGTAAAACAAATTTGTAGAAAAATTTAAAATAGTTCCTGTTGTAAGAAGAAATTCCTACACCTACTATACAAATAAACCTCTACTGTACATATAAACTTAGTTTTAAAATGCTACCCCTTTATTACGTCACTAGCGGCTGTAGAGACGGGATAAAAATTTTATCATCTTACGTTTTGGTATCGTCAATATGCCTCTGAACCAATCAATGACCGCCCTAGATATTTGTGTCAAGTTTCATGTGATACTTCCAACAATGCATATGTCATAATAGTTTTACCAGGTATTTACTTGTTACAGTTTGCAACAGAGTTCTTTATCAGCATGCCATAGTATATATAGGTCTTTGATTTATCCTCATTTTTTTAGCTCACCAGAGCACGACGTGCTCATGCTGAGCTTTTAGGATCGTTGGATGTCCCTCGTCTGTTGTCCGTTGAGATACCACATCAAGTGGCTACAAATGTTATCAGATCGTACTGAAATTTTATCAGAATGTTTGTCCACATGCAATCTTGGTCAAGTTCAAATATGGATCATGTCGGGTTCGAAACTAGGTCACTACGTCATTACACTCTAGAGGCTACATATTTCGTTAAGTTTTTAATGAAATGTTGTATTTCAATTGTCTTAACAAAACAGTTCCTTATTAAAAACCTTCCTTGTACACAAATTTCCCGGCGATCCAATGCCTTGCATCAGTATTCGTCTTGTTAAAACACATGGAATAGGATATGGTTTTTGGTCGTAGAGATCATCAAAAAATATTTATAGAACTGATTTGCATAAGCAATATTATAATTAAAGATTAAAGACCTATATTGTTTTTACAGCATATTTACTTTCGGATAGGGGCAGGAGCCTCGACGACGGAAGGCCGACCTGCAAATAAAAAACAACAAAATACGATTAAATAAGAATAATAAACTTCCATTTCTTTAAACAACAGGTGAGATAATAACAGAGCATCAATTCCGCGAAATATTTTCAGGAGACATGCTCTAGGGGAGAAAAAAACAGTATCTTTACTTTCAGATGAAGGGAGGGGCTAATGTCCGGATCGGGAAGGGGCTAATGTCCGGATTGGATTTATCGATTAAAAACAAAAAAACATAAGGTATAAACTCGATTTTTTTTTTATATTTTCAATGTAAAAGGTTGCAATATAACTAATTGATCCTTATATGCCGTTATTACTCGCCAGTACTGGCCACAAACCGTCATAACCCGTCATAACTGGTCATAACCCGTCATTGCTTTTTTAGGGGTGTGTCTATAATGCGGACGCGCTTTGCGGACGACATAGATATTATTGGAAAATGCGGACGATATAGAATAAAGAAGGATATCGGAAAATGCGGAAGACATAGACCAAAGAAGGAAAACGGTTTCGCTTGTATAACTGCTTGTATGACTGCTATCCGCCTACTTTTAAGTATAAGAATTAAAGAATTATTAATTTACTATAGTAGGATATCGAAATATGAATTCTGTAGAAATGTATTTGTATATTTTGTTCAAAATTGAAGTGTTAGCATGATGAAAATGATTGACGATGAATAATATCTTTGTCGTCCGCAAAGCGCGTCCGCATTCTAGATCTCTCCTTATTTTAGGCACACCCACACATGCGTGCCATTAGTTGACATTAACTAAGCGCCAATGTCACTTAATCTAAATGCGAGCTTAGTATAAACGATAGCCAATACATTGCCGAATTTCCAACTGACCAAAATATATGTGATAAGCAACTATACATTGGGTTTCTAGAAATAATTAATATTCAACATGGTTAAAAATTCGATTTAAAAATGTGGGGCCGGTTTGACCAAAAAAATAATTCATGTGAGGCCGGTTTGACTTTTTGGAGGCCGGTTGGAAACGGTGCTACTAAACAGAGTCTGGTAGAGTCCGGTAGAGTCTGGAGGCCTTTTTAGTGCAATTTAAAGATTACAATGATGTTATATAACATTATTTTGTATGTTTGAAGCTGTAGTAGTTTATATCCATTAAAAAATGATCGTATATTAGCTTGAAAATACCCGGTAAATAGTATGGCCGCCTACGTCGGATAGAGTCGTATACTTACTAGGTTTCGATATTAACAATTTGAGTCCAATTATTCACAAATTGCTACACAATTTTATGTGAAATATGGTTGCAGATACATCTCTACCTTGTTATTAATACATTAATTCGCTTAATTTTGCAAATGTTGGCCTAAAACTTCCGTTTTCATCTCCAGACACTACCGGTACCCTCCGATCTGAAAAAGGCGAAACAACAATCTGTCATACAATACATGTATATCATGTCCATACTGCCTTTGAAATTATAAAAAAAAATCACTTATCAATGTATGTAAAAATGTTTTCTGAAAAAGGGGGAAATTTAATACCATATAGACTTCTAAAACTAGAACAGAATCTATCCGACGTAGGTCGGCCATTACCGTGTGGTCCCGGTAATATTTACAGGGAGTTTTCAAGCTATTATATGCTCATTTGTTAACGGATGTTAATTACTACTGCTGCAAACATACAAAATAGTGCTATATAACAGCATTATAATCTTTAAATTGCCCTTAAACTTCTAAAAAGGCCTCCAGACTCTACCGGACTCTACCAGACTCTACCGGACTCTACCAGACTCTGTTTAGTAGCACCCGGTTTGACCAGGGGCCTATTTGACTTGGGGCCGGTTTGACTGTAATTCCATTTGATCATCTGAAATATATGCGATTCCGGCTTTTCATCCGATACCGGAATTAGAAGTCGCATGTTTCATTTATGTCAAAGTTTTAGCCAGTTAGTACGCAGAGGTCATGAACTTTGTCGTCATGGTAGGTAATAAACGATAGGGTCCGAAACGATAAGTTACCTGCAAAGTGAAAATGGATTTTTTTTCCTACAGCAAAAGAAAAGAATAATTTCGTAAATATCTCGTCATAAGAATCAGGTATTTTTATTAACTTTGATCTCGACATAGTTTGTTAATAGCCATAAATTATAAATACATGCAGAAAGCAACTATCAAAAAGTGACATCTTGACTAGTGACGCAAAATTGGTCTATAATTGTTTCTGCTTCTTCTGCTCCTGCTTCGGTACGGTGCAGGGCCAGTTACGGCGTAGAACACCGGATGGTGGGGTGCGACTTAGAAATATTAATCAAAATATTTTAAAGGAAGGACTGCCTTAAAGGGTGGCGGTCGTTTCGTCAAACTGCCAGTTCGTCAAAAAAGGTTATACAGTACAAAAGGAGTTGTCGTTTCGTCAAAAAGTATTATATAGCGAATTGATTTATATATCCCCTTTTTGACGAACTGGCAGTTTGAAGAAATGACCTATATGATTAGATCTATTAACCTCAGTTTGGATCTAGATGAGATCTGGATCAGAACTGTATGCTTTGTGGTGATTAATTAACTCAGAAATAGTGAAGAATGGACAGTACCTTATACTTTATGCACGCTACGGGCCAATTCGTGATTACTGTTTCAAATAGTTTAGATCCAGATGACACTCGGAGGCTATTTAATGGCACATCCACGATAATGAACTCAGAGAAGTATTGAAGACGGCGACACGAATTAGCAAACAGAAGGTTAGCCATTTTTAAGGCGTTATTATTGATGCAAATAGTTTGGATCCGGATAAGATTTGCATAAACTGTTTGACATTCGGTGCTATTTTATAATAACATTTTTGAGGAATTTTGCCGAGGACAATTACATAGGAAACTGAAGGCTAATACATTTTTGAAGTGTGATTATACATGCAAAAGATGGCATTTGTCAGTGTTCTGCATAATCCGAAAAGGGCACATTAAAGTGATCACGCACCAGTTTCACTAGCGGTGCTGATTGATTAGGAAGGGGGATTAACATTGATTACACAATAAAGTGTTGATAAAAGTTTGTGCCGCCGAACCATGTCGCTAATTGGTGTAGGTGTGACAAAGCAATTAGACTAACACGTGTAGTTTTTGCACACTTATAGAGTAATTAATATTTGTTTTTTAGCTCACCAGAGCACAAAGTGCTCAGGGTGAGCTTTTGTGATCACCTGATGTCCGTCGTCCGTCGTCGTGCGTCGTTCGTCGTTCGTCGTCAACAATTTGAACCTTTAAAAATCTTCTCCTCTGAATCTATAGGGTGCTCAGCTTTCATCTTTGGCACATAGCTTCACCTATAGGTCCTTTACAAAAGTTATATAAATTATGTCCCTGGAGTCAAAATTGGCCCCACCCTGGGGATGTCAAGTTTTCAATAGAAACATATAGTGAAACTTTGAAAATCTTCTTCTCTGAAACTGGAAGGTTCTCAGCTTTCATATTTGGCACATAGCATCATGTTCAGGTCCTCTACAAAAGTTATATAAATTATGGCCCTAGGGTCAAAATTGGCCTCGCCCTAGGGATGGCCAGTTTTCCATAGAAACATATACTGAAAACTTTAAAAATCTTCTCCTCTGAAACTGGAAGGATCTAAGCTTTCATATTTGGCACATAGCATCATGTGCAGGTCTTGTACAAAAATTAGATAAATTATGACCCTGGGGTCAAAATTGGCCCCGTCCCAGGGGTAGCCAGTTTTCAATAGAAATGTATAGTGAAAACTTTGAAAATCTTCTTCTCTGAATCTACAGGGTTCTCAGCTTTTATATTTTACACATAGCATCATGTTCAGGTCCTCTACAAAAGTTATATAAATTATGTCCCTGGGGTCAAAATTGGCCCGGCCCCAGGGGTGCCTTGTTTTCTATAGAAACATATAGTAAAACTTTGAAAATCTTCTCCTCTGAAACTAGAAGGTTCTCAACTTTCATATTTGGCACATAGCATCATGTTGAGGTCCTCTACAAAAGTTGTATAAATTATGCCCCTGGGTCAAAATTGGCCCCGCCCCAGGGGTAGCCAGTTTTCGAAAGAAATGTATACATGTAGTGAAAACTTTGAAAATCTTGTCCTCTGAATTTACAGGGTTCTCAGCTCTCATATTTGACACATAGCATCATGTTCAGATCCTCTACAAAAGTTATATAAATTATGCCCCTGGGGTCAAAATTGGCCCCGCCCCAGGGGTAGTCCATTTTCAATAGAAACATATAGTGAAAACTTCAAAAAGCTTCTCCTCTGAAACTGGAAGGTTTTCAACTTTCACATTTTGTACATAGCATCATGTTATATATATTATGCCCCTGGGGTCAAAATTTGTCCTGCCCCAGGGCAAGCTACAGTTTTCTATAGAAACATCATAGTGAAAACTTTGAAAATCTTCTTCTCTGATTGTCTGGTGAGCTTGTTTCAAATTAATCTCTTGTCTTTTTTTTTATTTCAGTGTTTAGGTCTTAATAGTTACCATGGATATCCCAAAGGATCTGTCCGCTGAAAATGTCTCGTTTACCAAGGAGAAGAACATTCTCAATGATATTGCTCAAGAGACAAAGGACAAGCCTGGCTATGGCTCCATGACGGAGACTGAGCTCATGGAAAAAGTGGAAAATATTCTCTTAGAGAAGATAAAAGCTGGAGAGAAGCAAGCTTACTTTCAGCTTGGACTTTTTTATTATGAGCAGGTAAATAAACATTGAAAACAATATAAAGTTGCCAATTAGAGGCCTTTAGAATTTCATATTTCTGATCATATATACTTACAGTGCTATAGATGAGGGTGCATACTTGAATACTAAAATTGTAAAATCTCCAGCAAACCCTATATTGTGACCACTCTTTAGAATCGTCTCGAAGAGACGATTCTAAAGAGTGGTCACAGTATAGGGTTTGCTGGAGAAATAAAGGAGTTATTCTTGAAACTATTTTAATTTGCACATCTTATCTGGAGCACTGTACTTATTTACTAGCTTGTGCAATAACTAGAATTGTTTTTATACAAAAACTGATGTCTCCCTCAGCACATGGACAAAATTTACCAAAGTCCCATAACTCTGCAGAAAATCATCAAACCGGAACAGGAATAAGATATGCACGACTAGGCATGATTCTAATCAATCCTATGAAATTTAATGAATATCCAATTAAAGGTTTTGGAGAAACCCTGCAGTCAAAAATTTCCATGTAAAAATTTCAAAGTCCCTTAACTCTGCAGAAAATGGGAAGCATTGTTTATAACTCCAACATTATTAAAGCTAGAGTTATGATACTTGAGCATAACACTTCCTTCCATCATGCTCTTTCCATACATGAAACGTCATTCTAATAGCATCAGTAGAGCAAGAGTTTTTGATTGGACAAGAAAATGTAACAAAGGGCAAAAACTCCAAAAGTATTGAAGCCAGAGTTATGGCCCTTATACATGGCACTTCCTCTCATGCTCTGTCAATGTATGAAGTTTCAATCAAATGGCATTAGTCATGTAGGAGTTATCATCCAGACAAGAAAGTGTGAATAACAGACCTTGAATTGTGACCATGACCGTGAATTGTGACCTTGACCTTTGAAGAATGTGCCTAAATTCTGGTGTCTGCACATCACCTTGTTATGGAGAACATTTGTGCCACAGCATTTTGAAATCATTCCAAGGGTTTAAGAGATATGGAGCAGACACGAAGGGTATGGCTAAAAATATTTTACCTTGAGTTGTGACCTTGACCTTTGACCCACGTGTCTGAATCAAACGCTCTACACATCATCTTGTTGAGTCAAACATTTGTGCCAAAGCATTTTGAAATCCTTCCATATGTGTGAGAGTTATGAAGCGGACATGAGTGTGACAGACATACGGACGTTCTAACGGATTGAGTGTATGTGGCTATTCTTTTGTTCAAAATAGCCACACAAACTGAAAATAAACCACATAAAACTGACGAGAACAAAAGATCCTTTGTTCTCATGTAATTATCTAGTCACATAAACAGGAATTGTTAGAGCGGACAGACAGACAGACGGATGGATGGACAGCTCGACCAAAATCAATATAACAAATGGGGGGGACATAATGACTAACATTTTCATATTATATTGACTAGGATTAATGACTTGTTTGGTTGCAATATTCATGGGTTTTTGGTTTTTTTTATTTTTTTAAAAATCCAAACCAAAACAAAACAAACACAATTGCTTCAGATATTCTTAAATATAGATAAAACAACACATTGCAGATTATTATTCATTTTGAATTACTATTATTTAAAATTTTAATCAGCCTGTTGAAGCAGATTTACTTAATTATTCAATATTCTGTTGTGCAGTTTGGATTCGGAAGATTTATAATACATGTAGTGTCAAATGGGGTACAAATTAAGGACAATGGGGGCATTTATAATTTTGACAATTTAATGTTGAATTAGAAATTGGAAAAATGAAATCACTATCTATCACTGTGTTTGCACAATAGTATAACCTGATGCCTGCCCAATATCGTAATAATCTGAGTCCATTGTCCAGACCAACTTCAAAGGAGACACAAGTAGGCATTAATGTTAAACTATAAAGTGGCAAAAGCCTGTTGCGTGATATCACAACTTGCTTTGGGCATGAATATTCATGTCTCCATTAATATTGTCCAGACAAACATTTTAGGAAGAACACTAGCAAGTATATGTTCATATAAGGAATTCATGATGGCAATAGGAATGTCAGTGAAAACAGGTCAGAAGGGTGTTGTGTGCATGTAGTGTTTGTGCATGTGTATGTCTGCATGTGTCTGGTGCATGCATATGTGTGTCTGATGTGTGCATGCTTGTGTGAGCATACATGCGTCTGTGTGTTAAATGTCCATCTAAGAGTCTGATTAAGTGACCAGTTCATAAGTTCCCTTTATAATGTTGAGCATTAGGAAGGAAGCTGCTTCTTCCATTTTTAACGACTTTGGTATGTATACATGTACTGTGGCCAGGAATCAATCCCTCAACCTTCTGATTTCGAAACAGATGCTGTACCTATTGAGCTAACAGTGTCAGATAAGCCTCCACAGTATTTGTCATTTTAACCCTTTACTCCATGAATACGCCCTGCTATGCCTTTGCTAACAGGGTAGACCCAGATCAGGTGGGTCCCGAGGAGCCGTCTGATCAGGGTCTGGTCTGTTTGCTTATAAAGTAATAAATTAATATAAATATGATTATACAGTTTCTGACATGGACAAAAATTCCTGTGTTCATGTGCTAATTAATATAACAATCAATCTAATTAATATTCATGATGTCATTACTTATTAGTGTTGTTCTGATGATCGATTATAATCGATAATTGATTGGTTGAGCCTGACATCTGAGACAATCGATTGTTGTTTCAAATAATCGATGATCAGTTGGTATATTGCGCAATTTCCCATTCTTGTTATACACACCCATTCATCTGATTTATTAAGTCTTATCCTTTTCTAACCCTTTCCCTGTTTAACCCTTTTCCTGTTTAACCCTTTTCCTTTTTAACCCTTTCCCTGTTTAACTCTTTCCCTTTTTAATCTTTTCCCTGTTTAACCCTTTTCCTGTTTAACCCTTTTCCTGTTAACCCTTTTCCTGTTTAACCCATTTCCAGTTTAACCCTTTCCCTGTTTACCTCTTTCCCTGTTTAATCTTTTCCCTGTTTAACCCTTTCCCTGTTCAATGTTAATTCCAAATTCAAATACCTACTGCATATTTTTGAACAAAATAGTTATTATGAAATATGGAAGGTGGAAGATTGTAATAATTTTAGAAAGTAAAGAAACAGATCTATCAAATTTCATTAGCAAACAGAGCAGAGGTGGATCAGACAGCTCCTATAGGAGCCATCTGATCAGGGTCTACTCTGTTTGCAGATGCGTGAAAATGCTTTTATATGAAGGAAAGAGTTAAAATGATAAGCTATTGGTATCTACTTTGATAAAATACTTGTTTGAAATTAAGTTAAAATATAACCAGCACTGATGATAGCCTGCAAACTGTAAAATGAGATGCTGAGTAATATTTGAAACAAGTGGAATTAAAGGACATTTCTTAGCCACAAAACACTCTGTATGCAAATCAGAACTGAAGGACATTTCCTAGCTATCAATGAAAAATACTGTATCCAAATCTGAATCAAAGGACATTTCCTATCAATGAAAAAGACAGTATCCAAATCCGAACTAAACGACATTTCCTATCAATGAAAAAGACAGTATCCAAATCAGAACTAAAGGACATTTCCTATCAATGAAAAAGACAGTATCTAAATCAGAACTGAAGGACATTTCCTATCAATGAAAAGGACTGTATCCAAATCTGAACTAATGGAAATTTCCTATCAATGAAAAAGACTGTATCCAAATCTGAATTAAAGGACATTTCCTATCAATGAAAAAGACTGTATCCATATCTGAATTAAAGGACAGTTCCTATCAATGAAAAAGACAGTATCCAAATCTGAATTAAAGGACATTTCCTATCAATTAAAAAGACTTTCAAAATCTGAATTAAAGGACATTTCCTATCAATGAAAAAGACTGTATCCAAATCTGAATTAAAGGACATTTCCTAACAATGAAAAACACTGTATCCAAATCTGAATTAAAGGACATTTCTTATCAATGAAAAAGACAGTATCCAAATCTGAATTAAAGGACATTTCCTATCAATGAAAAAGACAGTATCCAAATCAGAACTAAAGGACATTTCCTATCAATGAAAAAGACAGTATCTAAATCAGAACTAAGGGACATTTCCTATCAATGAAAAAGACTGTATCAAAAGCAGAACTAATGGACATTTCCTATCAATGAGAAAGACTGTATATCCAAATCTGAATTAAAGGACATTTCCTATCAATGAAAAAGACTGTATCCATATCTGAATTAAAGGACAGTTCCTATCAATGAAAAAGACAGTATCCAAATCTGAATTAAAGGACATTTCCTATCAATTAAAAAGACTTTCAAAATCTGAATTAAAGGACATTTCCTATCAATGAAAAAGACTGTATCCAAATCTGAATTAAAGGACATTTCCTATCAATGAAAAACACTGTATCCAAATCTGAATTAAAGGACATTCCCTATCAATGAAAAAGACAGTATCCAAATCAGAACTAAAGAACATGTCCTATCAATGAAAAAGACTGTATCCAAATCTGAATTAAAGGACATTTCTTATCAATGAAAAAGACAGTATCCAAATCTGAATTAAAGGACATTTCCTATCAATGAAAAAGACAGTATCCAAATCAGAACTAAAGGACATTTCCTATCAATGAAAAAGACTGTATCCAAATCTTAACTAAAGGACATTTCCTATCATTGAAAAAGACTGTATCCAAATCTAAATTAAAGGACAGTTCCTATCATTGAAAAAAACTGTATCCAAATCAGAACTAAAGGACATTTCCTATCAATGAAAAAGACAGTATCCAAATCTGAATTAAAGGACATTTCTTATCATTGAAAAAGACAGTATCCAAATCTGAATTAAAGGACATTTCCTATCAATGAAAAAGACAGTATCCAAATCAGAACTAAAGGACATTTCCTATCAATGAAAAAGACAGTATCCAAATCTTAATTAAAGGACATTTCCTATCAATGAAAAAGACAGTATCCAAATCTGAATTAAAGGACATTTTCTATCAATGAAAAAGACAGTATCCAAATCAGAACTAAAGGACATTTCCTATCAATGAAAAAGACTGTATCCAAATCTGTATAAAAGGACATTTCCTATATCAATGAAAAGGACAGTATTTTAATCAGAACTAAAGGACATTTCCTTTCAGTGGAAAAGACTGTATCCAAATCTGAATTAAAGGACATTTCCTATCAATGAAAAAGACAGTATCCAAATCTGAAGGACATTTATTTTAAATTTGCTCAGCTGGCTATAGCTTAACACTTTACTCTGTAAATATGCCTTTCTACATCTTTGCAAACAGAATAGACCCAGATCAGACAGCTCCTATAGGAGCTGTCTGATCACGATCTGCTCTGTTCGCTTATGATATAATATAGCTATGATTCTACAGTTTCTGCTATGGCAAAAAATTCTGTGTTATTCTGTGCTATTATAACAGTTAATCTAATTAATATTCATGATGTCATGATTTCTTACATGAATATTCATGAAGTAAAGGTTTAAGAATGTCAAACTATCTGATCTTGACAAGAAGTTGTATTACTGGATATTTTAGGTCATCATAAATGTTCATAGCAATTAATGTAGAGGTTATCCATGCAGTTATCCATCCCTTTGTACTTGTATCATTTTGCCTCTTTGCCAGTTACCGGTAAGTGCATTTGGGATCATTTTGATAACATTAGCTAAAGTTAATGTAATAGCAATTAGTAAACTTAGACCCTGATCAGACGACTGCTTCAGAAGCAATTTTATCTTGGTCTACAATGTTTAGCTACATGTTTAGGATAATAATGATACGGTGTGTTGGTAACTAATGAGTCGTACTAACTGTGCTGTTGAACTTGTCAACAAATGTAACAGAATTTAACAAGCTTTTCTGATTTTCTTGGGAAATGTTTTAGATATCCATTAATTATGTCTCCCCCCATATTTATATGGGGGAGACATATTGTTTTCGTGAGAGTTGTCTGTCTGTCCGTCTGTCTGTCTGTCCGTCTGTCTGTCACACTTTTTGTCCGGACGATAACTTCAATATGCCTGATGCCAGTTGATTGAAACTTCATATATGGAAAGAGCATAATGAGAGGAAGTGTCATGCACAAGGTCCATAACTCTGGCTTCACTAATATAGGAGTTATTGCCCCTTGTAAAAAAATAACACTTTTTGTCCGGACGATAACTCCTATATGGCTCATGCCATTGGAATGAAACTTCATATATGGAAAGATCATGACGAGAGGAAGTGTCATACACAAGGTCCATAACTTGGCTTCACTAATAATGGAGTTATTGCCCTTGTAAAAAAAATCCCAATTTTTTGTCCGGACGATAACTCCTATATGGCTCATACCATTGGATTGAAACTTCATATATGGAAAGATCATGACAAGAGGAAGTGTCATACACAAGGTCCATAACTCTGGCTTCACTAATAATGGAGTTATTGCCCTTGTAATTTTTTTTCACAATTTTTTGTCCGGACGATAACTCCTATATGGCTCATGCGATTGGATTGAAACTTCATACATGGACAGATCATGATAAGAGAAAGTGTCATGCTTAAGATCCATAACTCTTGTTTCTTTAATATTGGAGTTGTTGCCCTTTGTAAAAAAATCACAATTTTTTGTCAGGATGATAACTCCTATATGGCACATGCCATTGGAGTGAAGCTTCATTATCATACATGGAAAGATCATGATAAGAGAAAGTGTCATGCATAAGGTCCTTAACTCTGGCTTCAATAAATTGAGAGTTATTGCCCCTTGTACATTTGTTTAAGGCTTTCTTGTCCGGATGATAACTCCTACATGGCTCTTGCTATTGTATTGAAACTTCATACATGGAAAGAGCATGATGAGAGAAAGTGTCATGAACAAGGGCCATAACTCTGGCTTCAATACTTTTGGAGTTATTGCCCTTTGTTATATTTTTTGTCCGATCACTAACTCCTGTTCGACTGATGCAATTGGAATGACATTTCATTTATGGAAAGAGCATGATGAAAGTAAGTGTCGTGCACAAGTGCCATAACTCTGGTGTCAATATATTTGGAGTTATTAGCTGTTATCATTTTCTTCTTGAAAAATGTGGTGTGGAAAGCGCATAATGAGGGGAAGTATCAATCATCAAGTCCATAACATTTTTAGTGATTTCCCTTTACATATTGTTTTTATTAGAGGGGAGACATCCGTTTTTGTGACAAAAACCTCCAGTTTAAAATGCTGTATGGTTTAATGCTATCTGACAGATAAATTTCTGTGTACATTTTTACCCCCACCCCACCCATTGTTAGACAGGACATATAAATTGGCCTGTCCTTCCATCCAGGTGCAATTGGTATCAATATCATAGTTATCCTGACTATTGTATCTTGCTTGATGATATTAGACTTAAAGTTAGGTTATCTACAGTCTAATTGCGATAAATCGTATTTCGTTTTCTCGTAATGACGGGATAACTCGTAAGTATTGCAAAGTCCCAATACACTGCCTATTGTTTTCTATATACAAAAGATGCAAATATTAATAAATGTAAAACTCGGAAAATTCGAAAATTCGGATGTGTAGACAGGCCCCTACCTTCATTAATCACATTGTTTATGTCAGACTTACTTGAATTGGTGAGATTGACAGTGCTTAAGATTGTTGCACATCGTATTTTTCACACCTTTATGCTACAGCGTTCCTGCTCTATTGTTTATTTCTCACCTTTATCGGTTGTTACACAATGTGACACAGATAGGCCTAGTCAGCAATAGGCTGTCCAATTTTTGACCGATCTGAATTACTGAGGAGACTCTTTTACTAAATTAAGAAAGAAAAAAAAAATTGAACTGCATCAATATTCTACTGACTTTTTGTGTTGCCTATTCCTCAATTCCATGGACATACATGAGCGTGTGTGTAATTCACCTCCAGCATCACATACACAATCATAAATGTGTAGCCTACCCTATGTTTGATTTTGTTTCATTTAATTAAATCCGGATGAGAGACCGAGTCACTCGGTCTCTCATCCAGATCCAAGATATTTGATGCTCAGTCAACATTTTTACAAGGAATAAAAGCGAATTTGTGAAGTTTTAATAAAGGCATTAGAAGCAGACGGAATTCTTCACATGCGCAAATGTTCATAGCAGGCAAAGGGTTACAGGATGTAACTCGAGGTCAGTGAGGGTGTCAACAACCATCAGAAATCTCTCAAAATGCGACTGTTATTTAACACACCGTCCAATCGATTATGGTTACCCCATCGATAAAGCTGTGGTTACCTCGGGCAGCGAGAGTCGATTTAAAACGGTGAGTTTGTATTTTGCACGACAGACTCCTATTTTCAGAAGATCGACACTTCTTTGTATGCAGCCGTAAAAAGCAGTGTTTGCCGAACATGTTGGTGTAATATTTTCCCAATAGCATGCAGAATGGTGTATTAAATCAGTGAATCAACGTGGATCAATATGCCAAAACACCATTTTCCTTTCTTTTGGACTGAATATCTCCAATATATGACAAACTCACGTTAATCCAATGATATCGAAGGTAAATCAAAGTACTTTTCTGTCCATTCTATGTATATCATATTGCTTTGTTCAAAATCAAGGTAGTTACAGGTGTTTTCGTGTACTGAGTTGATGATCTAATGGCTAAGGTTACCCAATTTTGAAAAAATTATGGTTAAGGTTGACCCTAATTCTGGGCGCATTTAGGCTAAGGTTTACCCGACAACTAACATATGCAATATTACAGCATCTAAAGACACACGTCGTAATTTTTCCCTTGAACTTGAAACATAAGACCCACATATGTCATGTATATTCTGTTACTTGTGTTTAGCCAGTTATGTTCACTACAATTATTATTTCTAACGTGTAAATCGGGTTTGTACAAAGACGTACAACCTGATCGATTTCTCACAGTAATTATCCCCCTGTTTATTGTTTAAAAAAACAATTCTTTGTATTGAAGCACAAAACATGTAAACACAGGTCGGATGCTATATTTATCATGTGACACTTGGTTTGTGTTGGTACTGTATATCTTTATTATATCTATTTTTCCTTTTGTATTAAAATATCTTCATTGCTCATAGCATTGCAAACAGTCAGGAGACTTTTAACCTGGGTCTACACGCAAAACTACCTAACCCCTTATACTGTATTTATACTGTAAGGAGTTTGTCTAGTGTTGAATAGATCCATCATTCCCATGCTAATAGTTTTAAAAATGAAAGTTATTCAGCAAAAACAACACCACCAAAATCTATTGAGCATTTACTGAATTCCATTTGCTTTCACAGGTTAACAACCATAACCATGGATCGCTGCATGTACCAATGTTATTACTGCTATATGAAACACAATGCATTACCAGATAGCATCGATCATCTAGTTGAAGCACACAATTCTGTATGTTTAAAGTAAAGAGAACTAGAACTGGACGAATCATCTGGTGCTTTGGGGTATAGGACCAAAACATACGAACACATTATACCTATTGATGGTGATGTTTTTGTGTCGTCCAGTAACCGTGTTGGTATTTTCAAGGACAGTGACGGCAGAAAAAGAGGCATAGCCAAATCAATTTCATAATGTAGATATAACACTTTTTCTTCGAAGAAACAAACCAATGCGTCAAGTATTAGATCTAGCTCGATTTATACTGTCTGAATAACAAGAATACTTGGAAAAGTGTAACGATGAAGATGTTTGCGAGGACGAATCAAGTGTTTATTAATGATTTCACATAGGAGATTTGCAAAACATTCTTCAATATGTGCATTTTCTAGTAGCGGAAAGGACCCTTTTCTAGAAAAAACAATTCCATTTGCATAAAGGGGTCGATTATTTGGGCTTTAAAGAGGAGGTCCCTACAATGATCGCATATTTTCAATAATATCATAAAACGTGGTATTTGTTATGCTCTATCATTATTATGAAGGTTCCAAATTTGAACTTATATCGAAAAATGCCCATGTGATACAAATAAACCGATTTCCTCAATAACTGATAATTTTTGTTCTACAACACAATATTATCGACCTTTTCCGTAAACTCTTCCGCGTTTTGCCGATGATCTCCCGATCTCTCCATTGTTTACGTAATAGCTTTCTCGGAAGTGGTCGGAGAATCGCGAATAGGGCGAACAGTTACGAAACTAAAACTCAACCCGAATAAAACTGAAACATCGGGGAGTAAAACCGGGATCAGCGATTTCAAACACATGGATGTTTTGTCATTATAAACGGTAATTGAATGGGGCTTTTTGTGATATACTACTTTTCAGCATATAAACAAATGAGTTTTGTATATTTTAAGTGTTTATGAAACGCGTCAAATGTAGGGACATCCCCTTTAAAAGTAATTCACCCATACATACTCAAAATGAGTTGTGTATATATACAAATCTGATACCGTGTTTGCATTGAGAATAGTTTTAGCAAATCAATAACCGTCCTTACAATAGAGTTAAATACATTTATACATGTTGATAGCTCACCTAATTGTAAAATCATATAGGTGAACTTAGGTTGTTGAATGTTGTCTTTTTACAAACTCGATTCACACGTTAGAAATAATAATTGTTGTGAACATAATTGGCTAAATACAATTTACAGAATATACATGACAGTTGTGGGTCTTATGTTTCAAGTTCAAGGGGAAACATACGAAGTGTGTGTGTCTTCAGGTGCTGCAACACTGCATTTGTTAGTTGTTGGTAACCTTAGCCTAAATGATCCCAGATTTAGGGTGAACCTTAACCCTTTTGTTCTCAGCATTATTTTGGAAATTTGCATACTATTATTTATGAAAGGGTACTGATGTATGTAATCACTAATACTGTGTTTGTTATTTTTCTAAGACCCATAAAACTATATACCATTGAAGTAAATATTCCAAAATAGGGAATTAATATAATACATAAATACTTAAACTGCTCTGATCTAATATTTCGACCACTAAGGGCCTTTGTCAAAGATTATCATGTCAAAATACACGTCACATTTTTGTTACATGCATTCAGCCATAAAATCAAAGAGAATAATGTTGATCCAGCGTCGTCATGGTGACATTGGGTTGTTTTTTAAAATGTCATGACGTCATCAAAATGACATCATCAAATGACGTCATGGGTGCAACGACGTCATGCATGCATTAGCGCATTATCCTCTTTGATGTTACAGCCAAATGGTCTGTAGGTTCTCAGCCTCCATATCCAATCAGTTTCATGGATCTGTCTTTCAGTTCTACATGCATGGAACATCCGTTTCAAAACTACAAATCTCACATCATCACTGCTATGACCACCGATTCCAAAATGTCTATTTATTGGCTTCTCTCTCTCATGCCTCACATCACTCAAATGTTCTTTCATTCTCTCCCGAATTTCTCTCTCAGTTTCACCGACATACACCATTATATCGCATTTACTGCATTTAATTGCATATACTACATTTCTTTCTCTACAGTTAATATTAGTTGACACATTGTAAACTGATTGCCTATTTGTGTCACTTATACTTGACATTTCAAGAATACTGCAAGTAGCACAACCCTGAGAACAGAATGTATTGCTTGGTCTAACAATCCTGTTAGTTTTTGAATGCACCAGTGTGTCACATAGATTTTTATCACGCCTGAATGCTACGATTGGCAGTTGTTGGAATACTTCTTTAAGTCGATCTGATTGATGCAAAACTTTTGAATGTTTGTTTACAATGTAATGTATATTCGGTAGCAGATTTGAATACGTCAAAACTAAAGGGACCCTATTCATTTTCCTGTTAGATCTAACTGTTTGTTTCTTTACTAATGTGGCAGATCTGTCAAGTTTATCCACCCTTACCAACTGATTTTCTATCATCCTACCACTATATCCTCTCTTCCTTAACTGACCCTTGAGTTTATTTCTTTCTCTAATATAGTCCGATTCTCTTTCACATATACGCTTAATTCTTAGTCCCAAACCATATGCTATGCTCCTTTTTGTACTAGGAGGATGGCAGGAAGAATTATTAAGGTACAGCTGTTTGTCTGTTGGTTTTACATAAAGATCTGTGTATATATGACCATTGTCTATTTTAACTAGAGTATCCAGAAATTCTATCTGATCCAAACCATATCTAAGCTCTATACTAATATTCGGGTGAATACTGTTTGCATGTTTCGCAAAATCTTCCAGTTCTTGAACTGTACCATCCCAGATCCCGAAACCATCATCAATGAATCTCTTGTAAAACATTGGCACTTTTTTGTGTGACATCAATTCTTCATCCCATTTCCTCATATATGAACAAGCAAAATTCTTTCCTAATTTTGAACCAATTGCCACCCCATCTTTTTGTATGAAAGTTCTATCTCCAAAAGAAAATGTGTTGTCTTCTCCTCTGAAACCAGAAGGTTATTAGCTTTCATATTTGGCACATAGCATCATGTTCAGGTCCTCTACAAAAGTTATATAAATTATGACCCTGGGGTCAAAATTGGCCCCGCCCCAGGGGTGGGCAGTTTTCAATAGAAACAAATAATGAAATCTTTGAAAATCTTCTCCTCTGAAACTGGAAGGCGCTTAGCTTTCATATTTGGCACAGATCATCATGTTCAGGTCCTCTACAAAAGTTATATAAATTATGCCCCTGGGGTCATAATTTTGGGGCCGCCCCAGGGGTGGGAAGTTTTCAATAGAAACATATAGTAAACCTTTGAAAATCTTCTCCTTTGAAATCAGAAGTTTCTCAGCTTTCATATTTGGCACATAGCATCATGTTCAGGTCCTCTACATAAGTTATATAAATTATGCCCCTGGGGTCAAAATTGTCCCCGCCCCAGGGATGGGCAGTTTTCAATAGAAACAAATAGTGAAATCTTTGAAAATCTTCTCCTCTGAAACTGGAAGGCGCTCAGCTTTCATATTTGGCACAGAGCATCATGTTCAGGTCCTCTACAAAAGTTATATAAATTATGCCCCTGGGGTCAAAATTGGGGCTGCCCCAGGGGTGGGAAGTTTTCAATAGAAACATATAGTAAACCTTTGAAAATCTTCTCCTTTGAAATCAGAAGTTTCTCAGCTTTCATATTTGGCACATAGCATCATGTTCAGGTCCTCTACAAAAGTTATATAAATTATGCCCCTGGGGTCAAAATTGTCCCCGCCCCAGGGGTGGGCAGTTTTCAATAGAAACAAATAGTGAAATCTTTGAAAATCTTCTTCTCTGAAACTGGAAGGCTCACAACTTTCATATTTGGCACATAGCATCATGTACAGGTCCTCTACAAAAGTTATATAAATTATGCCCCTGGGGTCAAAATTGTCCCCGCCCCAGGGGTGGGCAGTTTTCAATGTAAACAAATAGTGAAAACTTTGAAAATCTTCTTCTCTGAATATGGAAAGTTCTCAGCTTTCATATTTGGCACATAGCATCATGTATAGGTCCTCTACAAAAGTTTTATGAATTATGGCCCTGGGGTCAAAATTGGCCCTGCCCCAGGGGTGGGTAGTTTTCAGCAGAAACATATAGAGAAAACTTTGAAAATCTTCTCCTCTGAAACTGAAAGGTTCTCAGCTTTAATATTTGGCTCATAGCATCATGTTCAAGTCCTCTACAAAAGTTATATAAATTACGCCCCTGGGGTCAAAATTGGCCTGCCCCAGGGCCGGCTAGTTTTCTATAGAAACATATAGTGAAAACTTTGAAAATCTTCTCCTCTGATTGTCTGGTGAGCGCTTCAGGGCCATTCTGGCCCTCTTGTTTCTTTTGTATTAGCATATTCAAATTACAAAAAATCTGTATATAATTAATATTCATAATATGCAAATGAGCTCAAGCGACCGAAAAATGACATTTTTTTGTTTTTCCTCTTATAAAACTGTTTCAAACTTCTTTTTTTTGTGTGCAAATTTCTTCAGTCTGAATAAGCTTTACTATGTTGTTTAGGTATATTTTATGACAAATGTCAAAGTTATTTGTAGTTTGGGGGGCTTTGTTTTGAAAATGAAAACGGATATATAGATCCTAATGGAACTGTTTATTCATGGTTGCCACCAAGGACGGGGTTGTTTACAACTGTCCAGTGATCTAAATCACCCCATTGATAGTCAGGATTTTGGGTCTGTGGGGTGCTGAAATGCATTTGCTTGGTTCTGGATCTGATTTGATCATTTCTGCCGAGTAATCGTCTTCTACAACCAAGACCACGCCCACTCGCAACCCCTACCCCTGAGGCAGAAGAGACGGGGTTGAAAATACAGTGTGATCTGTTTCAGAGCTGTTTGAATCTCTAAAGGACGTTTCCGATACAGACCCGTCTTCTAAGTCACCTTTTACGCCGAAAAAATCAGTATAATCGCTATCAGAACCATTGGGCATTGATGAAATGGTTCGCTGATCTTCCTCGGCAGAAAATCGCACCCTTTGGGTCATTATTCGCCTTCAAAAAACCCTCAAAAATGCGATTTTTTGTTTCGTTTTTGATACGTTTGTTTACAGAGACATTCACTTCCGCTTACACGGTGTCATGGTACCGATTTGCTTATTAAAATTGTCTGCTATGGTAATAGATCCAACGAACATATAGAAGCGCGCTTGAGAACGAAAGGGTTAACCACCAAATTTTCAAATTTGGGTAACCTTAGCCATTTGAGCATCAACTCAGTACACGAAAACACGTGTAACTACCTGAATTTTGAACGAAGCAAGATAATAGTCAAAGGAAAGACAGAAAAATACTTCGATTTACCTTCGACATCGTTGGATTAACGTGAGTTTGTCATATATCGGTGATATTCAGTCCCAAAGAAAGGAAAATGGTGTTTTGGCATATTGATCCACGTTGATTCACTGATTTAATACACCATTCTGCATGCTATTGGGAAAATATTACATCAACATGTTCGGCAAACACTGCTTTTTACGGCTGCATACAAAGAAGTGCCGGTCTTCTGAAAATAGGAGTCTTTAGGAGCAAAATACAAACTCGCCTTTTTAATCGACTCTCGCTGCCCGAGGTAACTACAGCTTTATCGACGGGGTAACCATAATCGATTGGACCGTGTGTTCAATATGCACATAACTTTCAACAATCATTCACCAGGATTGTGGGAAGGGAAATTTGGACAATATTTCAAAATATATGAGCAGATGATTTTTGTGTGTGTGTCAGCATTGTAAGTGTTAAGAAACTGAAATGAAAAGGTGTTTAATGTCGTAATTTGTTCCAAGATAAGTGCAGGTAAGGTTTGACTACTATTTCATGCAGTTGTACCCTTAACACTGTACATTGAGTATTTTTTATGATACATCGAAAATTACGACTGTTAAGTCACAGCCGACCTGTGAAGTGAAAATGCAAATACTCAGAACATGAGATAATTCGGATTTTATATGCAGTCCGACAAGCATCCGAGTTATCGTGATTAGACTGTATTTGTTTGGAAGTAATACAGATCAAGTGCGGCTTTAGTTGCATTCTACCTATTTTTTCTAGGAGTTAGTATACAGCTGTTTATAAAAATTCAGTTTTCTGAAATGTTTATGTTGTCAGAGCTACAGATCTACTCAAATACTAAAATCGTCATTTCTCCACCAAACCCTATACAGTTACTGTGACCACTCTTTAGAACCATCTCTTTGAGATGATTCTAAAGAGTGGTCACAGTATAATAATAATAATAATAATAATATAATAATAATAATGACTTTATTTCAAGAGGGTAACACAATTAGTACAGACAGCAAACTATATATAAATCTCCCTTGTGGCCCTCAAAAGAATGTACAATATTTGAAATACATGTACATGTATTTACAAAAATGCAAAAACAAAGAACATACTATTACTTTCAATAGTAACAAACATGACTAATATTAGTATAGTATAGGGTTTGATGGAGAAATAAAGAGGTTATTCCTGAAAATTATTTAATCTGTGCATCTTATCTGGAGCTCTGTGTTGTAGTTAACCCATTCCCTCATGTTGACGCCTTTCTATGCCTCTGTAAAAGCCACCTTTTGAAACCATTGTGATAAATAGAGCATTTGTTTCATAGGAGTAAATGCTCTATTTATCACAATGGTTTCCCAACTTGTGTAGTTCTAAACTTTACCCTTTTGATAGTAAATGCATCTCTCTGTAGATTTATTTAAAGAAATTGGGTCTAAAAATAGCATATCAGGGAATGGGTTAAGCATATTGAGTCAAACCTTGTTGTATGAATGTTTTATGGTCATACAGATTAGGTTTGACTACAGTTGCGTTTTACTCACTTTTTCCGATGTCATAGTCTCTTCTGGACATTTTTTATCATGCCTCAAGATATTGAACTAAAACTTTCTATATGGCTTTGGCTTGATGTAATACAGATCAAATTTGACTTTAGTTTCATGTGACCTACTTCTTCTGGGGTTATGTCTCCTTATTAAATGTTAGTTTCCAGTACTTAATTGTCATACTGTTCAATGTCATCATATATCAGAACTCCAGATAAGATGCATAAAATTAATCATTTTCAAGAATAACTCCTTTATTACTCCATCAAACCCTATACTGTGATCACTCTTTAGAATCTTCTCTTCGAGACGATTCTAAAAAGTGGTCACAGTATAGGGTTTGGTGGAGAAATGACGATTTTAGTATTTGGGTACACACCCTTATCTGTAGCTTTGATATATTGAGCCAAAACTTAGTGTACAAATGTATGACTTTGTTGTGAAGTAATGCAGTTTGATATTGACTTTTGTTGTATTTGACATTCTGTTTTCAGAAATAATTGCCATTTGACAGGTGTAAATTTTCCATTTGTGATACTCTCATTTAATAGAATGAAATAATTATTACGAGAGCAAACACTGAGCAGTTGACCTCTTGTCTAGTGATCAGGCTTTTTGCTCAAGCTCCGAAGTATCATTTTGAAAGTTTTGACACAGCAATTGACTGGCAGATAGAATCTTTTTAAAATTCAAATAAAATATGTTATATTTGTAATGAAATGATATAATGACTAAATATTTATTTAGTGTATTGACATTTGTTAGGTTGATATATGTTTAGGTTTTCTTTTGTATAGGGTATCATGGACAAGGCTTTGATATTCTTCGAGCGCTCAAAGGAATTTGACTTCCAGTCACAATACATGTTGGGCATCATGCTGTTCGATGGGATAGGATGTACGCCTAGCATGGTGAGTATCTGCAGGGTGCATCATACATAAACTTTAATTATCTTCTAAGGGATGGGCAAGAGCCCAAGTTTTTGTGTCACTGAGTCACTGAGTCCCCTAACCAAATGGGCTAGAATGATGGTCAGGTTAAAGAAATATGCTATGTGCTTAAGAAAGGTCTGTAATCATCTGACCTCGTGGTATTGATACATCAAATGAATTAGGATTGATCATCAAATGATACTCAGTTTCAGTCTCATGACTGAATTAAATGTGAAGTCTTCTGAAATAATCTCACTGATAGTCTTTACTTTTAACCCTTCGCTTGCTGTTCATGTCAATATACCTACCAGTAAATAGTGAAGACCCAGATGAGACAGCTCCTTCAGGAGCTGTCTCATCAGGGTCTGCACTATTTACAAATTGATTGTTCAACCAGTGCACTCCACAGCAGTGATTTGCACAGGGAAATAATTGTAGACAGTGAAGGTATAATTATGTAATTATACAACAGGACATGAGTAAAGAAGAAGAAACGTATTTTAATGTTCAGCAAGAGATGGGTTAATATTGCATTACTACAGGTGCGTCGGTTTGGAGCCTTTGATTGACAGGTGACAAGCCCCGCCCCCTGTGACATCACTGCGTCTCCGTGTCATTGACGCCACGTAACAGTGAATCACGCTTAGCCCCTCTCCCTAGAAGGGATGAGTCATGGGACGAGTCATCGTTTATATATAGTAACGGAGCGTGAGAACGGTCATTCGCTTCTTTTGCGTCAACGTGGCACGGAAAAATTCCAGCCGGAAATGTCCCGACCATATCGAGAGAAAAATATGCCACGTCCGCTACCTGGCACGGAAAATTCCCATTACATCCTAACCCTTTTCTAAAGAAACGTACGTTAACCGTACTTTTCTGACGTAGACGGAAAATTATCAGCCTCCGCCGGAAATGCTATAACCTTTTATAGAAAAGACGCTAACGGTACTCACCATCGCCACGCTGACGTCGGAAACGGTACATCCGTATACGGAAAAGGATGCTATCTTTCCCGCCAAAGCCGTCCATGGTTATAAATACCGACGCCCAGATACCTTTTTTTTACTAATCTCGATTTTGACGCCCGTGTCTAGTGTACTCTAAACGGATAGTTCTTTTTGGAATAAATATCCAGCAGTCGCCAGAAAAAAAGTAAGTAAACCGTCTTTCTCTCTCCTTTCCTTTATACCTTATGGATGAATCTACTATAATAGCCAGTCTTTATAGGGTGGATCTAGACCTAACTCCCCTTCTCTTCCGGGTCTACATCGCTTGACACGTCCATAACCTAATCGTCGAAAATAAAACGAAAGTCCAACTTAGATGATCGTCACTGTCAGCAGACCGCATTTTCCCCATTCAGCGAAAGGGCAGCTAAGTGATTAACTAACCGTAGCCATGGCGAATGTTTACATTCCGATTGAACCCTTAACCTATACTTTTACCTCTTTTCCGTTTTTAAAACCTAAAACTCAAAACGTGATTCAATCGTCCGTAGAAAAATTCGTCGTTTTTTTTAAAAACGTATCATCATTTATTTTAAAATACCAGTGGCAATTAGTTTGGAAACTATTCTCTTTTTTCTCTTTCAAATCGCTAAAGTTTCATCACCGTCGAATTAGAAAAAGTAAGATATCCAGCTCTGGCGGTGTAACTACCTCTCATCAGAATCTCTACCGAGTTCACCCTTCCTTCACCTTTTTACCTCTAGAAAATGACAAAAGCACCGACTTTCAGCTCCAAACTGATAGTTATTTTATAGCTGACTACGGGTTTCTAACTGACGAAGGAGACACGCGCTACTTTAGATTAGATGGCTATCTTAGAACCCAACAGAACTGTACTTAACCACGATTATGCAGATGAGACCCATTTTCCTACCTCACATCGTGATCCAAAACTCAGTCGATACTCTCCAGATACATAAAGGTTAATGCTTATGACTGATGGTATACCTTTGTAGACAACCCTAAGGAAGGATGTTGCCTAATAAATTTCACCCACTTAAAGTATCCTCCTCTTTACTTTTTAATATACTTAATCTCTCTTTTTTTTTTCACATCAAATTGGAAAAATCTTGTAATTTCGGATTAGAAACAAAACGATACATTTAGTAGATGAAATTCTCTGAGCAGATGTCAAGTCAGGTACAGATCCTCGTGTTTTACCCGTCGGATATTGATGGAAGTCAGAGAAGGGTTAATGCAAGATTAGACAATTGTAAGAAGCGTGTATACCATTTCTAATTATGCTACCATTATTGTAAAAGCGTGACCGGCTTGTTAAATGCATCAAGATCTGAAGCTGAGTTGATTCTGAGGTTCATTTGATTTTTCATTTCAGAATTATGGCCATTGTCCTTTAAAAATATGCAAATAGTTTGTCTGCTGTTTTCTGGGAAAACTATTTGAGAGATATTAATGAAACTTCACACAAATGTTTAATGCATCAAGGTCTGAAGCTGAGTCGATTCTGAGGATCATTTGATTTTTCATTTCAGAGTTATGGCCATTGTCCTTAAAAAATATGCAAATAGTTTGTCCGCTGTATTCTGGAAAAAACTATTTGAGAGATATTAATGAAACTTCACACAAATGTTTAATGCATCAAGATCTGAAGCTGAGTCAATCCTAAGGTTCATTTGATTTGTCGTTTCGGAGTTATGGCCCTTGTATTTAAAAAATAATGCAAATACATGCAAATAGTTTGTCCGCTGTTTTCTGGGAAAACTATTTGAGAGATATTAATGAAACTTCACACAAATGTTTAATGCATCAAGATCTGAAACTGAATTGATTCTGAGGATCATTTGATTTTTCGTTTCAGAGTTATGGCCCTTGTCCTTAAAAAATAATGCAAATACATGCAAATAGTTTGTCTGCTGTTTTCTGGGAAAACTATTTGAGAGATATTAATGAAACTTCACAAAAATGTTTAATGCATCAAGATCTGATGCTGAGTCGATTTTGAGATTTATTTGATTTGTTGTTTTGGAGTTATGGCCCTTTTACTTAAAAAATAATGCAAATATATGCATATAGTTTGTCCGCTGTTTTCTGGCAAAACTGTTTGACAGATCTTAATGAAACTTTATACACATGTTTAATGCATCAAGACCTGAAGCTAATTCGACTCTGAGGATCATTTGATTTGTTGTTTCGGAGTTATGGCCCTTGCACTTAAAAAAATAATGCAAATCTATGCAAATATGAGGATGGCCATAGCTTTTTCATTTGAAATGATATTTGCTTCAATTTTTTTATATGGTTAAACCTTGATGTGAATTTTCACATATATTGCGGGGTTTTGATATGTCATTTTATTCTAAAGTTATGGTCCTTGAACTTTGTGTGTTCGTTGCTTTGTTTGTCGGTCAACTTTTAGTTTGTCTGTTGTTTTCTGGGAAAACTATTAAAATGATATAAATGAAACTTAACACAATTTTTTTTAATGTTTTAAGCAACAAAATTTGAAGCTGAGTTTATTTTGAGGTTCATTCAGTTTGTCTTTACAGAGTTATGGCCGTTGCACTTTACAAAATCTGCAAAAATGAGGATTAGCTGTAACTTTTTTATTTAATAAGATATTCACTTCATTTTTAGCTCACCAGAGCACAAAGTGCTCAAGGTGAGCTATTGTGATACCCCTGTGTCCGGCGTCCATCGTCCGTCTGTCCGTCTGTCTGTCCTTCCGTCTGTCTGTCCGTCAACAATTTCAAACGACTTCTTCTCTGAAACCAACTGCCCAATTGTAACCAAACTTGGTCAGATACATACTGTGGGTGGGTGCTTCAAAAGTTGTTAAAAGATAGTGGGTGGGGTCATCGGTCCTGTTGCCATGGCAACCGTACACAATATCTAGAAAAATCTTCTTCTCCAGAATGACTTGTCTGATTTGAATATAGTTTTCACCAAAATGTTTCTCAGTTGATAGACTTTAAAAGTTGTTAAAAGAATTTTGATCCGGCAAAAAACATGGCCGCCAGAGGGCTTTGTCATTTTTTCCATATATGGTAATATGGAATTTTCATAGGAAAATCTTTAAAAATCTTTTTCTCGGAAACTGTAAAGCCTAGACCTTTGATATTTGGTATGTAGCATGATCTTATGGTCCTCTACAAAGATTGTTCAAATTATGGCCCCCGGGCCAAAAATGGCCCCACCCAAGGGCTTATTAGTTTTTCATAGGAAAATCTTGAAAAAATCTTCTTCTCTGAAACTGTAAGGCCTAGACCTTTGATATTTGGTATGTAGCATGATCTTATTGTCCTCTACAAATATTGTCCAAATTATGACACCCGGGCCAAAAATGGCCCCGCCCAAGGGCTTATCAGTTTTTCATAAGAAAATCTTTAAAAATCTTATTTTCTGAAACTGTAAGACCTAGACTTTTGATATTTGGTATGTAGCATGATCTTATAGTCTTCTACAAATATTGTTCAAATTATGACCCCCGGTCTGAAAATGGCCCCGCCCAAGGGCTTATCAGTTTTTCATAGGAAAATCTTTAAAAATCTTATTTTCTGAAACTGTAAGACCTAGACTTTTGATATTTGGTATGTAGCATGATCTTATGGTCCTCTACAAAGATTGTTCAAATTATGACCCCCGGGCCAAAAATGGCCCCGCCCAAGGGCTTATCAGTTTATCATAGGAAAATCTATAAAAATCTTCTTCTCTGAAACTGTAAGGCCTAGACCTTTGATATGTGGTATGTAGCATGATCTTATGGTCCTCTACAAAGATTGTTCAAATTATGACCCCCGGGCCAAAAATGGCCCCGCCTAAGGGCTTATCAGTTTATCATAGGAAAATCTTTAAAAAATCTTCTTCTTTGAAACTGTAAGACCTAGACCTTTGATATTTGGTATGTAGCATGATCTTATGGTTCTCTACAAATATTGTTCAAATTATGACCCCTTGGCCAAAATTGGCCCCGCCCAAAATCTTTAAAAATCTTTGTGGTCCTCTGCCAAGAATGTTTAACTTATTACCCTGACCACTGGGCAAAACTTGGCCCTGCCCCAGGGCTTATCAGTTTTTCTTTGGAAAAATATAAATATTTTTCTCTGAAACCATAAGGCTTAGACCTATAATTAATGGCATATTTCTCTACCAAAGGTGTACACATGATTTCTTGTGGTCAAAAATGGCCCGCCCCTGGGGTTATGTCTGGTGAGCGCTTCAGGGCCTCATGGCCCTCTTGTTTCCATATATGGTAATGTGGAATTTTCATAGGAAAATCTTTAAAAATCTTCTTCTCTGAAACTGTAAAGTCTAGACCTTTGATATTTGGTATGTAGCATGATCTTATGGTCCTCTACAAAGATTGTTCAAATTATGGCCCCCAGGCCAAAAATGGCCCCGCCCAAGGGCTTATCAGTTTTTCATAGGAATATCTTTAAAAATCTTCTTCTCTCAAACTGTAAGGCCTAGACCTTTGATATTAAGTATGTAGCATGATCTTATGGTCCTCTACAAATATTGTTCAAATTATGACCCCTGGGCCAAAAATGGCCCCGCCTAAGGGCTTATCAGTTTTTCATTGGAAAATCTTTAAACATCTTCTTCTGTCAAACTGTAAGGCCTAGACCTTTGATATTTGGTATGTAGCATGATCTTATGGTCCTCTACAAATATTGTTCAAATTATGACCCCCGGGCCAAAAAATGGCCCCGCCCAAGGGCTTATCAGTTTTTCATAGGAAAATCTTTAAAAATCTTCTTCTGTCAAACTGTAAGGCCTAGACCTTTGATATTTGGTATGTAGCATGATCTTATGGTCCTCTACAAATATTGTTCAAATTATGACCCCCGGGCCAAAAAATGGCCCCGCCCAAGGGCTTATCAGTTTTTCATAGGAAAATCTTTAAAAATCTTCTTCTCTCAAACTGTAAGGCCTAGACCTTTGATATTTGGTATGTAGCATGATCTTATGGTTCTCTACAAATATTGTTCAAATTATGACCCCCCCGGGCCAAAAATGGCCCCGCCCATGGGCTTACCAGTTTTTCATTGGAAAATCTTTAAAAATGTACTGAAACTGTAAGGCCTAGACCATTGATATTTGGTATGACTAACATGATCTAATGGTACTCTATAAATATGTAGCTGTGGCTTGTGGTCGTCTGCCAAGAATGTTTAACTTATGACCCTGACCACTGGGCGAGACTTGGCCCTGCCTCAGGGCTTATCAGTTTTTCATTGGAAAAATATGAAATATTATTTTTCTCTGAAACCATAAGGCTTAGACCATTAATTAATGGCATAATGCTTTGCCTTGTGGTTCTCTACCAAGGTTGTCCACATGATTTCTTGTGGTCAAAAATGGCCCCGCCCCTGGGGTTATCTCAGGTGAGCGCTTCAGGGCCTCATGGCCCTCTTGTTTAAAAAAATAGTATCACCTTAATATGGAAATCAAGATCTGAAGCACAGATTAGAAAATGTCAACACTTATAAGGCATGTTGAATCAGAGAAATTTTGCAAGTGGGCGTATTATGTACCGTATGCCATACTTTTGTTTTATATGGTTAAACCTTAATGTGAGTTTTCACATATATTGTGGGGGTTTTGATATGTCATTTTATTCTAAAGTTATGGTCCTTTAACTTTGTGTGTTCGTTGCTTTGTTAGTCGGTCATCTTTTAGTTTGTCTGTTGTTTTCTGGGAAAACTATTAAAATGATATAAATGAAACTTAACACAAATGTTTTAAGCAACAAAATTTGAAGCTGAGTTTATTTTGGGGTTCATTCAGTTTGTCTTTACAGAGTTATGGCCATTGCACTTTACAAAAATCTGCAAAAATGAGGATTAGCGGTAACTTTTTTATTTAATAAGATATTCACTTCATTTTTAGCTCACCTGAGCCAAAGGCTCAAGGTGAGCTATTGTGACCGCCTGTCGTCCGTCGTCCGTCTGTCCGTCTGTCCGTCTGTCCGTCTGTCCGTCTGTCCGTCTGTCCGTCCGTCTGTCCGTTCACTTTTATTTCAAATGACTTCTTCTCCTAAACCACTGGGAGGATTTCAACCAAATTTCACAGAAATGTACCTTAGGATGTCCTCTATCAGTTTTGTTAAAATCATGACCCCCGGGCAAAAAATGGCCCCGCCCCACTACTTTTACAGGTTTTTTTTTTAAATCTTTAAAAATCTTCTTCTCTGAAACCACAATTTCTAGAGCTTTGATATTTGGTATATAGCATCATCTAATGGTCCTTTACCAAGTTTGTTAAAATGATGACCCCCGGGCCAAAAATGGCCCTGCCCTGGGGCTTGTAGTTTTTACATAGACTTATATAGGGAAACCTTTAAAAATCTTTGTCTGAAACCACATAATCTAGAGCTAAGATATTATGTATGAAGCATCACCTAATATACCACTACCAGGTGTGTTCAAATAATGACCCCTGGGCCATAAATGGTCTCACCCTGGGTTTTTATGCTACTTAACATCAGAATCTGTAACACTTAAAAGGTAATTTCCTCACAGTTATTTCCCTTGTCCCATCAGCATAGCCATAAGGGACAAAGGGAGATAACTGCATTGGAGTGCTAGAGTATCATTCTATTTATAACTATTTATAGTAAAATGTTGAAGGTGAATCAGTGTAGCTGTTTTAGAAGGCATAGAAACATCTATCAAATTCCATTAGCAAATAACAGACCTTGATCCTATAGGAGCCACCTTATCTGGGTCTACTCTGTTTGCAGATGCATGAAAACAAGTTTATATGAGAGAAATTAAGGGTTAAATATCAACTCCAGATCCTAAACTGCAGACCAGCAGCAGTTCAAAGATTATAGCTGCTAGGCAGTAAAATCTCTCCAGGTCAATGCCTGACTCTTAACTCTTTGCATGCTAGTGGTGAAACTGTGATTACCTATGCCAACAGTTTGGATCCAGATGAGAGGCCGCATACTGCGGCATCTCATCAGGATCCAAACTGTTTGTCATCTTAACCATATTTTTGCAAAAAAATGAAAGTAAGTTTATTTTAAGAATTGAAGCAGATGACAATAACTTTTTGTTGCAGACGAAACATTAAAGGCATTTTGACCTATTAACCCCAGTGTGTAGTGTGAGTGTCTTCCAATGTCTCTCAAATTAGATGTGAGAGATATAGGAAAGTAACAATTCAGCCAATCAAGGAAAATGATCACCATCTAGACTTTTGATCTGGGTCCAAACCCAACTGATGTAAGTCATGGTAATGTTTAAGAAAACTGTGAAAACATGATTATGCAATGGCCCAACTGATATAAGTCATGATAATCCCCCCCCCCCCCCCCCCCCCCCCAACAATGATAGGTGTTAAACTTACTACTGTGGATTAAGTCTGCTGCCCCAAAAAGCATCTTAAATATAACTTTTTTTTATAAAATTTGATGACAACACATTAAAAAGTCCTAAAATGTCTGAATCTTGTATGATATTAATGAAATAACTGAGTAAATATAACTTAATTATAACAGTAGACGTAACTCTTCTCAATTTCAATTGTTAAAAATACTAATGACCCATTTAATTGAATTATCGTCAGATATTCACACCTAGAGCTAGACTTATTTCTAAACACCTACTAAAGACTACTTTTGTTTGCTAATGTTTAAAAAAATTGTTAATGCCATAAATAGAAGTTTTAGCTTTGAAAAAAACTGTAAAATCAAATCTATATCTTGTCAAATGTAAAAAGAGCAGACCCTGATCAGACAGCTTCTATAGCAGCCGTCTGATCTAATCTACTCTTATTTTTAATGTGTAAAACACATTATTTCTCTGAAGAGAAGTTTTTGCTTTGACAAAAACTGTAGAATCCGATCTATATTGTGTCAAAAGAAACAGAAGACCCAGATCAGACAGCTTCCATAGGAGTTGTCTGATCTGAGTCTACTCTGTTTGCTAATGCATAAAAACAGCTTTATATGAGGGAAAGGGTTAAACGATTTTTAAAGATATTCTTATTGGTCATTTCACACAAAAACTGGCATTATGTACTGCCTAGCACTCTATTTGCCTATATACCTGGGTCAAGGTATAATTGCATAGCTTTATTGAAGTCATTTGAATTTCTCAAAGACCAGTTTTAGGCATTTTGAGCTAAGGCAAAAATGGCACAAGTTGTAAACAGTTTAGATCTTGGTCAACTAGTCACTTGGTATTAGTTCTGAATTCAGTTCAAGTTTATTCAGCAGTGAAAGGGTGAAAGCAGTGCACTAAGCTTATTTCATCTGCTAGAAATGTTGTCCACTGAAAAATTAACATGTCAATATACATGTATTACTGTAACTCAGGTGAGCGATATAGGGCCAATGGCCCTCTTGTTTATAGGAAAATCTACAAAAATCTTCTTCTCTGAAACTGTAAGGCCTAGACCTTTAATGTTTGGTATATTATGAGTATGATCTAATGGTCCTCTACAAATTTTGTTCAAATTATGACCCCTTGACCAAAAATGGCCCCGCCCCGGGGCTTATCAGTTTTTCAAAGGAAAATCTTTAAAAATCTTCTTCTCTGAAACTGTAAGGCCTAGAGCTTGATATTTGGTATGTAGCATGATCTAATAGTCCTCTACACAGTTTGTTCAAATTAAGACCCCGGACAAAATATGGCCCTACCCTGGGGCTTATCAGTTTTTAACTCACCTGGCACAAAGTGCCAAGGTGAGCTATTGGGATGATCCTATGTCCGGCGTCGTGCGTCGTGCGTATGTGCGTCGTGCGTATGTGCGGGCGTCAACAATTTACTTAAACATCTTCTTCTCTGGAACTACAAAGCCAAGAGCTTTGATATTTGGTATGTAGCATCATCTAATGATCCTCTACTAAGATTGTTCAAATTATGACCCCTGGGCCAAAAATGGCCCCGCCCCGGGGCTTATAAGTTTTTCATAGGAAAATCTTTAAAAATCTTCTTCTCTGAAACTGTCAGGCATAGACCTTTGGTATTTGGTATGTAGCATGATCTAATGGTCCTCTACTAAGATTGTTCAAATTATGACCCCTGGGCCAAAAATGGCCCCGCCCCGGGGCTTATCAGTTTTTCATAGGAAAATCTTTTAAAAATCTTCTTCTCTGAAACTGTAAGGCCTAGACCTTTGATATTTGGTATGTAGCATCATCTAAAGGTCCTCTACTAAGATTGTTCAAATTATGACCCCCAGGACAAAAATGGCCCCGCCCCAGGGCTTATCAGTTTTTCATAGGAAAATCTTGAAGAAATCATCTTCTCTGAAACTGTAAGGCATAGACCTTTGATATTTGGTATGTAGCATGATCTAATGGTCCTCTACTAAGATTGTTCAAATTATGACCCCTGGGCCAAATATGGCCCCGCCCCGGGGCTTATCAGTTTTTCATAGGAAAATCTTTAAATATATTCTTCTCTAAAATTATAAGGTATAGACCTTTGATATTTGGTATGTAGCATTATTTAATCGTCCTCTGCTAAGATTAATCAAAGTATGACCCCCGGACCAAAAATGGCCCTGCCCAAGGGCTTATCAGTTTTTCATAGGAAAATCTTTAAAAATCTTCTCCTCCAGAACTGTAAGGTCTAGGCCGTTGATATTTGGTATGTAGCATCATCTAATGGTTTTCTACCAAGATTATTCAAATTATTACCCCTGGGTCAAAAATGGCCCCGCCCCAGGACTTATCAGTTTTTCATATGAAAAGCTTTAAGAATCTTCTTCTCCAAAACTGTAAGGCAGAGACCTTTAATATTTGGTATGTAGCGCTATCTAATAGTTTTCTACCAAGATTGTTCAAATTATGTCCCCTGGGTTGAAAACTTCCCCACCCAGGGGCATATCAGTTTTTTATAGGAAAGTTTTAAAAAATCTTCTCTTAAAAATCTTTAAAAGTCTTCACTGAATTTGTAAGGCATAGACCTTCGATATTTGGTATATTACATTATCTAATAGTCCTCTACCAAGATTTTCAAATTATGAACCCCGGATCAAAGTTGACCCAGCCCTGGGGCTTAACAGTTTTTCATAGGAAAATCTTTAAGGTCTAGACTCTTTATATTTTGTATGTAGCATCATCTGATGGTTTTCTACCAAGATTTTTCAAATTATGCAATTTGTCATTGAAATCATTAATCTGTTATGAACAGGTGAGCGATTAAGGGCCATCATGGCCCTCTTGTTTTAAAAAATAGTATCACCTTAATATGGAAATCAAGATCTGAAGCACAGATTAGAAAATGGCATGTTGAATCAGAGAAAGTTTGCAAGTGGACGTATTATGTACCGTATGGGCGTATGCGGTACTCTTGTTTCATTTCTTTTCGCATAAGTCAAAATGACAATGTTAGCAGCAAAATGAAAGCGTTCTTCTACGTTACTTTCTAGTATACGGAGTAAACCTTCTGAAGCTTCTCTGTAGTCTCTTCTGAACCGTATAGAACCAAACACAAAGTCGCCGACAATAGCAGCAACGTCAACATATTTCAGTTTAAGCCAGTTCTAGGAAATGTTTGTTTTACGAAACAAACTGAATCTCGTGAGCGTCATCCAAAGTGTTGTTTCCCTTCCTATTCCACGGAAAGGTCTCATATATACCACCGCCTATTTTATCGAATCTTCCCGCGTCCCTGGCGGCTTAAGATTTCTCAAGTTTTGATCCATTTATATTCTTTGACACTATGAACGAAACTACGCGGAGCAATAGGGTTGAAAGCGAAACCCAACATCCCATGTCTCTTTTTTCGCCCAATAAGGAAGACAATAGAATCGGTCTTCAAAAACGTATCGAGTTTTTAGCTCACGTGAGCAAAGCTCAGGGTGAGCTTTTGGGAGACATGAATGTCCGTCGTCCGTCGTGCGGTGTGCGTCGTGCGTCGTGTATCTTCAACAATTTGCTTGTGAACACAATTTTCTTTATGAAACTTGGTCAGAATGAATGTCTTGATAAAATCTCGGACGAGTTCGAAAGTGGGTCAAGTTGGGCCAAAAACTAGGTCACTAGGTCAAATAGTAGGAAAACCTTGTGAACCCTTTACAGGTCACATGAATGATTGTCTTGATAAAATCTCGGAGGAGTTTGAAAAATAGCTTATGTGGGGTAAAAAACTAGGTCACTAGGTCAAACAGTAGAAAAACCTTATGAACACTCTAGTGGTCACAATTTTAGTCCAATTTTCATGAAACTTGGTCAGAATGAATGTCTTGATAAAATCTCGGACGAGTTCGAAAGTGGGTCAAGTAGAGTAATAAACTAGGTCACTAGGTCAAACAGTAGAAAAACCTTGTGAACACTCTAGTGGTCACAATTTTAGTCCAATTTTCATGAAACTTGGTCAGAACGAATGTCTTGATAAAATCTCGGACGAGTTCGAAAGTGGGTCAAGTAGAGTAATAAACTAGGTCACTAGGTCAAACAGTAGAAAAACCTTGTGAACACTCTAGTGGTTACAATTTTAGTCCAATCTTCATTAAACTTAGTCATAATGATTGTCTTGATAAAATCTCACACGATTTTGAAAGTGGGTAATGTGGGGTTAAAAACTAGGTCACTAGGTCAAATAGTACGAAAACCTTGTGAACACTTTAGAGGTCACATTTATAGCCAAATCTTCATGAAAATTGGTCAGAATGATTGTCCTAATAAAATCTTGGACACATTTGAAAGTGGGTTATGTGAGGTCAAAAAGTAGGTCACTGGGTCATATCTAATAATCAATATACTAAATCTTTGAAAATCTTGTTCTGCAGAACCACTGCTCATGATCCACTGCTCATGATCCACTATCAACATTGTTCATATATTGTCCCTAAGGTCAATATTGACCCTATCCATGGGCTACCCTGCAAAAATCTTAAATCTATGGTAATCAGGTGAGCGATTAAGGGCCATCTTGGCCCTCTTGTCTGTTTATACCAGCCGTACCCCAGATTTCCAGGAGGCTCATCGAAAAGTCAGGTCCGGGTACTGTTGCGGCTGGTCTCTCCTTAACGACTCTTCGGTGATTCCGTGCTGAAGCCGTCAACTTTCTTTGACCTTTGACTAATGATCTGGCCATTTCTATATCTTGGGCGAAGGGCGTTACCCACGGGATGACCCGTTGATCTTCATCCTTCCCTCGACCGTAACCGGTTTGGGGGTCTTCCACGATATAGTGACCTTTGTGATTTGGTCCTTCTTTTCCTTCCGCCATTCTTCGAAAATGCCTCATCCACTTGTCCTCTTCGGAGAACCGTTAAAAGGAATCGGTTTCGTCTGCCCCATCTGCCTCTCTTTCTAACCCTTCACGGAGGATTTCGTCCTCCGTATCGTCGGATTCCGCGATGGCATCATCGAAATTCCGTTCATCGTCGGAATCGCTGTTACTGTTGTCATTAGCTGTGGTACCTTCTTTTTTCATCTGACACCAAGTTTTGATGTGTGCTCGCAAGTGACGGAGATTCGATAGAATCGATCCGCAATCGTCGCACGTGATCCCCATGTCACCCGTGTAAGGAGGTCCATAGGCGCCAATGATTGACTATAATGTACTTGTTGGCAGTTAACTTTCGACGGGTCCATGGATGCCGGTTTTTTTACCTTAACTTTGGTCGTCTCTCTTATATCTTCCAGTACATTGGCTCCCATACACGAGCGTTCAAGCGTGTTCGGTTTCAAATCGATCAACAAGTAACCGTACGGCTGTCCGACGGCTTCTTCGAAATGACGTAACAGATGTCGAGAGTTACCCGGGTACATTTGCCTCGCCAGGGTCATGACTTGTTGCCTGTCTACGGGATTGTTAAATAGCACTATGTAATGGCAGTTTCTTCTCTGGGTTGGGTCCTTACTATCGTACAGGTTCTGATTGAGAGCGATGATGGATAAATTTCTGTGGTGACTGCCTTCGGTGAACAGGTTTGTGACTCTCGGGTCTTTGGCCGCTTTGGTAGCCATGTCGTCCAAAACGATGAGGTTGTTCAGGCGTGAGTCTAGAAAGTAGTCACTGTCCAGGTTTAAAGGAACGCCTCGTATAAACTCCACTTTAGGGTAAACGGTTCACCGTATGACGTCGTACAAAGGCTGCCATCGTTTGTATAACCAGATGATACGTTGAGGTGTGGGTTGTATCTTGTCCGCCTTTTGTAGCAGTTGGGACAGAAAAAAAGTTTTGCCGCAGGAGGTTGGACCGCTGACGATGCAAGTAAATGGGTGTTGAAAGGTAAACGGTTGTTGTTGCTGCTGAACGTGTTGCTGCTGCTGCTGTTGTTGTTGCTGCTGCTGCTGACACTGCTGCTGCTGATGTTGCTGCTGTTTTGTTGCTGCTGATGTTGCTGCTGTTGTTGTTGCTGCTGCTGAGACTGCTGCTGCTGCTGTTGCTGCTGCTGATGTTGCTTCTGCTGTTGTTGCTGCTGCTGTTGTTGCTGCTGCTGGGACTGCTGCTGTTGCTGCTGCTGCTGTTGTTGCTGCTGCTGTTGTTGCTGCTGCTGGTATTGCTGTTACTGCTGTTGTTGTTGCTGCTGCTGCTGCTGCGCAACATCATGTTTGTTCCGTATATGTCTAGTCAAGTCGTGAGGCCAGGCGTAAATGTTCAGACATAGATTGCATCGGTACATGTTTTCTGTTCAGTGTCCTTTTTCGGAAATGAATGATATTGGGTGTAATCCCTCTCTTATAAACTTTAATTTGTTAGTACTTTTCATGACCGTAGGCGAGAGTGTGTATTCCAGAAACATCGGACCTGCCGCGTTGCTGAGTGGTAGAGCGTCCGCCTGCTGTACGAAAGGTCGTGGGTTCGATCCCCGACCGCAACAGACCAAAAGTCGTTAAAAGTTGGTACTAGTAGCTCCCTTGTCTACGTTCTACATTACAGGTGTAGTTCTAGCACTCGTCAGTCCGGTGTCAGGATAATGTGACTGGGTGGAGTGCCTTTGCCATGTGCCTGTGGCAGGGGTATTCCAGTGAGACAGCACTATAACTTGTCTCATGTGAGTGCCGTCTGCAAATAACTGAAATACTGTTGGTCGGACGTAAAAACCAACTCACTCACACAGAAACATCATTTTAATGTAGATTTTGAACGGGGTTTAGGCTGTTGTCCGCACAAATTTACGTATGTATAAATGAGAATAAGAAACGGGATATTTTTGTCCTTAGAAGTAGACTGATCCGTTGGCGCGGTGGGCAAGTCTACTTACGCGGGACGGGTTCATCGGGGGTTATCGAGAATTTTGAAGAGCGTCTTTCCCATTTGAAGAGAAAGGTACTCGAAAAGGCGAACCCTTAGCTTACGGATAGGGGTAACAAATAGGCCTAGTAACAAATGCACATAAAAGGAACTCTGGTTTAAAGGCATAGCAAGTCTGATCAGGATCCAAACTGTTTTCCAACCACCTTACGACGGAGACATTCTCCTATCTGTATCAGATTTGTAGACCTATTTCAAAACGTAGCTAGTGCTAGAAGAATAGACTATTATAGGGTTATAAAAGATTGCCTTCTGGACGCGAAAGGTAAGGAGAACGTGTCGGTTTAATAAAAACGTCTAAAACGATATTTAGATATGCAGGATTTAATTCATTTAGAGAATAAAATAAGGTTTGGCTACGTTTCATTTTAACGAATTTGGCTACAATTTATCGGAGTAAGGCTAAAAATCCAAAGGGTTTAAAACGATTATTCTTATACCTTAGTTTATGGTACAATAACGTATTTGGTACAGTAATTGAACCCACTACTTTAACTCATGGGTGTACAGTATCCTAGTATGATTCCCCTGAATATCATATTTCTGTTTAACTGTCTTTCGCTAAATAGATTTGCAATATACGGAGAATGAATAAATAAACGCGTATTGACTTCACCCTTTTGGAAAGGATGTCCGCCTTTATGTAAAAATGAACCTTTTTAGCTCACCTGATCAAAGCTCAGGGTGAGCTTTTGGGAGACTTGAATGTCCGTCGTCTGTCGTCCGTCGTGCGGCGTGCGTCATGTGTCGTCAACAATTTGCTTGTGAACACTCTAGTGGTCACAATTGTAGTCTAATCTTCATGAAACTTGGTCAGAATGAATGTCTAATGGTTAGCCGTTGTGGAACGTCTACACTGTGGTTTTGCATGGAAGAAGTGGTAATACAGTCGAATCGCGATAACTCGAACCTCCAATGGACCCCGAACAAAGTTCGAACCAGCGCATTGTCCGAGTAGTTGCATTTCCATTATCTCGGCCGCCATCTAAGTTGGTGTCGTGAAACTTACAGTATCGTAAGTTATACTACATTGACGTTGCCTTGGGAATATTTGTCGTGTTCATAATAATTATTGAATGCTGAAAGTTGTAACTGGTAGAGAAATAAAAACAAGAACGAAATTGACTTTATATCCCTTCTTCCCCGTAGCCGACATTATTCTCGATCTAGCTTTCCTCCCAGGTCAATCTGGGCCCTTCACTAGATTGCTCGAGAATTTGATAAATTTCCCACCCTGATTCAGATATCCCCCCCAGATAACCTGGGTCCTTCACTGAATTACTCGGAGTGTTAAGTGACAAATTATCAATAGTTGTACTAGTAACTCTTTGAATATTTCTTTCTCTTGGCTGCTACTTGTAGTCGATATATGCAAGTGCAATTGTAATAGCGAGTGAATGAATTGCAATAAGTCACTTTGTATTTATAGGCAACCCGTTTTTCTATTAGCTTGTTGTTTGATCACAGTTAAAAACAAAAGTTACAAGTGTCAGGGCAGTTTTGACCATATGCAGTAAAACCGTTCACTGAATTATCCGTGATCAAAGGGTTTCGAAATAGGTGCGAAAATCACGAAGTGGTAATAACCACAGCGCCGTGAAGTCTAAGCAGTGTTCGAGTGAACGTGTCAAAAACAAGGTAATTAGTGGTTGTTAGGACCTGACAAACCGTCCCAATGATCGAATTATCCGATTTAACGAATGTCCGAGTGAAAGCATTGTTTATACATATAATTACTATGCAGACACGCTGGGACCTTTGCCTTTGGACGAGTTAAACCGTCAAAACGAGTGAGCGAGATTCGATTGACCGCGATTCGACTGTATATCAATGAAACTTTCAGGAAGTATTGAAATAAGTGTTTTAAAGCATCAGGCGAAAAAATCGTGTAGATTGAGTGATTATAAGTGGAGTAATGAGAAATTTTATGTAGCCTGGTAGGTCTGCTGAGTACGCGCTGAAGTAGATTCCGGCACATAGGGTGTACTACCCCACGGCAGCGAAGGGGTTAAGGTAAGAAAATTTATAGTTTTCAAGACTTACCTTATGATGAATTCCTTACTAACGTCCTAAAATCCAGAAAATTACCAGAGATACAAATACTAGGCTGTTGAAACTAGCTTCTTATATAGAGCAGACGACGATCTCGAGTGGTATGAACGATTAGGTTATGGACGTGTCAAGCGATGTAGACCCGGAAGAGAATGGGAGTTAGGTCTAGATCCACCCTATAAAGACTGGCTATTATAGTAGATTCATCCGTAAGGTATAAAGGAAAGGAGAGAGAAAGACGGTTTACTTACTTTTTTTCTGGCGTCTGCTGGTTATTTATTCCAATAAGAACTATCCGTTTAGAGTACACTAGACACGGACGTCAAAATCGAGATTAGTAAAAAAAAGGTATCTGGGCGTCGGTATTTATAACCGTGGATGGCGTTGGCGGAAAAGATAGCGTCCTTTTCCGTATACTGATGTACCGTTTCCGACGTCGACGTGGCGATGGCGAGTGCCGTTAGCGTCTTTTCTATAAAAGGTTATAGTATTTCCGGCGGAGGCTGGTAATTTTCCGTCTACGTCAGGAAAGTACGGTTAATGTACGATTCTTTAGAAAAGGGTTGGGATGTAATGGAAATTTTCCGTGCCAGGTAGCGGATGTGGCATACTTTTCTCTCGATAGGGTTGGGACATTTCTGGCTGGAATTTTTCCGTGCCACGTCGTTGACGAGAAAGAAACGAATGACCATTCTAACGCTCCGTTACTATATATAGACGATGACTTGTCCCCTGACTCATCCCTTCTAGGGAGTAGGGCTGAAACGAGTACCCGGGTACCCACGGGTCGGGTAGAAATTGGCGGGTACCCGGGTACAAAATCACTACCCGTTACCCGATATGAAATCTTAAGCAGAATCTAATTGTTAGTTTTCGTAACTGAGTGAAAGAAAGAAAGCTAAAAACACGTTAAAGATAGCATTTATTCAATCATCCTTTTGTTTATGAGCAGATAAAAGTAAAGTACCTAGTTATAGTCTACTTTCAGTCCGAATGACCGCTCAGCCGACTGTACATTTACTCCCCTGGTCATTGAGTCATTGGCCTACAATATTGAGCACTGCTAACATATGGCGCAATCATGCAGCCGCAGTACCGGCGAGTGACCCTCACAGGTACCCATATTAACCCCTGGGTGGAGAGTATGTGCGGGTGGGAGACACGGAAAAGCGTCTCTGAAATTCCCGGGTGGGACCGGGATTTGAACCCCGGACCTCCGGACTGATAGTCAAGCGCGTTACCACTAGACCACCGCCACCTACAAAGATAAAGCTTGAACAGGCAAGTAGACATAAAAATAGACATATGAAACAAGCCTCCGTTAACACATTGTTCGTTCGTATTCGACTGGTAAATGTGCATTCGTAACTATTCGTTGTACCCGCGGGTAATTGCAGAACGGGTACCCGGGTAGAAAATTTGTACCCGTTTCAGCCCTACTAGGGAGAGAGGCTAAGCGTGACTCACTGTTACGTGGCGTTGATGACGCGGAGACGCGGTGATGTCACAGGGGGTGGGGCTTGTCACCTGTCAATCAATGGCTCCAAAGTGGGCCGACTGTAGTTGCATTACTCTGAAATAGATTTTATGCGAAATGTAATGTAATGTGAATAATTAAAAGAAGATACATTGACTAGCATTTAGCAATTTGATATCCAAAAAAAACAATTTAAAGTAAGACGATGCTTTGATATGATACTAGTTCTACTCATTAACCCTTTACTCCATGAATATTTATTTAAGAAATTCAAATAATGAAATTAATTGTTATAATAACACATGGACACAAAAACGTTTGGCCATGGCATTAAATGTAGTTATCTATATTTATATTATAAGCAAAAGGCGCATACCCTGATCAGATGGCTCCTACAGGAGTCATCTGATCTGGGTCTGCTCTGTTTGCAAAGGCGTAGAAAGGCATATTAAGGAGGAAAGGGTTAATAGTGATAACCCAAGGTTTATGAAACTTTGTTTACCTGTAGCTCCTTTAACCCTTTCCCTCATATAAACAAGTTTTCAAGCATTTGCATACAGAGTAGACCAGATCAGGAGCGGTCTGATCAAGGTCTACTCTGTTTGCTAATGGAATTTGATAGATTTGTTTCTTTTGTTTCTTAAATGACTACAATGCTCCACCTTCCATATTTCATTATAACTATTTTGTCCAACTGTAGAATTATATCTATATCATATCATAAGCAAACAGAGCATACCCTGATCAGACGGATCCTATAGGAGCCGTCTGATCTGGGTCTACTCTGTTTGCAAAGATGTAGAAAGGCATATTTATGGAGTAAAGGGTTCAAACAAAAATTTCTTATTGTGCAGTTAACATTTAAGAAATGAATGACGTGCTCCCAGTGTTCATGAGGTTATGCAACGCATAGCTTTACGAGCAAAGTCAGTGAAGCCCGAAGGGCTTCACGTAAATCTTTGCTCGTAAAGCTATGCGTTGCATAACCTCATGAACACAGGGAGCACGTCATTCATTTCTTATATTTATATTCCATTGTATTTCTTATATTTCAACGGATCGGGTATTGAAATGAACGTTCATGGGAAAATGCAACTTTCTTTTTAGAATAAGGTTATATAAGGACGTTGCAGAGCGAATGTAAATATTAAGATATATATTCCTATTCACAAATGTTCAATGGTAATCATATACAGAACTGTAATGTGATGACATGTTTGACATTTTGAATGTTACATATTTACCTGCAGTCTTTAATATCTCATCCATAACAGTTACTGTTTGCAAAATACAGTAAAAACTCCATACTACAAAATTTTAGTAATGAAGGCTTTGTAGGCAGGTGGCTGCTTAATGCAGGTTGAAAGTCATGTAGAAAGTTCCTCTAAGAGCTTTCTTCATGACTTTCACACTGCATTAAGCTGCCATTTGTGTTAAAGATCAATAATAGTATGTATTTGAGTGTTGAGTTTTTACTGTATCTGGTATGCTCTTGTCTTATATCTTACTCAGTTCATACCTTTGTGCAGCCTTCCATTTTATATATTTTTAGGATCTACAGACCAACACATTAGGGGTTTCTAAATAATTCCACTGTTCCTTAACCCTTTCCTTCATAACGTCTTTTCACATCATTGCAAACAGAGTAGGCCCTGATCAGATGGTTTCTGTAGGAGCCATCTGACCAGGTTCTGCTCTGTTTATGGTGTAATAAAGATCTGATTCTACAGTTTATGCCTTAGCCAAAATGTCCTTTTTAAAGAAATTATTAAATGATATTCATGACATCATTATTTCTTCCATGAATATTGAACAGGGAAGGTATTACCATGCAATATTAGTTTGTAAGACAATGACCTACTTGATTTTGTAAGACAATGACATAATTGGTTTTGTAAGACAATGACATAATTGGTTTTGTAAGACAATGACCTAATGACATAATTGGTTTTGTAAGACAATGACATAATGACATAATTGGTTTTGTAAGACAATGACCTAATTGACGTTGCCATTGTTTCCACTGTTCAATACAAAGCAAAGACAAAAGTCAGCTTAAGGTACCCCTCTGTATGATGTCTTCAGACTTTAATTCTCATAAAAAAAAGTACAAAAGTGGTTTTGAATTAGACTTATCATAATTAATGTAAAATAATTGAATTTCAGTATGTTTCTTTCAGTACTATGTAGTATCTTTATTGAATAACCCTTTGAGTATTGAACAGACATGAATGCCATTTGCAAACAGTGTAGACCCAGATAGAGGCACCCTGTTATCAGGATCTGTATTGTTTGTCATTCAAACTCCTCTAGCAAGTTTTAAGTCTGTCATACTGAGTGCACTGTATAGTTAGCCCTTTACTACATTAATACACCTTTCTATGCCTTTGTAAACAGAGTAGACCCAGACCAGACAGCTCCTATAGGAGTCAACTGATCAGGGTCTGCTGTGTTTGCTTATTATATAATATAGATATGATTTTATAGTTTCTGCCATAGTTAAGAATTCCTGTGTTCATGTACTGTTATAACTAAGTAATATTCATGACGTCATTCTCTCACCAATGGGCCATTTCGCTCTGAAACATAAGTAGTGCAAGAGTTATGGTTTACCCTTTCATACTGAGTGCACTCTGTAGTTAAACACTGATGGGCTAGTCCACTCTGAAAGCAGAGAGATATAGGCTACCCTTTATGTATGAAATGTTGACCTTCTATGCAGTATTTTGAGTTGCTATAATCAGAGCTACAGATAAAGTTGCATACTCAAATACTAAAACCGTTAATTCTCCCCCAAACCATGTGTTGTGACCACTCTTTAGATTCGTCTCTCGATACGATTCTAAAGAGTGGTTACAACATAGGGTTTAGGGGAGAAATAAAGGAGTTATACATGAAAATGTTTTAATTTATGCATCTTATCTGGACCCGCTCTTGCTATAATGGTATGTGTGTTTTTAGTTGCATAAGAGGTTTGTTGATAAGCAGGCTTTGCATGTATCCAATATCTGAGTGTAACCCTTTGAATGCTGGATGTTCAAGAAGAATTAAATCTGGCTCAGTATCAGTGGCATTTCAGTATCGGGACATTAGCTTTAGTAAGAAAAATATTTTGCCACCAAAATTGATAAGTTTATGTACAGATAGCTTTCCAACTGTTACTAAAACCAGAAAATGGTTTGCAGACAATAACTTTAGAATGCCACAATTATACTTCTCACAAGATGTCTAATTCTTAGGCTTTCTCTCTACAATCATTTCTCACATGAATGTCTAATTCTTTGACTTTCTCTCTAATTCTTAGGCTTTCCCTCTACAAATATTTCTCACAAGATGTCTAATTCTTTGACTTTCCCTCTACAATTATTTCTCACATGGATGTCTAATTCTTAGGCTTTCTCTCTACAATTACTTCTCACGTCCAATTCTTGGGCTTTCTCTCTACAATTGCTTCTCACACAATGTGTAATTCTTTCTGTCTACAAATTACTTCACAAGATGTCTAATTCTTGGGCTTTCTGTCTACAATTATTTCTCACAAGATGTCTAATTCTTGGGCTTTCTCTCTACAATTATTTCTCACAAGATGTCTAATTTTTAGGCTTTCTCTCTACAATTGCTTCTCACTAGTATCTAAATCATGGGCTTTCTCTCTACAATTACTTTTCACAAGATGTCTAATTCTTGGGCTTTCTCTACAATTACTTCATGGGCTTTCTATCTAAAAATTACTTCTCACAAGATGTCTAATTCTTGGACTTTCTCTCTACAATAACTTCTCACAAAATATCTCATTCTTCAACTTTCTCTCTAAAATTATTTCTCACAAAATGTCTAATCCTTGGGCTTTCTCTCTATAAGTACTTCTCTCAAGATTTCTAATTCTTGGGCTTTCTCTCTACAATTACTTCTCACAAGATGTCTTATTCTTGTGTTTTCTCTCTACAATTACTTCTCACAAGATGTCTAATTCTTGGGCTTTCTCTCTACAATTATTTCTCACAAGATGTCTAATTCTTGTGTTTTCTCTCCACAATTATTTCTCCCAAGATGTCTTATTCTTGGGCTTTCTCTCTACAATTATTTCTCACAAGATGTCTAATTCTTGGGCTTTCTCTCTACAATTATTTCTCACAAGATGTCTAATTCTTGGGCTTTCTCTCTACAATTATTTCTCACAAGATGTCTAATTCTTGGGCTTTCTCTCTACAATTATTTCTCACAAAATGTCTAATTCTTGTGTTTTCTTGTTTCTCACAAGATGTCTAATTCTTGGGCTTTCTCTCTACAATTATTTCTCACAAGATGTCTAATTCTTGGGCTTTCTTTCTACAATTATTTCTCACAAGATGTCTAATTCTTGGGCTTTCTCTCTATAATTACTTCTCACAAGATGTCTAATTCTTGGGCTTTCTCTCTACAATTATTTCTCACAAGATGTCTAATTCTTGGGCTTTCTCTCTACAATTATTTCTCACAAGATGTCTAATTCTTGGGCTTTCTCTCTACAATTATTTCTCACAAGATGTCTAATTCTTGGGCTTTCTCTCTACAATTATTTCTCACAAGATGTCTAATTCTTGGGCTTTCTCTCTACAATTATTTCTCACATGATGTCTAACTTTTAGTTTTTCTCTCTACAATTGCTTCTCACTAGTATCTGAATCATGGGCTTTCTCTCTACAATTACTTTTCACAAGATGTCTAATTCTTGGGCTTTCTCTACAATTACTTCATGGGCTTTCTATCTAAAAATTACTTCTCACAAGATGTCTAATTCTTGGACTTTCTCTCTACAATAACTTCTCACAAAATGTCTCATTCTTCGGCTTTCTCTCTAAAATTACTTCTCACAAAATGTCTAATCCTTAGGCTTTCTCTCTATAAGTACTTCTCTCAAGATGTCTAATTCTTGGGCTTTCTTTCTACAATTACTTCTCACAAGGTGTCTTATTCTTGTGTTTTCTCTCTACAATTACTTCTCACAAGATGTCTAATTATTGGGCTTTCTCTCTACAATAACTTCTCACAAGATTAAGCAAGATTTAGACTCTTGTAGACCCCCATGTTTGTTCATTAAATGATCATATGGAGAGGGTTTACTGTGTTTTTAACCCATTCCCTCATATTGACGCCTTATTATGATGCCTCTGTAAAAGTCACTTTCTGAAATCATTGTGATAAATAGAGCAATGGTTTCAAAACTACACAATTCTAAAAACTTTCCTTTTCTCTAATAACTGCTCCTTTTAGTCAAAACTATTCAAAGAGGTTGGGTCTAAAAACAGCCTATTAGGCAATGGGTTATATGTTGGTGAAGACAATAACTTTTTGCAAATGACACTGCAATGTTACTTTTTAGATTCAGAAGATGGAAGAAGGAAAGGTAGTTGTTATGTTTTACAGTGATGTATAGATAGTTCTTTTCACAGTTGAGCTGTGCCACTGGAAAAAAGAGCATTTAGACATTGAAAGCAGGCTGGGTTAAAGAAAAAGATCTTACTTTAAAAGAGACATCAGCTCTTTGTCTATGTTGCACGAAGCTCTTATCAAACTCAGCAGTGTTTTTCCCACTATTGCTGCAAACAGTGTAGACCCTTTTCAGATACTGCAGGCAGATCAAGGTCAACACTGTTTACAGTTGGATTTTCCCAGTTATACAGCTCATGTACCTATCACTCTTTCTAGTCATTAATGTCTGCATTTTCTATTATTTGTTTCATTTCTTCCATCATAGATGTTGTAGTGTTGTACTTTATGACTCCCATTTCAATAAATGGGTGAATATTAGCTGTTAGGTCTGACATGTCGTTTTTTAGCTCACCTGGCACTTTGTGAGGTATTGTGAGGGGGCAGTGTCCGGCGTTGTGCGTCGTGCGTATGTGCGTCGTCAACAATTTACTTAAACATATACTTCTCTGAAACCACAAAGCCTAGACCTTTCATATTTGGTATGTAGCATCATCTAATGGTCCTCTACAAAGATTGTTCAAATTATGACCTCAGGGTACAAAATGGCCCCGCCCCGGGGCTTATCAGTTTTTCAATAGGAAAATCTTTAAAAATCTTCTTCTCCGAAACTGTAAGGCCTAGACCTTTGGTATTTGGTATGTAGCATCATCTAATGATTATTTCCTGTAAAGCCTTCGGCTTTCACATGTATACAACAGCATATAGTTTCGGCGATAGACATACTCCAATAAACCAATAATACTTCACTAAACCTTGGATGAGGGGTCATTTCCTACCAAGATTTTTAAATTGTGACCCCTGGGCCAAAAATGGCCCCATGGCTTATCAGTTTTTAGCTTACCAGAGCACAAAGTGCTCAGGGTGAGCTTTTGTGATTGCCTGATGTCCGTCGTCCGTCGGCGTGCGTCGTGCGTCGTCAGTCGTCAACAATTTGAACCTTTAAAAATCTTCTCCTCTGAATCTACAGGGTTCTCAGCTTTCATCTTTGGCACATAGTATCATCTTTAGGTCCTCTACAAAAGTTATATAAATTATGGCCCTGGGGTCAAAATTGGCCCCGCCCCAGGGGTGCCTTGTTTTCAATAGAAACATATAGTAAAATTTTGAAAATTTTCTCCTCTGAAACCAGAAGGTTCTCAGCTTTCATATTTGGCACATAGCATCATACTCAGTAAAAATTATGGCCCTGGGGTCAAAATTGGCCCCGCCCCAGGGGTGGGCAGTTTTCAATAGAAACAAATAGTGAAATATTTGAAAATCTTTCATATTTGGCACATAGCATCATACTCAGGTCCTCTACAAAAGTTATATACATTATGGCCCGGGGGTCAAAATTGGCCCCGCCCTAGGGGTGGGCAGTTTTCAATAGAAACAAATAGTGAAATCTTTGAAAATCTTCTTCTCTGAAACTGGAAGGCTCGCAACTTTCATATTTGGCACATAGCATCATGTACAGGTCCTCTACAAAAGTTATATAAATTATGCCCCTGGGGTCAAAATTGGCCCCGCCCCAGGGGTAGGGCAGTTTTCAATAGAAACAAATAGTGAAATCTTTGAAAATCTTCTTCTCTGAAACTGGAAGGTTCATAGCTTTCATATTTAACACAGAGCATCATGTTTAGGTGCTCTACAAAAGTTATATAAACTATGGCCCTGGGGTCAAAATTGGCCCCGCCCCAGGGGTGGGCAGTTTTCAATAGAGACCAATAGTGAAATCTTTGAAAATCTTCTTCTCTGAAACTGGAAGGCTCTGAACTTTCATATTTGGCACATAGCATCATGTACAGATCCTCTACAAAAATTATATAAATTTTGGCCCCAGGGTCAAAATTGGCCCCGCCCCAGGGGTGGGCAGTTTTCAATAGAAACAAATAGTGAAATCTTTGAAAATCTTCTTCTCTGAAACTGGAAGGCTCTCAGCTTTCATATTTGGCACATAGCATCATGCTCAGGTCCTCTACAAAAGTTATATAAATTATGGCCCCTGGGTCAAAATTGGCCCCACCCCAGGGGTGGGCAGTTTTCAATAGAAACAAATAGTGAAATCTTTGAATATCTTCTTCTCTGAAACTGGGAGGTTCTCAGCTTTCATACTTTGCACATAGCATCATGTTCCGGTCCTCTACAAAAGTTACATAAATTATGGCCCTGGGGTCAAAAGTGGCCCTGCCCCAGGGGTAGCCAGTTTTCAACAGAAACATATAGTGAAAACTTTGAAAATATTTTTCTCTGAAAATGGAAGGTTCTCAGCTTTCATATTTGGCACATAGCACTATGTCCAGGTCCTCTACAAAAGTTATATAAACTGTGCCTCTTTGGTCAAAATTAGCCCAGCCCCAGGGCAAGCTAGTTTTCTATAGAAACATATAGTTAAAACTTTTAAAATAGTGAAAATCTTCTCCTCTGATTGTATAGGTAAATCTTTATAAATCTTTTTCTCCGAAACTGTAGGGCTTAGACCTTTGAAATTTGGTATGTAGTATCGTCTAATGGTTTTCTACCAAAATTGTTCAACTTATGACCCTTGGACCAAAATGACCCTGGCTTATCGGTTTTTCATAGGAAAATCTTTAAAATATCTCCTTCTGTGAAATTGTAAGTCCCAGACCTTTGAAATTTATATGAAGCATCATCTAATGTTCCTTTATTAAGATTGTTCAAATTTTAACCCCCAGGCCTAAAATTATGGTCCTTGGTTTCATATTGGTCCCAATCTGAAGCTGATTTATTTTTAGCTCACCAGAGCACAAAGTGCTCAGGGTGAGCTTTTGTGATCGCCTGATGTCCGTCGTCCGTCGGCGTGCGTCGTCCGTCGTCCGTCGTCCGTCGTTCGTCGTCAACAATTTGAACCTTTAAAGTTCTTCTCCTCTGAATCTACAGGGGTCTCAGCTTCCATCTTTGGCACATAGCATCATCTGTAGGTCCTTTACAAAAGTTATATAAATTATACCCCTGGGGTCAAAATTGGCCCTGCCCCAGGGGTTTTCAGTTTTCAATAGAAACATATAGTGAGAACTTTGAACACCATCTCCTCTAAAACTAGAAGATCTGCATCTTTCATTTTTGGCACATAGCTTCAACTTCAGGACTTCTACAAAAGTTATATAAATTATGCTCCTGTGGTCAAAATTGGCTACACACCCGGGTGGCAAGTTTTCTAGCAAACTTGAAGCTGACTGCACTTTTAAGCATCTTATCTTTACTGGCTCATAAACAGGTCATCAGGTCAAGCATCAGAGAGGGAGAGAGTGGCTATTTTTAGTGCACCTGTACTGCTGGTAGTAGCTAGTAGACAGAGATCTTGACCCTTTGCCTGTTCTGTGTTTATTATTAAATTGAATGCCTATTGCATATTCATGAACAAAATAGTTAAAGTGAAGTATGGAAGGTGAAACATTGTAGCATTTATTTTCCAAATTTCACAACCTACTGAATATTCATAGACAAAATAGTTATAATGGATTATTGTAGGTAGAACATTGTAGCCATTTTAGAAATTAAAGGAACAGATCTGTCAAATTCCATTAACAAACAGAGCAGATCCTGATCAGATGGCTCCTATAGGAGGCATCTGATCTGGTCTACTGATTTTCAAATGTGTGAAAACACATTTATATGAGGGAAGGGTTAATTAATAATAGTGATTGGCATTATGACATTATAACCTGCCCTGCAGTTCAGAAGAAGGGTAAATCATGTAAAGGCTCCAGAATGCCAAATTAAAGATTTTAAATAAATTGTGAAATAATTTTTAACATGAAATTGTATAACTTGAAAATATTAAGTTCAACTTATGAATATGAAATTATTATGTAATAATTTATAATAATATTCAAATGCAAAAAATCTGTTATGAATGCTAGGGTACACATACCTTTTCAGAGGAACAGTTGATTATTTGAGAGGTCAGTTGATTTTCTTTAGTCAGAATTTTGTATGGCCTTGCATAATTAAAACTACCCGTTTAATACATATCAATCTTACAATTAACTCTCTTGTACAAACCACATATGAAGTTACATATAATATGTGTCAGATCAGAATCCAAATTGTGTGCTAATTTCAGTCAAATTATGCTCAGCAGTGATAGGGTTTCTGTCATCTGTAATTTGTTTGTCTGAAAAATTAACACTTTCAATGGCCCTCTTGTCTATAGAAACGTATAGTGAAAACTTTGAAAATCTTCTTTTCTGAATCTACAGAGTTCTCAGCTTTCATATTTGGCTCATAGCACCATTTTCCGATCCTCTACAAAAGTTATATAAATTATGCCCCTGTTGTCAAAATAGGCCCCACCCCAGGGTTGGTCAGTTTTCAATAGAAACAATTTTATAGTGCAAACTTTGAAAATCTTCTCCTTTGAAACTGGAATGTTCTCCGATTTCATATTTGGCACATAGCTTCATATTTACAAAAGTTATATACATCTACAAAAGTTATATATTGTGTCCCTAGGGTCAAAATTGGCACCGCCCCAGGGACGGTCAGTTTTCAATAGAAACATATCTGATTGTCTGGTGAGCGATGTCAGGGCCATTCTGGCCCTCTTGTTACATTTTTTATGCATAAGTCTATAGTAACCAGGTGAGCGATTTAGGACCATCATGGCCCTCTTGTATTTATAGATGACCCGTAGAATGGGATAATGCCACTATTGTATTAGATGAGCTCAGCATTGCACCGACTTTTTCAACTTACAGTAAAACCTCTCTATAACGGCCATTAAATTAAATCAAGTATTTTGTGTTAAAAGCGGGTGGCTGCTTAGAGCAAGGTGAAAGTAAAACAAAACGCTCCTATTAGCAGACAGACAGACAGACAGACTGTCTGTCCGTCTGCCTACTGGCCGTTAGGTCTGACATGTCGTTTTTATTTATAGATGACCCGTAGATTGGGATAATACCACTATTGTATAAGGTGAGCTCAGTATTGCACAGACTATTTCAACTTATTGTATTTAACCGCTACAATGTATAGGCAATTGGACTTAATTCGAGTCTAACCAGCTGCACGAGCTTCGCGTGAAATTCGCTCGTCAATTTAAGCAAAACCCTTTTGTATAGAATGGAATAGTTTGGTAAAAACCAAATCAATTATTAAAAACGACAGGTCACTCCTACTTGCTAATATAGGAGCGTTTTGTTTTACTTTCACCTTGCTTTAAGCAGCCACCTGCCCTAAATACAAACTAATTAACACTATTTAGTGGCCGTTATAGAGAGATTTTACTGTGTACTATTTAGTTTAATAACTACAATCATGTATATGCAATCGGACTTCGAGTCTAACTAGCTGCACAAGCTTCACAAGAAATTTGCTCGTCAATTTAAGCAAAACCTTTTTGTATAGAATGGAATAGTTTGGTAAAAACCAAATCTATTATTAAAAACGACAGGTCACTCCTACTTGCTAATATATTGCTCACCCATTTATTTGGGTGGGTGGTCCACTTAATCCATTGCAAGGAGCTGGATATTGTGCTTTGTGTGCAGGAGCATTCTCCTATGCAGAATTAATTTATCTATGCTTACTCCAGGACTTTTTTCATCAATGCTCATGCCAGGTGACTCCATAGAACCTTAAAGCTTCATGTTTTCACCATTTTTAGCTCACCTGAGCCGAAGGCTCAGGATGAGCTATTGTGACCGCTATCCGTCCTGCGTCTGGCATCTGGTATCAGGCGTCTGGCCACATTTTCAAACGACATCTCTGAAACTGCTGACCCGATTTTGACCAAATTTTGTTAGAAGCATCAGTGGCTAGGGGGAAATCTTTAAAAATCTTCTTCTCTGAAACTATAAGGCCCAGACCTTTGATATTTGGTATGTAGCATGATCTTATGGTCCTCTACAAAGATTGTTCAAATTATGACCCCCTGTCTAAAAATGGCCCCGCCCAAGGGCTTATCAGTTTTTCATAGGAAAATCTTTAAAAATCTTCTTCTCTGAAACTGTAAGGCCTAGACCTTTGATATTTGGTATGTAGCATGATCTTATGGTCCTCTACAAAGATTGTTCAATTTATGACCTCCGGGCCAAAAATGGCCCGCCAAAGGGCTTATCAGTTTTTCATAGGAAAATTTTAAAAAATCTTCTCTGAAACTGTAGGGCCTAGACCTTTGATATTTAGTATTTTTAGCATGATCTTATGGGCCTCTACAAAGATTGTTCAAATTAAAACCCCAGGACCATAAATGGCCCCGCCCAAGGGCTTATCAGTTTTTCAAAGGAAAATCTTTAAAAATCTTCTTCTCTGAAACTGTATGGCCTAGACCTTTGATATTTGGTATGTAGCATGATCTAATGGTCCTCCACAAAGATTATTCAAATTATGACCCCTGGATCAAAAATGGCCCTGCCCAAGGGCTTATCAGTTGTTCATAGGAAAATCTTTAAAAATCTTCTCTGAAACTGTAAGGCCTAGACCTTTGATATTTAGTTTATAGCATGATCTTATGGTCCTCTACAAAGATTGTACAAATTATGACCCCCGGCCAAAAATGGCCCCGTCCAAGGGCTTATCAGTTTTTCATAGGAAATTCTTTAAAAATCTTCTTCTGAAACTGTAACGCCTAGACCTTTGATGTTTGGTATGTAATGTGATCTTATGGTCCTCTACAAATATGTAGCTTTGGCTTGTGGTCCTCTGCCAAGAATGTTCCACTTCAGACCATGACCTCTGGGCGAAACTTGGCCCTGCCTTGGGGCTTATCAGTTTTTCATGGGAAAAATATAAAATATTATTTTTCTCTGAAACCATAAAGCTTAGACCTTTAATTAATGGCATACTGCTTTGCCTTGTCGTTCTCTACCAAGGTTGTACAAATGATGGCTTCTTGGTCAAAAATGGCCCCATCCCTGGGGTTGTCTCAGGTGAGCGCTTCAGGGCCTCATGGCCCTCTTGTTAACAATTTTAGACCACTTTGAAAGGAAATTGAGAAGACAGCAAAATTATCATCAGACTTATGGTGATTATTAACCCTTTCCCTGACATATAAAGGTGTTTTCACGCATTTGCAAACAGTAGACCCAGATCAGACAGCTGGCCAGGGTTTACTCTGTTTGCTCATGGAATTTGACAGATCCGTTTCTCTGCTCTCTAAAATGGCTACTATGTTGCACCTTCTGTATTTCATTATAACTAATTTTGTTCATGAATATTCATTGAAAGCGGTACAGCGTGCTGCAGGATCATCCCAATCAATTGAGGATATACAGCTGAATGTTTTACAGCTTACCACCAACTAGTCTATAATGTTACCGTTCTTAGTGGTAGCTGTGCTCCTTAGTATGTAGGTTTTATCGGTTCATGTTGGTAAATACACTAACATTCGAAGTCTGTAGGAGGTAAAGAGATTGAATAACAACAATGCAGTTTTCACTTTTTACTATAGAATCTTCAATAATATATTAAATAATCAATTGTATAACTTAACAGGAGGGTAAAGGTTTGACATGAAATCCATGGTTGATGGTTGAAATATTGGTTGATCCGCCCAGGCTAAGGGTGATGTGATGCCACTGCCCAAGGAAAGCATCAAAAAATCATCCAAACTATTGGACGTTAGCCAGGACGTAAGCTGAACTCAGTTTGAGAAGATATACCAATAATATTTTAAGGCACATTTGTATACCAACTACAATATAAATAAGGAAGAAAGACATATCTCTTCCTTAATAAATTCAGCAGTATTTATGTATGTTTAAGCATCTATAGCAACAATCCCAGAAGGTATACACATGTATATACAAAATGGATGCCATAGAAAATAATGATGTTGGATTGATGCTGCTGTGACAACTCATTATGTTTGCTCAGATAATCAAAACTGTCATAGAAATATTGAACAACAGCTCAGTTCCCTATTGTTTAACACATACATGCAGAGACAACAGTGAATAAGATCTATAAATGGCAACTTGTCCATGGATCTGCGCAAACTGGATCTAGACTAAGCAGCCAGCATAACAAATAGATTGCATGAATTATACTAAGGATTCATCAATTCGTAAACTTGTGTTGGTCTGCTGCAACAGAATAGAAATAACATGAAAGAAACGACAAGAATTATCCTATTATTCCCTCATATTGACACCTTTTTATGCATCTTCAAAAGTCACTTTCTGAAACCCTTGTGATAAATAGAGCATTTGTTCCGTAGGAGAAAATGCTCTATTTACCACAATGATTTCAACACTACACAAATCTAAAAAAAAACCTTTCCTCTAGTTAATGATCCTTTTCAGTAGATGTATTCAAAGAGGTAGGATTTAACGATAGCTTAGGAGGTTATGGGTTAAAAGTTACTGTTGTACTTCTTGTAATGCTATCATTCTAAGTTCTGCATGGAGAAAATGCCAGGGCATATCAATAATATCTTGGGCAATTTTCTCTAATAATGATTTTTGTTCGAGTTCATTTGCAGTTAGCATGACATAGTCACTACAATGGCAGTCGAGTATATGTATGTTCATGAGAGTGCGTGCATATCTGATTTTATCAGGGTCATACATTTATCTTTCATAGCCAGATTTGACACATGTTTTAGTCACGTGTAGACTGTGTTTTGTGTACAAGAATCATTACACAAGCCTATTCAATTTTTGAATTACATGTATTGCTTTTTTTTAGCTCACCAGAGCACAAAGTGCTCAGGGTGAGCTTTTGTGATTGCCTGATGTCCGTCGTCCGATGGCGTGCGTCGTGCGTCGTCAGTCGTCAACAATTTGAACCTTAAAAAATCTTCTCCTCTGAATCTACAGGGTTCTCAGCTTTCATCTTTGGCACATAGCATCATCTGTTGGTCCTCTACAAAAGTTATATAAATTATACCCCTGGGGTCAAAATTGGCCCTGCCCCAGGGGTTTTCAGTTTTCAATAGAAACATATAGTGAAAACTTTGAACATCATCTCCTCTAAAACTAGAAGGTCCTCAGCTTTCATATTTGGCACATAGCTTCAACTTCAGGGCTTCTACAAAAGTTATATAAATTATGCCCCTAGGGTAAAAACTGGTCCCACCCCAGGGATTGCCAGTTTTTTTAAGCTGACTAGTTAAACAGCCCATAGGATCACTAGTTATGCATAGGAAAAACTTTAAAAGTATTCTTGTTAGAAACTACATGTCCCAGAGCTTAGATATTTGGTGTATAGATTTACTTAGCATAACTTTATGGGTTTTATAAGTATCATAGTTCTTGGGTTAAAATTGTCCCTGCCCTGTGTGTACAGTCTTGTTCACGGCAGAAACGACAGTCTAAAGGTTTCTCCTTAATATATCAGCCTGCAGAGCTCAGACCAGTCAGAGTGAGTTCTTATATAATCATCCTTAGCCTGATCAGTAGAGTAGAAATTGTGTTTAGACAAATAACACTCTCTCATTGAAGATTGAGAAAACTATGGATAGTTCTTAATATGCAGAACACTCTTAAAGCTTTTTAGCTCACCAGAGCACAAAGTGCTCAGGGTGAGCTTTTGTGATCGCCAGATGTCCGTCGTCCGTCGGCGTCCGTCGTCCGTCGTCGGGCGTCAACAATTTGAACCTTTAAAAATCTTCTCCTCTGAATCTCAGCTTTCATCTTTGGTACATAGCATCACCTATAGGTCCTCTACGAAAGTTATATAAATTATGCCCCTGGAGTGAAAATTGGCCCCGCCCCAGGGGTGGGAAGTTTTCAATAGAAATATATAGTAAAACTTTGAAAATCTTCTCCTCTGAAACCAGAAGGTTATTAGCTTTCATATTTGGCACATAGCATCATGTTCAGGTCCTCTACAAAAGTTATATAAATTATGACCCTGGGGTCAAAATTGGCCCCGCTCCAGGGGTGGGCAGTTTTCAATAGAAACAAATAATGAAATCTTTGAAAATCTTCTCCTCTGAAACTGAAAGGCTCTCATCTTTCATATTTGGCACAGAGCAGCATATTCAGGTCCTCTACAAAAGTTATATAAATTAAGGCCCTGGGGTCAAAATTGGCCCCGCCCCAGGGGTGGGCAGTTTCCAATAGAAATATATAGTGAAAACTTTGAAAATCTTCTCCTCTGAAACTAGAAGGTTCTCAGCTTTCATATTTGGCACATAGCATCATGTTCAGGTCCTCTACAAAAATTATATAAATTATGGCTCTGGGGTTAAAATTAGCCCCGCCCCAGGGGTGGGCAGTTTTCAATGGAAACAAATAGTGAAATCTTTGAAAATCTTCTCCTCTGAAACTGGAAGGCGCTTAGCTTTCATATTTGGCCGAGATCATCATGTTCAGGTCCTCTACAAAAGTTATATAAATTATGACCCTGGGGTCAAATAGAAACATATAGTAAACCTTTGAAAATCTTCTCCTTTGAAATCAGAAGTTTCTCAGCTTTCATATTTGGCACATAGCATCATGTTCAGGTCCTCTACAAAAGTTATATAAATTATGCCCCTGGGGTCAAAATTTGCCCCGCCCCAGGGATGGGCAGTTTTCAATAGAAACAAATAGTGAAATCTTTGAAAATCTTCTCCTCTTAAACTGGAAGGCGCTCAGCTTTCATATTTGGCACAGAGCATCATGTTCAGGTCCTCTACAAAAGTTATATTAATTATTGCCCTTGGGTCAAAATTGTCCCCGCCCCAGGGGTGGGCAGTTTTCAATGGAAGCAAATAGTGAAAACTTTGAAAATCTTCTTCGCTGAATCTGGAAAGTTCTCAGCTTTCATATTTGGCACATAGCATCATGTATAGGTCCTCTACAAAGTTATATAAATTATGGCCCTGGGGTCAAAATTGGCGCCGCCCCAGGGGTGGGTAGTTTTCAGCAGAAACATATAGAGAAAACTTTGAAAATCTTCTCCTCTGAAACTGAAAGGTTCTCAGCTTTAATATTTGGCTCATAGCATCATGTTCAAGTCTTCTACAAAAGTTATATAAATTACGCCCCTGGCGTCAAAATTGGCCTGCCCCAGGGCCGGCTAGTTTTCTATAGAAACATATAGTGAAAACTTTGAAAATCTTCTCCTCTGATTATCTGGTGAGCGCTTCAGGGCCATTCTGGCCCTCTTGTTTTCATACCTATGCCCTGCATTAAGCTACCAGATATCAATATAGAGCATATCTGTTGTGAATTTCAGCTTAACTCTTTGCATGCTGGGTAATTTTGTCATCTGCTAAATGGTTGTCTGCAGCATATTCATGTTATCCGTACTACACAATTTCTTTCTAAGTTTTTCAGAAGTTCAGTCTCATTGACAAACAGTTTGGATATCAGATCAGGCCCCACATTATATTGGCCCTGATCTGGATCCAAACTGTTTGCAGAGGTCATTAGTGGTGGGAGAATCCCACTACACACTTTCTTTCTAAGTTTTTCAGAAGTTCAGTCTCATTTACAAACAATTTGGATATCAGATCAGGCCCCACAATATGTGGGCCCTGATCTGGATCCAAACTGTTTGCATAGGTCATTAGTGGTGGGAGAATCTGCCTCTAGCATCCAAAGAATTAATACAAGTTGCAGTGGTCTATGCTCTATCCATTCTTTCACTACATTCTTTCAGCATCATGTCCAGGTCCTCTACAAAAGTTATATAAATTGTGTCCCTGGGGTCAAAATTGGCACCGCCCCTGGGGTGTTAAGTTTTCAATAGAAACATATGTGAAAACTTTGTTTTATAACAACTGGATTGTCTCCCTTGTTGGTAGTAACTCTGCAGAAATATTGCAGATCTACCCAAACAATGAAAATTTTTGCACAGTTAATCAGACAATTAACCTTTTACTCCATAAATATGCCTTTTTACACCTTTGCAAACAGAGTAGACCCAGATCAGATGGCTCATGTAGTAGCCATCTGATCAGTCTGCTGTTTGCTTATGATATAATATAGTGCAAAGTGCATTACATTATTTTCATTTTGTGTACAATATACTTATAATATGTTTGCTAACCCTTTCCCTCATGTTAACACTTTTTTCAAACGTTTGCAAACAGAAAAGACCCAGATCAGACAGCTCCTAAAGCAGCTGTCTGACCAGGGTTTGCTCTGTTTGTTAATGGAATTTGAAAGATGTTTCTTTACTTTCTAAAATGGCTACACTGTCCCACTTTCCATATTTCATTATAACTATTTTGTCTATGAACATTCAGGGGAAGGGTTGAAAATAAATTAAGATATGAATAATAATAACTCATGAAGGTGTAATGAAAATATCTGAAATTTTGGATATTATTTATAAGTACATGTATATATAAATTTATTCTTTCTAAAATTCAACCAATTTGCCCAGGGAAAGGGTATACATACTTTTGTACATGCCCTTCTTTAGATTTGCATTGTTATATGTTTTCATTTACATTTTCTTAAATTTTCTTCACTTCAGGTCCTCTACAAAAGTTACATAAATTATGCCCCTTGAGTCAAAATTGGCCCTCGCCAGGGCTGGCTAGTTTTCTATAGAAACACATAGTGAAAACTTTGAAAATCTTCTCCTCTGACTGTCTGGTGAGCGATGTCAGGGCCTTTCAGGCCCTCTTGTTAAAATCAAACTAATTGTCTATAGGTCTAGGTCACAGCTTTATCTTGCAAGGACAGATTTGAATATAATCTGGCACATGTCTTAGTCCTGAGTAGAATGTGTGTCACATACAATAATCATTCTTCTATATAGCCACACCTGTCAGAGCTACAGATAAAGGTGCATACTCAAATACTGAAATAGTCATTTCTCCACCAAAACCTATACTGTGATCACTCTTTGGAATTTTCTCGATAAGACAATTCTAAAGAGTGGTCACAGTATAGGGTTTGTTGGAGAAATAAAGGACTTATTCTTGAAAATGTTTAAAGTTACATATATCTTATCTGGAGCTCTGCCTGTGTTTGAATTATCTCTTTCTTTTTTATGTCCTTGTATGGATTTTGTCTGCTCATAGCTGTTGAGTAGATGCTTTGAAATATTAGTAGTCAATCATAAACTTTGGAATATTTTTCCCCAAAGCTTGCTTTTGTGGCATATGAAGTAATCAAATTGTCTGTGTGTCCAGTTGTAATGATGTTTGGTAGGAACAGTTCTCTTGTGACCATGTTGAGAATTAATGAAAGCTACTAAGCATTTATGAACAAACTGAATACTTTTCAGTTGAAAAATTTAAAACTACTATGACCCTAATATCTTAATTTTCCAGCAATGGTTGTGACTAGTTCACCTCTATGTAGTATTAGAATTTGTAGGTAAGCCATATTCTAAGGGCCATCATGGCCCTCTTGTTAGAAAATGTTGGGTTTTTTTGGGGTTTTTTTCAAAGTGCTTAAGGTGAGCTTTTGTGATCGCCTGATGTCCGTCGTCAGTCGGCGTGCGTTGTTCGCCATCCGTCGTCAACAATTTGAACCTTTAAAAATATTCTCCTCTGAATCTACAGGGTTCTCAACTTTCATCTTTGGCACATAGCATCATATTCAGGTCCTCTACAAAATTTATATAAATTATGCCCCTTTGGTTAAAATTGGCCTGCCCCAGGGGTGCCTTGTTTTCAATAGAAACATATAGTAAAACTTTGAAAATCTTCTCCTCTGGAATTGGAAGGTTCTCAGCTTTCATGCTTGGCACATATCATCATATTCAGGTCCTCTATAAAATTTATATAAATTATGCCCCTGGTGTCAAAATTGACCCTGCCCCAGGGCTTGCTAGTTTTCAATAGAAACATATAGAGAACAACTTGAAAATCTTCTCCTGAAACTGGAATGTTCTCAGCTTTCATATGTGGCACATAGCATCATGTTCAGGTTCTCTACAAAAGTTTTATAAATTATGCCCCTGTGGTCAAAATTGGCCCCGCCCTAGGGGTGGTCATTTTAAGCTCACCAGAGCACAAAGTGCTCAGGGTGTCAGCTTTTGTGATCACCTGTTGTCTGTCGGCGTGCGTCGTTCGTCGTCCGTCGTCAACAATTTGAACCTTTAAAAATCTTCTCCTCTGAATCTACAGGGATCTCAACTTTCATCTCTGGCAGATAGCATCATATTCAGGTCCTCTACAAAAGTTATATAAATTATGCCCCTGGGGTCAAAATTGACCACGCCCCAGGGGTGCCTTGTTTTCAATAGAAACATATAGTGAAACTTTGAAAATCTTCTCCTCTGAAACCAGAAGGTTCTCATCTTTCATAATTGGCACATAGCATCATGTTCAGGTGCTCTACAAAAGTTATATAAATTATGGCCCTGGGGTCAAAATTGGCCCCGCCCCAGTGGTGGGCAGTTTTCAATAGAATCATATAGTGCAAACTTTGAAAATCTTCTCCTCTGAAACTGGAATGGTTCTCAGCCCCGGGGTCAAAATTGGCCCGCCCCAGGGCAAGGCAGTTTTCAATAGAAACAAATAGTGAAATCTTTGAAAATCTTCTCCTCTGAAATTGGAAGGCTCTCAGCTTTCATATTTGGCACATAGCATCATGTTTAAGTCCTCTACAAAAGTTATATAAATTTTTGCCCCGGGGTCAAAATTGGCCCCGCCCCAGGGGTGGGCAGTTTTCAATAGAAACAAATAGTGAAATCTTTGAAAATCTTCTTCTCTGAAACTGGAAGGCTCTCAGTTTTCATATTTAGAACAGAGCTTCATGTTCAGGTCCTCTGCAAAAGTTATATAAAGTATGGCCCCGGGGTCAAAATTGGCCCCGCCCCAGGGGTGGACAGTTTTCAATTGAAACAAATAGTGAAATCTTTGAAAATCTTCTTCTCTGAAACTGGAAGGTTCTTAGCTTTCATATTTGGCACAGAGCATCATGTTCAGGTCGTCTACTAAAGTTATATAAATTATGGTCTCGGGGTCAAAATTGGCCCCGCCCCAGGAGTGGACAGTTTCAATAGAAACAAATAGTGAAATCTTTGAAAATCTTCTTCTCTGAAACTGCAAGGCTCTCAGCTTTCATATTTGGCACAGAGCATCATGTTCAGGTCCTCTTCAAATTTTATATAAATTATGGCCCTAGGGTCAAAATTGGCCCTACCACAGGGGTGGGTAGTTTTCAATAGAAACATATTGAGAAAACTGAAAATCTTCTTCTCTGAAACTGGAAGGTTAATCTCAGCTTTCATATTTGGCACATAGCATCATGTTCAGGTCCTCTACAAAAGTTATGTAAATTATGGCCCCGGGGTCAAAGTTGGCCCCGCCCCAGGGGTGGGCAGTTTTCAATAGAAACAAATAGTGAAATCTTTGAAAATCTTCTTCTCTGAAACTGGAAGGTTCTCAGCTTTCATATTTGGCACATAACATCATGTTCAGGTCCTCTACAAAGTAATATAAATTATGGCCCCTGGGTCAAAATTGGCCCCGCCCCAGGGGTGGGCAGTTTTCAATAGAAACAAATAGTGAAATCTTTGAAAATCTTCTTCTGAAACTGGAAGGCTCTCAGCTCTTATATTTGGCACATAGCATCATGTTCAGGTCCTCTACAAAAGTTATATTATTTATGGCCCCGGGGTCAAAATTGGCCCCGCCCCAGGGGTGGGCAGTTTTCAATAGAAACAAATAGTGAAATCTTTGAAAATCTTCTTCTCTGAAACTGGAAGGCTCTCAGTTTTCATATTTAGAACAGAGCTTCATGTTCAGGTCCTCTGCAAAAGTAATATAAAGTATGGCCCCGGGGTCAAAATTGGCCCCGCCCCAGGGGTGGACAGTTTTCAATTGAAACAAATAGTGAAATCTTTGAAAATCTTCTTCTCTGAAACTGGAAGGTTCTTAGCTTTCATATTTGGCACAGAGCATCATGTTCAGGTCGTCTACTAAAGTTATATAAATTATGGTCTCGGGGTCAAAATTGGCCCCGCCCCAGGGGTGGACAGTTTTCAATAGAAACAAATAGTGAAATCTTTGAAAATCTTCTTCTCTGAAACTGGAAGGCTCTCAGCTTTCATATTTGGCACAGAGCATCATGTTCAGGTCCTCTTCAAATTTTATATAAATTATGGCCCTAGGGTCAAAATTGGCCCTACCACAGGGGTGGGCAGTTTTCAATAGAAACATATTGAGAAAACTGAAAATCTTCTTCTCTGAAACTGGAAGGTTAATCTCAGCTTTCATATTTGGCACAAAGCATCATGTTCAGGTCCCCTACAAGTATTTCTAAATTATTCCCCTGGGGTCAAAATTGGCCCGCCCCAGTGCCGGCTAGTTTTCTATAGAAACATATGGTGAAAACTTTGAAAATCTTCTCCTCTGGTTGTCTGGTGAGCGCTTCTGGGCCATTCTGGCCCTCTTGTTAAGTAGAAACATATAGTGAAAACTTTGAAAATCTTCTCCTCTGGAATTGGAAGGTTCTAAGCTTTCATATTTGGCACATAGCATCATGTTCAGGTCCTCTACAAAAGCTATATAAATTATGCCCCTGGGGTCAAAATTGGCCCGTCCCAGGGATGGCTAGTTTTCAAAAGAAACATAGAGAGAAAATTTTGAAAGTCTCCTCCTCTGAAACTGGAAGTTTCTCAGCTTTCATATTTGGCACGTAACATCATATTCAGGTCCTCTATAACAGTTATATAAATTATGTCCCAGGGGTCAAAATTGGCCCGCCCCAGGGGTGGCCAGTTTTCAATAGAAACATAATGTGAAAACTCTGAAAATCTTCACCTCTGAAACTGGAAGGTTCTCAGCTTTCACATTTGGCACATAGCTTCATGTTCAGGTCCTCTACAAAATTTGTATAAATTATGCCCTTGGGGTCAAAATTAGCCCCGTCCCAGGGATGACTAGATTTCAAAAGAAACATAGAGAGAAAACTTTGAAAATCTTCTCCTCTAAAACTGGAAGTTTCTCAGCTTTCATATTTGGCACATAAAATCATATTCAGGTCCTCTATAAAAGTTATATAAATTATGTCCCAGGGGTCAAAATTGGCCCGCCCCAGGGGTGGCCAGTTTTCAATAGAAATATATAGTGAAAACTTTGAAAATCTTCACCTCTGAAACTGGAAGGTTCTCAGCTTTCATATATGGCACATAGCATCATGTTCAGGTCCTCTACAAAATTTTATAAATTATGCCCCTGGGGTCAAAATTGGCCCCACCCGAGGGTTGGTCAGTTTCCAATAGTGAAAACTGAAAATATAGTGAAAACTTTGAAAATCTTCTCCCTTGAAACTAGAAAGTTCTCAGCTTTCATATTTGGCAGATAGCATCATATTCAGGTCCTCTACAAAAGTTACATAAATCATGCCCCTTGGGGTCAAAATGGGCCTGCCCCAGGGCCAGCTAGTTTTCTATAGAAACATATAATGAAAACTTTGAAAATCTTCTCCTCTGATTGTCTGGTGAGCGATATCAGGGCCATACTGGCCCTCTTGTTTAAATTGAGCTCTCGATGAATCAAAGTTTTTAATTGGTCTCTATGAACTCGACTTATGAGTCGACTGTTTTTACATGTGACTAGCAATCACAATTTTTTTCCCAGAGTATACAATTATAGTCTATTAAGAAACAAATGTGTTCTCACAGTACAGCAACCTTTGTTACCATAAACAGTCACCCTGTCAGATATAGATGAATTTGCTCATCTAAGTCATTTGAACAGGTTCTATGCCACATACTACTCCAGTTAATTAATTTTAACCCTTACAATGGGGAGTTTTCAATTGGACTCTTCCAAAATTCATACAGATCAAGCTTACGGTGAATATTTGGGGTTTTCTAAAGAGAAGACATGACAAACAGTGCAGACCCTGATGAGAGGGCTCCTCTGGGAGCCATCACCATACACCTCTCCTCTAGGAGCCCTCTCATCTGGGTCTACACTGTCTGCAAAGGACACTAGTGACTCATGTCCCACACAGTAAGGGTTAATAAAGCAGTGTTGAATTAATTGACTTAATTACTCAGTTTCACAAAGTAGAAAGAGGAGACTTAGTGACCAGTTTACTAATGAAACTTTAGTAACCTTGGCTTAAGGTAAGCCACAGCGCATGTATTTTATGAATAGAAACATCTTTAGTAAGTCCCACAGAAGCCTTTCAGCCTTTCATATTAAACAGAATTGAATACCGCACTATTGATTAATTGTGCATTTGGCAGGTAATTTTTAATAGAAATCGTTTTTCACATTGAAACTAAAACCTGAATTAATCGTAAGCAAAACAATTGGTATTGATAAAGTTACCTGCTTGTTATACCAAACCATGTCATATCTTTTCCTTTGGCTGACAGTGAAATGGACAGTCTTCCCTCAAACTACAAGCATATAGCCCTCAACTTGGAAAACTGCTCAATGGACCAATTTTCCTTGTGAATTATGTCTCCCCCATTTATAATGGGGAGACATATTGTTTTTGGTCGAGTTGTCCACTGTCCGTCTGTCTGTCTGTCCGTCCGTCCTTCTGTCTGTCACACTCGTGTCCACTCCATATCTCTCACAAATATGGAAGGATTTCAAAATGCTTTGGCACAAATGTTTGACTCAACAAGAAGATGTGCAGAGCGTTCAGTTCAGGCACGTGGGTGAAAGGTCAAGGTCACAATTCAAGGTCAAATGTTTTTAGCCATACCCTTCATGTCCGCTCCATACCTCTTAAACCCAACATTTAAGGGAAGATTTCAAAATGCTGTGGTACAAATGTTCTCCATAACAAGGCGGTGTGCAGACAGCAGGATTCAGGCACATTCTTCAAAGGTCAAGGTCACAATTCAAGGTCATGTTTACAACTCAAGGTCAATTATTCACTTTTTCTTGTCCGGACGATAACTCCTACATGGCTAATGCCATTTGATTGAAACTTCATACATTGACAGAGCATGATGAGAGGAAGTGTCATGTATAAGGGCTATAACTCTGGCTTCAATACTGTTATGATGTCACCTGCTGCATGCACGAAAACCGATTGTGTCAGCAAGTGAACTACATACATTTTTACCTCGTATTTCTTTAATCCCGCATGACAATGTCTACGGTCTATATGGTCCTTTCACATACAAGTTGTACAATCGATCTATACTTCTTATTCGTCATGATTGTCTTTGAATTGGTTAAAATTCATGAATTTGTATCTCTCAACAAACACAACTTTCAATCCACGGATTGAAGCGGAAGTGGAATTACTTGTTATCTTTTCTCTGATTGGCTAATGAATATTTTCACTTTGAAGCCTCTGAGATGCTTAGCAACCAGAGATTTCGATCTATTCTTCGGTCCGCGCTTTCCGAATTAATCGGCCGAAATTTCAGAACGATATTGCTTTTTGAAAAAGTTCTCAAACTTTGAAAACTGTTCACACGATATTGCTTGTTGAAAATTGTTATGATGAATTCTTGTGGAAAGGTATTGATTTTATAAATGTGTATAGATCTATATTTATTTAAATATAAATATAGATCTGTATTAAAATGTTTATTAACAAGCAATATCGTTGCCCTTTGTACAATCAATAACTCCTGCTCTATTGATGCTATTTGAATGACATTTCATGTATGGAAAGAGCATGATTGAAGGAAGTGTTATGCACAAGTATCATAACTCTGGCTTCAGTAATATTGGAGTTATTCCCACTCATTTTCTGCAGAGTTATGGGACTTTGGAAAATTTTGTCCACATGCTAGGGGAGACATCAGTTTTTGTATCAAAAACAATTCTAGTTTTCTGCGATTGTGTCTCCATTATTTAACAATAAAACAGGTGATTGTTTACATTGTGCATGCATCATGAAAAAAAAACCTCCATTTGAAAAGTTATGAACTACATACACGATTATCAAGCAAGTTACAAAAGTTCAGTAAAGCACAAACTGTAAATGTGAATGTAGTTGTAGATTACATCAAAAGTTACACAAAAAGGAACTAATTGTTAGTAACAAAAATTAATGAATTTGTAGTAAAATGGTACCCTGATATTTAGGTAAAATCATTATGCTATCAACAGATTGGCATAGTCTTGTTACTAAGACTAAGTGGTCTTGTTGCATAAGTTGATCTTTTTTTTTAACACAGAAAGACAGACAGATTGCTTACTAATAGAGCAGACACTCAGAGTTACAGATAGGAAGAGTATATTTCAAATGCAAAAAGTCTTATTTCTCCATCCAAACCCTCACTTGAAACTACTCATGAGCATGATACTGTGATGGAATCAGATGAGTACATTTAACAATAATGGGTTTGCCGGAGAAATAAAGCAAACAGTTTTGCTTAAGCTTGTAGCATGCCTCTCTTATTTCTGGCTTGGACACTGATAGGAGATTTCCTTAAATGATGTCTTTTCATCAGATTCAACATAATATAGTAAATACCCTTTAAATTTACTTCTTGCATGTTAAGGAACATTATCTTATCAAGATCTTTCACTAATATCTCAATTTCATTTCCATTGTTAATGGCATAGTGACTGTCACTATCGAGCACTAACCTTTTTTCTGCTATGTGAAACTGTACCGACTACTGCAGATGGCCTTGATTCAGATTTTGTTTGCTTCTGATCAGGACCCAAGCTGTCTGATATTTGACTAATTTTTTCTTAACTTAAAGAACATTTGATGATGTTTAAAAAAGCAGCATAGTATAGCTGGGGGCTGGAGTGGATAAACACTATCTTAACAGGTTAAGAATTAATTAGCTTTCATCTCCGCTAAATTGATTATATAGCACATTTCAGTTAATTGGCTTTCATCCCTGGTAAATTGATTCTATGGCACATTTCAGTTCTGCTTTCATTGAAAAGGGTGAAGTGTTTTGTAGCAATAATCAAATGATAGTACAAATGCTCTGTAAAGGTCTATATTTACAGTTATATGCTGTTTTGCTGTAAGTAGATAGTTTGGCTGGTTACACAAGAGGAAAGCGAGAAAGAAATTATTACTCAAATTCTTTACTAGGTAATTATGTGTAAAAGTATTTTTATATACAGAATAAAGGTGTGCAAGTATATGGTCATCATATGGCCCTCTTGTTGTGTGTTGATACAACAGCATTATTTCTAACAACATATCCACTAAGTGTACTGAAATATTAACCCTTTCCCTGTTGTATATTCATGTAAGAAATAATGATGTCTTGATATTAATAAGATTATTTTTTATAATGGCATAATTATGAACACAGGACATTTTGCTTCAGGCAGAAACTGTAGAATCAGATCTATATTATACCATAAGCAAACAGAGCAGACCCTGATCAGATGGCTCCTATAGGTCTACTCTGTTTGCAGATGCGTGAAAATACGCTAACATAAGGGAAGGGTTAAGTAGATCAAGGTTTCTGCTAAGTTTTTCATCCTAGTTTTCTTCTTTTTCTGACACAAGATATATAAACCTCACTGCCATATATGGACATACTTTGGATATTTTGTTTCACAAAATTTATGTTGTCAGTATTTTTGTCCAAAAAACCAGAACCCTCCAGATTTCATCTCTAACATTGTAGAGACAAAACTTTTCTTGGAGGAGCATGCCCCTAAATCTCAGGCTATTTTATTCCTGGAATTCAAGATTGTGCACCTTGAAAAGGGCTGCATATTAGCCACAATCTTACTCACATATAACAAGCACATAGAGTCTTAGTTCCTTTAATAACAATTTGGGGACCTCTGTTGTCAAGTTGTTATGGTCTTCAGTCTTCCTCACCGCTGCTATGCAAACACCTTCTTGTGAGGAAGTTTCCAGCTGGCTTGCAGTAGGTCGGTGGTTTTATGCGGGTGTTCTTCTGTACACAAAACAAAACTTGCTTCGAGATTCATTGCAGGAAGTTTTATATGTAACACATCTGGTATGGATAACATTTCTAAGAACTATGTCAAAACAAAACAAAGCCCTTTAGCTAGAAGCTACACTCTAGAAATTGATCAATGTAAGTCAAAAGTAGGCTAATCCTTTACAACAATAAACATGGGCCTTGAGTGTGCTTGCATGTTGTGAAGGTGCTGGTCATGCAGTCAAGTCATAAATATGCTGTAAAATGCACTTCTATTCACCGAAAATGATTGCCAGGGTGCCGGAAACCAAAGTTGCCATTGTAAAAGGGGAAATAAAGAATGTTCCAGTTTGGAGAGTTTTCTGCTGAATGTCTTTATTTTCCAAATGTTGACATTGCCACAGAAACAATGGCCAGTATAAAGCAGGTTCTCAGTACTTTGAAATGAATATGGCGTAGTTGTGCCTATAAGCAGCGTGAAGGCTCTGAATGAGGAAGTGTCTCACCTCTTTTCTTCCTCAGATGGTGAGTTCTTGGACTTTCATTCAAGAATCCTGCTATCAGAGAGGGACGGTCATCTGTTCCACTCAAGGCATTGTTCTAATGCCAATCACAATTGAGAGTCAGAGTCACATGGGAAATTCAGGATTCATATAGGACCTCTTCCCCAGACTCTTTAAGAGGAGAATCTACTGGGGAAACTTCTCCCTCCTGAGAATTTAACCCCACTTTACCAACAGAAACTCTTTGTCCTGGACATCCTTCTTCCACATCAGTCACACTCAAACAGACATTGCAGGTTTAGGATGGACATACCATCCTGCATCACATTGTATGCTTCAGGCACAAACAGGAACTGGGAAGACTTTCTCCTCATGGAAAAGCATCCTGAGTTTGCCTGCAGAAGATCCCTCTTTTGGGCTGGATGAAGTATAGGGACTTCTCCTAGATCCTTGATGAGAACCCCTTTCCCTGTCATGTTCCCTTTTTATTGTGGTCTCCACAAGGTGGGAGGCACATACCCTTGGTATTGTATGTATGTCCGCCTGTATGTCCTGCAAATCTTGTATGTCCAACTCCTCATTTCGTACCAATAGAAGGATTTATTTCAAACTTTCATAGATGACCAACCTTGATGTGAAGATGTACAGTGATGTCTCGTTAATCCGGAATTCGTTAATCCGGAAAACTCGCGATCTGGACGAAAGTCGTGGGGAACGGATTTTTTGTGCAGTAAATTGACTCGTTACATCCGGAAATTCGCGTTCTGGAACCGGACATAGATTTCCGGTAACCAATTTATGTATTTACCTGTATTTGTGACTCGTTAATCCGGCCGGGTCAGTAGCCCCGGGGCTTAATTGCCCACCCCTGACACTTAACAATAGTGTACCGTGGAGGTGCGAATGCTTGTGTTTACAATCACGGTCATGGGTAAAACAACCCCGACTGTGTGCAAACTGGCTATTTATCAAAACATATGGCACGCGGGTAGTGATGTTTGATATTCATTAATGTTCCTTAATGAGATGAACACTCGCCCAATTAATTTGTTACGTTAAAACCGTGCCGCCATCGTTAAACTGTTAATCACCTTAAATGATTTGCTAATTCAGAAATACAAGGCTATATTTATCGGGGATTCCCGCTAGGGATACCCTAAGATTCTAACTCACACGTGAGCTGGCTGGTTCCCGACTTACAAGTACATGTACGCAGATGGAATATTCGGGAAACCAGTCATGTCAAACATGGAGACTTACGTCGATTTTACAAAATTTGCCCGCAGGCATATTCGATAATCTACATTGTATTACTCAAATGAGAGAACTGACACTTATGGATAGAGTGCAACATGCATTTAGAAAGACAAACAAGGCAATTATTTTGATATGACTTGCGATTATTACGGGCATATGCACACATGAACGTTACAAGAAAAGATTTCTTGATGCGAAAGTAAATGTGTACATATAGTCATATACATATACAATGTTTATGATTGAGTTGATATTTTGCAGCATACGACGGTGATTCGTTAATCCGAAAAATTCGTTAATCCGGAAATTTAGCCGGGAACGAACGTTTCCGGATTAACGAGACATCACTGTATACCGGTATAAAGAAGAGAATTTTTGCACTTCAGATAAAATTTTATGGCCCTTGAATTAGTAAGATTTCTTAAGCAAACAGAGCAGACTGTGATTAGGCAGCCATCTAATCTTTGTCTACTCTATTAGCAAAGGTGTGAAAAGTTGTTTAAAGGAAAGGGTTAACCAATTTTCGGATATTCTGACCAAATAGGGACATTTTGACCTGATATGAGGACGTTTCGACCAAATGATGGGAACATTTTGACCATTGAGAGACATTTTGAAATGGGGAGATCTTGACAAATCATTAGATGTGCAGTGGTCTACTGGTAATGCGCTTGACTACCAATCCGGAGGTTTTGGGTTCAAATCCCGGGCCCTCCCGAAAATTTCAGTGTCTCCCACCCACACCTCCTCTCCACCCAGGGGTGAAAATGGGTACCTGTGAGGGTCACTAGCCCCAGTACTGCGGCTGCTTGATTGTGCCATATGTTAGTAGTGCTCAATACTGTGGGCAAATGTCTCAATGGCCAGGGTAGTAAATGTTCAGTCGGCTGAGCGGTCCTTCGGACTGAAAGTAGACTATAAATAGATACTTTACTTTTACTTTTATTAGATGCAACATTCAAACTTAATCTCCATGTCTAAACATTTGGCAAATTAAATCATAGCTTTTTATACGCCCACCTAATAAAGGTGGTTGTATATTGTCATGCCCCTGTCTGTCCGTCCATTCGTTCGTCCGTTTGTTCGTTCATTCGTTCGTTCGTTCGTCCGTCAACATTTTGTTTGTCCGCTGTTTTCTGGGAAAACTATTTGACAGATATTAATGAAACTTCACACAAATGTTTAATGCATCAAGATCTGAAGCTGAGTTGATTCTGAGGTTCATTTGATTTGTCGTTTCGGAGTTATGGCCCTTTTACTTAAAAAATAATGCAAATACATGCAAATAGTTTGTCCGCTGTTTTCTGGGAAAACTATTTGACAGATATTAATGAAACTTCACACAAATGTTTAATGCATCAATATCTGAAGCTGAGTTGATTCTGAGGTTCATTTGATTTTTCATTTCAGATTTATGGCACATGTCCTTAAAAAATATGCAAATAGCTTGTCCACTGTTTTTCTGGAAAAACTGTTTGAGAGATATTAATGAAACTTCACACAAATGTTTAATGCATCAAGATCTGAAGCTGAGTCATTTCTAAGGTTCATTTGATTTGTCGTTTCGGAGTTATGGCCCTTGTAATTAAAACATAATGCAAATACATGCAAATAGTTTGTCTGCCGTTTTCTGAGAAAACTATTTGAGAGATATTAATGAAACTTCACACAAATGTTTAATGCATCAAGATCTGAAACTGAATTGATTCTGAGGATCATTTGATTTTTCTTTTCAGAGTTATGGCCCTTGTCCTTAAAAAATAATGCAAAAAGATGCAAATAGTTTGTCCGCTGTTTTCTGGGAAAACTATTTGAGAGATATTAATGAAACTTCACAAAAATGTTTAATGCATCAAGATCTGAAACTGAATTGATTCTTAGGATCATTTTATTTTTCTATTCAGAGTTATGGTCCTTGTCCTTAAAAAATAATGCAAATACATGCAAATAGTTTGTCCGCTGTTTTCTGGGAAAACTATTTGAGAGATATTAATGAAACTTTGCAAAAATGTTTAATGCATCAAGATCTGATGCTGAGTCAATTTTTAGGTTTATTTGATTTTGTCGTTTCGGAGTTATGGCCCTTTTACTTAAAAAATAATGCAAATATATGCATATAGTTTGTCCGCTGTTTTCTGGCAAAACTGTTTGACAGATATTAATGGAACTTCATACACCTGTTTATTTTTTAATGCATCAAGATTTGAAGCTAAGTCGATTCTGAGGATCATTTGATTTGTTGTTTCGGAGTTATGGCCCTTGCACTTACAAAAATAATGCATTTATCTATGCAAATATGAGGATGGGTTTTAATATGTCATTTTATTCTAAAGTTATGGTCCTTGAACTTTGTGTGTTCGTTGCTTTGTTTGTCGGTCAACTTTTAGTTTGTCTGTTGTTTTCTGGGAAAACTATTAAAATGAAATAAATGAAACGTAACACAAATGTTTTAAGCAACAAAATTTGAAGCTGAGTTTATTTTGAGGTTCATTCAGTTTGTCTTTACAGAGTTATAATAAGATATTCACTTCATTTTTTAAAAAAATAGTATCACCTTAATATGGAAATCAAGATCTGAAGCACAGATTAGAAAATGTCAACACTTATAAGACATGTTGAATCAGAGAAAGTTTGCAAGTGGGTGTATTATGTACCGTATGCGGTACTCTTGTTAGTTATTTAGTGAGCTTTTAGGATCATGAAAAGCATCTGTGGTCTACAGTTAGTTCATTAAAATGGCATATCAACAGATGAAATTTTAGTCAAAGGACAAACTGTTGAATATAAGCAGAGCATACCCTGATGAGACAGCTCCTGTAGGAGGCATCTGATCTGGATCTACCCTGTTTGCAAAAGTATAGAATAATTCTTGACTCAGACCTGTTATGGACATATTATATCAAGGGTCGCATGTCCTTGAAAAGTGCATGTATGGCGAGTATCCCATTTATTGAAAGAAACAGAAAATTGAAGGCGAGTTCAAGATGCCAAATGTCCACTTGACATCATTGACATGATTACTGTGTGCCAGTAGGCACATATTATCAACTTTATAATGGTTTGCATGGGATACAGGATTCATCAATTGGCTGAGGAGCACAATCATGTCTTGACATTTTTAACGATGGATATTTATACCCCCACAAACAGAGTTTGAGGGGGGTATACTAGAATCAGCCTGTCGGTTGGTCGGTCGTTGGACGTCGGTCGTCGGTAGTTGGTCTGTCCGCAAAATCTTGTACTTTCAACTCCTCCTTCAGTTTCAACCCGATTCATTTGATACTTGGCATAAATGTTACTCAGGTGTAGTAGATGTGCAAGACACAAATTTCAGGTCTCTGTGACCTTGACCTTTGGCCTTGAAATTGGCAGTCAAAAGCTTGTACTTTGAACTCCTCCTTCACATTCAACCTGATTCACTTGATACTTGGCATAAATGTTACTCAGGAGTAGTAGATGTGTAAGACACAAATTTCAGGTCTCTGTGACCTTGACCTTGACCTTTGGCCTTGAAATTGGTCTTGAAATTGGCAGGCAAAATCTTGTACTTTGAACTCCTCCTTCAATTTCAACCTGACTCACTTGATACTTGGCATAAATGTTACTCAGGAGTAGTAGATGTGCAAGACACAAATTTCAAATCTCTGTGACCTTGACCTTTGGCCTTGAAATTGGTCTTAAAATTGGCAGGCAAAATCTTGTACGGCTAACTCCTCCTTCACTTTCAACCTGATTCACTTGATACTTGGCATAAATGTTACTCAGGAGTAGTAGATGTATAAGACACAAATTTCAGGTCTCTGTGACCTTGACCTTGACCTTTGGCCTTGAAATGTGCAGGCAAAATCTTGTACTTTGAACTACTCCTTCAATTTCAACCTGATTCACTTGATACCAATGGCATAAATATTACTCAGGAGTAGTATATGTGCAAGACACAAATTTCAGGTCTCTGTGACCTTGACCTTGACCTTTGTCCTTGAAATTGGTCTTGAAATTGGCAGGCAAAATCCTGTACTTTGAACTCCTCCTTCACTTTCAACCCGATTCACTTGATACTTGTTTTGGCTTGTAATATGGGGAGTTGGTGTCGCAAACTCCTCCTTCAGTTTTAAAGTTACTGAATTTATATTTGGGATACGTAATGGTCACAAATAGCAGATGCGCAAGACACAATTGTCATGTATTTACTGTAAGCCATTGTAGAATTATCCCCCCCTGAACTTTGAATATTTTTTGTCATTTTTGCATGAAACATGGGGAGTTGGTGTCACAAACTCCTCCTTCATTTTGAAACTTATTAAATTGATACTTGCCATACATACTAAACACGAATAGTACATGTGCAAGACACAATTTTCCTGTGTTTAGTGTTAGCCATTACAGAATTTTCTCTATTTGAACTTTGGGTATTTTTGTTATTTGGTCCTGTTACATGTTCAAAACTTAGATTTGCAATCAAGGCTGCCGTGTGGGGGTATTCATCACCTTTAGTGATAGTTCTAGTTCACTGTGCTATTAATTATAGCACATATTCTAGAATGAAAGTCCATGTTATACTTGATACACCCTCGTACACTTGAACACATTTTATTCTTAGCCAAATTAAACTATTGATTCTACAGAACCTGTGAATTGATATTAACTGTATGCCCTTTATTCTTAAAAAATGTCTTCTTTTGAAAGTTTGCGATTAGATTGATATTGGCCGCTTTATATATGTAACAAATTAAGAAAGACAATATTTTGGCAGGGATATGATTTTCACCAAATTTTGCTCTCTTTTTTCTGGAAACCTCTGCCATATAAGAACTTACTTAAGTATGCTTGAGTTCCGCTGTGATTCCCATTACTAGAGAATGAGATTTCTCATATATTTGGAACATCTTTAGTCTGGAACTTCCATTAGCTAAAGATTTCGAAGAGAATCATTTAAACCTTTAACATTAATGATAGCAAATTGATTGATAATGGTTTGAATCAAAATCAAATGCTTAGTAATTTAGTGTCTCATTTAGGTCCAACCTGTTTGAATCTCAGATTGTAATTTGAACAGAATTTTTTTGTATAGCTTGCATGTCATGAATGAAACAAATTAAATTTTGAGCCAATGAATATTTGCCCAGAGTGCTAAAGATTATGTAGTTAATGTCACTCCTGCTAGCTTAATGTAGAACTCTCAAGCTGAACACTCCTATCTCTGCTTAGTCAATATTTATTTACTTTGATTGCAGACTTTCCTGCATTATCTGTCATACAGTAGAAGGATGTGTGAATATCTATTGATCACATTAACTGTGTTACATGTAACTCTGTTACTGTTGTGGTTGTCAGAAAGTGGCCCATAGAACTTGTTACAATTATTAAATATCTGAAAACATTGGCAAACAGTGGATCCAGATGAAATGACAAGTGACTCAGCATCTCAAAACGATCCAAACTGTTTGAAACTCCACTTATGTGTTTTATGATTGAATGAAAGTCCACTTTGAAACTTAAAACAGATGTAAATATTTATTATACAGGCAAAAAACCAAAGCTTTTTACAATCTTACCTACTTTAAAGTCTTTAAAGTCCCATTATATTTTTATGCGAATAAATTTCTGCATTCAGTTTGATATCAAATCGCTACATATGATATTTTGAACAGAAAATAACATCATTTTTATGCCCCCAAAAGGAGGCATATAGTCATCGCACTTACAGTCCCTCCAGTCTATCAGTCTGTTAGTCTCGCATCGTGTCTGCTCTAGATCTGTAACTCCTACATACATGAGAAGATTTCAAAATAACTTGGTACAAATGTTTACATACTTCAGACGATGTGTCGAGAAAAAGAACCAGGTTCCTATCTCAAAGGTCAAGGTCACAAATTTGGTCAAAGGTAAAAAATGGGGGACATTTTGTCTTGTCCGCTCTGTAACTCCTACATACATGATTTTATTTCAAAATAACCTGGTACAAGTATTAACCACTTTGAGACGATGTGTCACAAGAAAGAACCAGGTTCCTATCTCAAAGGTTAAGGTCACAATCGGTGGTCAAAGTTAAAAATTGGGGACATGTTGTTGTGTCCACTCTGTAACTCCTACATACATGAGTGGATTTCAAAGTAACCTGGTACAAATGTTCACTACCTTGAGATGATGTGTATCGAAAAAGAACCAGGTTCCTATCTCTTAAAGTCAAGGTCACAGTTGGGGTCAAATTTTGAAAATGGGGACATTTTGGTGTGTCCACTCTGTAACTCCTACATACATGAGTGGATTTCTTAATAACCTGGTACAAATGTTAACCAACTGGAGATGATTTGTCAGTGATAAAGAACTAGGTTCTTATCTAAAAGGTCAAAGTCACAATTGGAGGTCAAAGTTAAAAAATGGGGACATTTTGTTGTGTCTGCTCTGTAACTCCTACATACATGAGTGGATTACAGAATAACCTGGTACAAATGTTCACCACCTTGAGATGATGTGTCAAGAAAAAAGAATCAGATTCCTATTTCAAAGGTCAAGGTCACAATCGAGGGTCAAAGGTCAGAAATGGGACATTTTGTCGTGTCCGCTCTGTAACTCCTACATAAATAAGTAGATTTCAAAAGAACTTGCCATATACTACATGAACTGTTATGCCTCTGTGATATTAACCCTGGACCTCAATTTGAATAAAAGTTTGTCAAGAAAATTGTCTGGTTTGTACCTCCTCAACCACTTGGCTTTGTGTCATTAATTTTCTGGTTTAGATGCATCTTAAGATGGCGGAGTGTCTCATACTACTTTTGTGCCTCTATGACCTGTCACTCTTACCTTGACCTCAAGATAGGTAAAACTTTGTGTGCAAATTTTGTCTGAATGATATCTTCTCATCCACTTGGGTTATGGTTTCAAAATTTCTTGTGTGGATGCATAGATCTTAAAAAGGCAAAGTGTAAAATACTGCTTGGATGTCTCTATGATCTTGACTTACCCACCCAACAGAGAAGTAATGTGTTGAAATATGTGTCCACTCAAATCAGTAGCCACCTTGAAAACTAATGAATTGATCTGACTTCACTGGGTGAGGACCTCTAATTTTATTAGTCCTCATCCAACTCAAGCTGATGACTAGAAATGCTTAGAGCAGTTTTTTCTCTGGTTGGAGGTGATGGTTGCTTGACAATACTTGTTAAAAGGGTGAAAACTTTTTATTTTTATGCTATTCATATCATTTATGAAGATTGCATGATAAAACAGTTGTAATGTTAGTAACTTTGTCTATTCAAGATTGTGATGAAAAATTCAGAAACCTTACCTCCTTAAAGCTCAGTTTTAAATGTTCATACACTCACCAAATAAATCTGAAAAAATTAAACTACTAACATAATAACTCTTATATATCCTCATAAGGCACTTCTTTAACCCTTTTCTCTCCTCTCCTCCATAAATACGCCTTTCTACGCCTCTGTAAAAGTCACTTTCTGAAACCATTGTGAAACTGAAACTTCTAAGTGCCGAAACATCGGTCTTTCAAATAAACAGATAAAATTACATCTGCTGGGTTGTTAATGCTCCACCACTGATTTACTGCAGTTGAAACCATTGTGATAAATAGAGCATATGAGCAAAATATTTTTATGCTCTATTTACCACAATGATTTAAAAACTACACAATTTTAAGTTTTTCTTTTTCTGTAGTAAATGCTCCTTTTTGGTAGATTTTTTCAAAGAGGTTTGGTCTAAAAATAACCTTTGAGGTAATGAGTTAATAATAAATGTAAGAGTCATCAAACTTCAAACAAATGTTTTTGGGGATGAAAACATGATTGTACACTTACAGGATTTAAATCATGTATCTATACTCAGCCAAAAAAGAAACATGACAGTGTATGTTTTATTTTATCTATATATATAGCTATCCTTGGATTTCCACACAGACATTCGGCTCAATGAAACAAAGCTGAACTTTCATATATTCTCTGTATATTCTCTAAGATAGAATGTACGAAATTTCAGCTTTGTCTCAAAACGCCCAAACTTTATTTATCGGCTCCAAACGTTACAAAACGTCAATTTAGGTATATTTTTAATCATTCCAGACATATTTTATGAGGCGAACACCTATGGATTTCCCCCATATTTAATCGCGCAGTAGTAATCAACTGCGCCTCAAAGTAGTGCATTTTGATATAACATAATTGAATATGTCGGTCCTGCCTTGCAGAAATCTCAAGTCGGTAGCGTGACTGATCGCGTAAAACGTGACTGATTATGTATGAATAGAATCTTGATATAACAGTTAAGCACAAACACAAAACTATAACTTATATCGCTACACTGCTCAGCATCAATTTCTTTCAGTTTTGACGGAAACATGATAATGCGCATGCGTGTGTTACTCTTCAGTAGCGATTAGGGGAGATCACTCTCCATTGCTAAGTTTTGCCGATTAAATGAAGAAAACTTGTAATTTCGGATTGCGTGCATTTGTTTTATGAACGCTATTTCAGGAATTTTTATAGACTAATAAGTCATAATGCCATACAAAAGTCTAGTTCTGGGAAACAATGTGCTGCCTTTCACTGCAATAACTGTTAACAATCAGAAGATTCCCGGTGCACTTTTGCTGTAACCGGTCCTGCAATGTATACCTTCAGAAGACACTTTATCAGTGGTGAAGCAGTAAAGAACTTCTGTATAAAGACTGTCCTTATGAAATGTACGCCATTCCTTGCAATGAAGAAACTCGATTGCTGTGGATCAATCATATATCAACCGCAAAGACCACAAGCCAGTTTCTCAAGCAGTCACCAGGTAAGTGAAATTCGGATAATTCAAACTATATGTATGAATACCGAATTGATTTATTCATCATTTTGTATTTGAAAAGACTTGTTTTGTCTAGGGCAGGTGAGAATAACATACATTGAGAGGGTTCCCTGCCCAAACGAGGTGTTGTTGTTGTTGTTATTTTAAAAATATGGGACTAATGCACCTTATGTGTACAAGTCAAGTCAAGTAATATTTATTTATAAAGTCGGGTTAACAAACAATTAGCGCAAAGTGCATAATGAAACACAAGCTCTGAAGAGCTTATAAAACCAATGATGATCATTTCTTTTCTTCATATTATGTTATTATCTGCTTCATATCTAACACCCCCCCCCCCCCCAGGTAAACCGTAAAGGATTAAAAATCATCATGTCTTATCAGAGACATATAGCATATGTCTCCGGTTTTATTCAACTTCTATAGTAGAAAGGAAGTAATACTATGAAAAAGTATCTACATATTCTCTGAACCCACCTCTGAGACAGAGACATATAGCATATGTCTCCGGTTTTATTCAACTTCTATAGTAGAAAGGAAGTAATACTATGAAAAAGTATCTACATATTCTCTGAACCCACCTCTGAGACAGATTTGCCCCTAGTAGGACCATTACACCTGAATATCGTGACCAATTAGTACTCATGTATTTACTCTGAATGCTTGGACATGTAAACCTACTACTGTATACAAAAAGTACAACACACTATATAATCAAATTTCCAGTGGTACAACTCAAATAAATTTAAAATAATTCTTTTGTTAACCCTTTGCCTGCTAAGAAACCTAACTGGTATTTATAAATTTTGCAAACAGTATTGAACCGGATGAGAATCTGAGTAACTTCAAAAGGGTCAGCACTGGGTTGGTTTTTTTTATATAACATACTATTAAAAACAAAAACGAAAACCCTACAGGTACTGCAGTGACAAGTTGGAACCTAATTTTCAGATTTAAAATGAAGATTGGAAAGAAAAAAATTACAATGCTGTATTTAAGTAAGTACAACACCAGTACAGATATAAGATGGTTTCAGTATTGAACACACCATAGAGTTCTTTAAACACAAAAGTACCTTTTTAACATCAAAATCTCAAACCTTTCTAATTGCAGAGACTTTGGTGAAATAGAAACAATTCAAGATATGCTTTGATCATGTCCAGAAACACAATAATTTTGACAAACATTCAGCAGTGTTGGAAATTAGGAAAATATAATATTTATATGAATGGGAAGATATACCTGTTTGATTTAAATAATTCCTATGCAGTGGCTGACATGACTATTTTAAACAAAATAATAGCTAAATATAAAGCTCTGGAATACATGTAACGGAGGACCCTTACTCATCTACTTTGCAATCTCGGGGAATAATATAATAAGCCACTCGCTTGCTGCTTTGTTCATAACTTTTCTTCTTACTCTTATCATATCAATATTGCAGTGTTCACTCTCTATTAAATTCTATTCTCTTTGTAACTAATCAAAGTCTCATCTCCGAACTATCCAAGTCCCTACTCTGTATCTATCTCCTCCGTACTTCTCTCCCTCTCCACTTCTCTCTATATTCTTAATTCCTCTCTCAGACTCATGCATGCCACACCCATTCATAATTCTGTAATACATTTTCATCCAATCCAGCACTTCCATTCTAACATCAACCAATCATGTTACATATCACACAGATCCTTAATTTGCATAATCATTATCTTTCTGTATATGGTCACTTTCTTACTTCTTATCACTCTCCAGGCACTACGTACCCAAACATCAACCTCCTTCACAGCTTAGTGTCACCTCTTTGTGCCAATGGACATATGTAAATATTAATTATTTATCCTATGTACAGTCCAAATTAGATCTTATGGCACACCAACATAACCTACTTAAAATGTAAACAAAACACCTGTAACGGTGGTCTCGAGAAAAATAAAAAATAAAAACCAAAAAATAAAATGTATACGCCCATCAAAACATATGAAAAAACAAAACTACCCATTCCAAAAATAAAACAATAAAAACAAAACAGATTCGAACCAAACTATTACAGCTGCCACCTGGGCATTATACAGTGTTTATACCTGTCGTGTTTGTAAACATTGATAACAAAAGGTGTGCCATAAGATCTAATTTTACCTGTACCAGATTTGTTTAATGTTTATATTATTACTTGACAGTATAAGAACTCTACATGACATACATCCTCAACCTTGTCTATGACTAATATTTAGCATTGTTCCAATTAGTATGCAATCAGTCTAATCAACCTAATTATTAATTAATACAATATCTAAGCATCTGCTGATGCTTGCATCTAACATTCTACACTTTTTACAAACCAGAAGAATTTCATAATTCATAAACCAATTTATATGTTTATAAATATTCAATCATATTCTTACCTAATCATTTAATTATTATATCATAATGATAACTCTGTGACATATCCTCGCTCCCTCTAAATAATTTGCTCTGCAAATTGACATTACATATGAACACTAACAATGATTTTAATATTTCAGTATATGAAGGTGAAACTGCATAATATAGTAACTGTTATTAAACATACAAATCAAACAGTATAACAATACATGGTAAACAACATGTATAAATTTATAGCAATAGGAAATCAATAGAATATTGTATCAGAGACCACATCACTTTCAGTAATAAGTGTTCATGTGTCACTTCTTTATCTAGATACTGGTATTTGTCATTGTCACAAATTTTAAACTTAAAACTGCATTGTATTATCACTATTATACATCATATATTTCATTTATTTACACAGTAGTAAGTACACCCACTTCTTTCAATTGCAAGTTTAAGAAATGCCTTTGAAGATTTCAAAATATCTTTCATGTATATCTGTTGTTTTCACACACATCTTAAGCACAAACACATATTATATTTTGTCATGTATACTTTGTACATGTAATGATCACAATGATCAACTTTTTCTTTCACACCTACAACTGATTCAGATGTATACCCCATTATATTACTCAGTAATTACCTACAAATACGCAAAGAACAGATATTTTACAATAGCCACATAACTATAGGCCTATATATTATTACATCATGCTCTTAAAACACAAGATTTTATGTTTTACTTATGATTCTTGTTTTATTTAACTTACGCATTTCATACTGCGACCACACCTTAGGTCATACAAATTTGTAGATCTAATCATTAACTGAGTTCCACATTATGCTAATAACTTAAGACTACAATTGTTGAAAATAGCAAGTTAGGCTCTAAACTGTATTAAAATGCATGTACAATTTCCACCCCAATTTAATTATCCAAATACGTCCTAGGAAATTTTGATATTGTAATCAAACACTTTAATGTGTAAATCCTAACTTTTCCATTTAACACCATGCATCAAGTTATGGCTGTGGATATGGGTTTATTCTGTTAGTATCCCTGTTTGAACACTATTCCCTATATGTTATTTCTCATGAACTAAATATTCATGTGACGCTATCTTAATGTGATTTAACTTGCATTTCTCTAATGTTAAACTCTTGCATTACTTTAAACATTACATATTTACATGAGGACGCTTACGGACCTTTCCTGAAAATGTGTATTTGATATGAAAGGTTTTTCTGATATCTTCAGGAAGGTCATCAGAATACTGCCAAATTGTTCTTCCCTTTTTCTGTTCATCCTTGTACCTTACTGTGTATACTATGTGGCCCTTGTAATTTGCTGCCTGCAAAATTCTCTCCAAATCCCAGACCTTTTCAACCTGGTTCTGATTCTCATCATTTATCTGCATAATTTTATAGTTATGGGTACAAAAATCTTTCCTAAAATTTCATGTTATTGCCCTCGACTGTTTGAGCAAACTTAATTTCAGACTCTTGGATTTCATGCTCTTTGTCTAACCCACTTCTTTTGAACATACCCTGACTTAAACAACAAATTGATGCCCCACTATCTAACATTGCAGCTAGTGAAAACTTCCCCAATCTAATGTCTACCAAATTTTTTTCACATCCTACTTTATTTGCTTTACCCACTGTTTGCTTTTCCCTTTTCTTATTTCTCACCCATTTTTGCCTATCCCCCAGTTTTCCTTGTGGGACAGGACTGGTGCGTGTCCCTATCTTCTAAAGTTTGTGTTGTTCTCGCTAGATGTCCTACTTTTCCACACTTAAAACAAGTGGCATTCTTAAACTTACGATTAAATGATTTGTGGTTGTACTTACCACAGCAGTAACACATCAGCTGTTTCTCGTTTCTGACATTAGAGTTCCTCCTGTCTTCATTCCACACAGCTCTGGATCCATTCCTTTCTTCTTGACCTTCTCGACTTCTTCTGTTTACGCCCATATAGGAAGCAGATCTTGTCCATTGGTTCACCCTCCATCACATGAGCCGCCTTCACCACTTCCTGCACTGTCCTTATGTCTCTCAGCATCACTTCTTGCTTCACATTCGGATGAAGTCCATGGATGATTTTGTCCAATATTTCTCCATCTGATTTGCGTAGTATTGCAGAACATTTTCAACGTAATCGTCAATAGATTGTCCATTTTGTCTCCGCTCCAAAAATTTGGCATACACTGACATATGAGATTCTTCGGATTGGAACCTGTCCAAAAATGCCATCTTAAATGCCTCAAAATTCTCTTTCTGCTCTTGCCTTAGAGACATATATCATGACTCCGCTTCCTGAGGTCAAGCATCATACATAACTGTTAACATTTCTGCTCCTCCGTCCATTTGTTAATATCTGCAGCTTTAACAAATTTCTTCATGAAAAACTCTGCGTTCTGTCCTATATTACATTTGAAGTCCCTTGACATATCCATTTTTGGCATTTTGACAGACTCCTTTTTCCTAATATCTCAAGTCCATTACCCGGATTCTCCACCATTATGTAAACGAGGACCCTTACTCATCTACTTTGCAATCTCGGGGAATTATATAATAAGCCACTAGCTTGCTGCTTTGTTCATAACTTTTCTTCTTACTCTTATCATATCAATATTGCAGTGTTCACTCTCTATTAAATTCTATTCTCTTTGTAACTAATCAAAGTCTCATCTCCAAACTATCCAAGTCCCTACTCTGTATCTATCTCCTCCGTACTTCTCTCCCTCTCCACTTCTCTCTATATTCTTAATTCCTCTCTCAGACTCATGCATGCCACACCCATTCATAATTCTGTAATACATTTTCATCCAATCCAGCACTTCCATTCTAACATCAACCAATCATGTTACATATCACACAGATCCTTAATTTGCATAATCATTATCTTTCTGTATATGGTCACTTTCTTACTTCTTATCACTCTCCAGGCACTACGTACCCAAACATCAACCTCCTTCACAGCTTAGTGTCACCTCTTTGTGCCAATGGACATATGTAAATACTAATTATGTATCCTATGTACCAGATTTGTTTAATGTTTATATTATTACTTGACAGTATAAGAACTCTACATGACATACATCCTCAACCTTGTCTATGACTAATATTTAGCATTGTTCCAATTAGTATGCAATCAGTCTAATCAACCTAATTATTAATTAATACAATATCTAAGCATCTGCTGATGCTTGCATCTAACATTCTACACTTTTTACAAACCAGAAGTAATTTCATAATTCATAAACCAATGTACATGTTTATTAATATTCAATCATATTCTTACCTAATCATTTAATTATTATATCATAATGATAACTCTGTGACATACATAGCTACAATGAATAATTATCTTGAACAGTTTTGATTAAACATGGTCAAAATATTATAATCTTTTAAACATGTATCTACCTAAATACCTCTAAATGTGGTTTGTTAGATATGCATGTTTGTATTTAATTATTTATTTCCCCCTATAAACTATTCCCTCATAGGCTATTTTCAGACCCAGTCTCAAATTGAACAAATCTTCCCAAAAGAAGCATTTTACTAGAGAAAAGTAACATTTTTGAATTGTGTTGTTTTGAAAGCATTGTGATAAATAGAGCGTCTGCTCCCATGGAACAAATGCTCTATGTATCACAATTGGTTTCAAAAAGCGACTTTTACAGAGGCATCAAAAGGAGTCAAAATGAGTGAATGGGTTAAAAACTGTTTTATTATCATATACATAGAAACTCACCATTAAAAATGTAATTGTACAAGCATCAATATTGTTTTTTCTCAAAAAGAATTATTAAAATGTATTTCCTTGCTTTCAGGAACCCTCTTACTATTCAGCCACAAGAGCCTATGGAATAACCAGATACAGCAGGTACTGGTAACAAGCCCACTTTAGTTGATGAAAGCACTCAGACAGTATATGTTTTGCCTTGGACCACAGTTATTACTACAGTAGAAGGACTAGAAATCTAAATGTTCATCAGAGTTCGGTGCTGAAATGTGGCAAGTGACTCCAAATCAAGATTTTGTACTGGCCTATAGTTTGACTGTTTCTAGCATTGCTCACAACTCTGTCTAAATATCGAGAACAAGTGCCCTATAAACTGAGTGTCGAGATTCAGATATTTGTTGTACTTGTTAGATTAAGATTAGAATTTCTTCATTTATGTTTTAAAATAATGAGTGAAAACCTGTGCACAAACATGGAGCACATGTATCTATGGCCATAACACAAACAAATTTCTTATAGCAATTGCTCCAAATGGTTTTATTATGAACATTTCACCACTATTTGGTGGACGAGCCAGTGGCAACTACATCACAAAAAATTGTATGTAATGTTTTGGATTACCTCTTGCTAGGTGACAAGATAATGACAGATTGTTGATTTACTATCAGTGAAGAACTTTGTACCAGAAGAGTGGAAAATAAGCATACCAGCATTCATGAAAGGACAGACCCATGTGTTTGAGGAAGAAGTGATAGAATCTAGGAGAATATCAGCAAATTGCATACATGTTGAGAGGGCCATCATGCACATGAAATCATAGACTTGTTAACATGAAAATGTCCATAAGATCATCATCAAAGTCAAATCAGATGATTTCTGTAATCACTGCGTTGTGTAATATGCATGCTTCATTGATAAAAGCTGTACATGTGTAGAAGATGATTGAATTTTAACAAGTTGAAAATCAACTCCGGTATCACTGGTAGTTATTCACCCTTTTCCTGGTAAATATAACACTTTACTCCATGATTATTGATGTAAGAAATAAATAATAGATACATGTGTCATGAATATTAACCCTTTTCCTGGTAAATATTTATGTAGGAAATAATGATGTCATGAATATTTATAAGATTATTATAATGGCATATGAACACAGGACATTTTGCCTCAGACAGAAGCTGTGTATAATCAGATCTATATTACACCATAAGCAAACAGAGCAGATCCTGATCAGACGGTTCCTATAGGAGCCATCTGATCAGGATCTACTTTGTTTGCAGATGTGCCAAAATGCGCTTACATAAGGGAAAGAGTTAACCCTTTTCCTGTTCTGCGTTTATTCCAAATTTCAGTACCTATTGAATATTCATGAACAAAACCTTCATAATGAAATATGGAAGGTGGAACATTGCAGTCATATTAGAAAGTAAAGAAATAAATCTATTAAATTCCATGAGCAAACAGAGCAGATTCTGATCAGACGGGTCCTATAAGAGCCATCTGATCTGGGTCTACTCTGTTTGCAAATGCGTGAAAACACTTTACATGAGGGAAAGGGTTAATTAGAATAATTATTATAGCACATGGACACAGGAAGTTTTTGCCATGGCAGAAACTGTAGTATCATATATATGTTACAGTAGAAATTGCGATTCAGGACAATCACTGATTCTCCTGGGACACATTGCGATAGCAGTCTCTCCTAGGACAAACTCCAATCCTCTTTTAAAATCATTCATAATCATGTTTTGTTTGTCATGTTTTGAATATAGACTTGTGATCTTAAAATAATATATTCTTCCAGTAGAATTGTAGATTTTCTTTGTCGAGTTAAAGTGTCATATTAACCTGGATATACCGGGCAACAATTATTATTCAAAGAACATACATGTAGTTTTGTTTTTTGTACAATTAAACTCTTCTCTACATCCAGATGTTTTTGTTTATTCACAAGTACTTAGTGCCCTCCTGATTTTATTATCTTATTCCAGAATGAAAAGTCTAAACAAGGGCTTTCAGAACAGATTTCCCTTTCAAAATGTTCTGAAAATTAAAAAAAAAGTTATGACATTAATTGAAGTTTGGTTAAAATGTCTGTCATTAAACTCTCTGGTATTTAAATATTTTGACCCTGATGAACTAAAATGTCATAACTTTTTATTATTAAAAGTATATTCATGAAATTTGTAATCAATGCTACAACATTAAAATAGTTTGGTAGAATTATGTCAAATGATTTCTTTTATCTTTGCTAGTATGGGAACATTAAAAAAAATCATCCGTTTAACTTTATTTTTTTCAAAACTAAATGTCACATTGAAGTAGTTTAATATACCACCTGTATCAGTCATAGTCACTTAGGTTTACAGCTAACTATGAAATTAATATTAATAATCTCCCTGTTGAAAATTCATGTTTGAAATAATGACATGAATATTTATTAGCTGATTTAGTAATAATGGCACATATACACAGGATTGTTTGGTATTGGTAAACCAGTAGTCTGATCCATTGTAATTCCATATGCAAACATAGCAGACACTGATCAGATGTATTTGGTTAGGTCAGTTGTGTGTCAAAGGTATTTTTCTCCTAAATTTAATGTTGGCAATTACTTTTGACTTTGGTACAGATAGAGACTTTATATTTGTCATTCGGCATGCATATGCATCTCATAACATTTCATCTTTTAAGTGGTACCTGGTCATGGTCAAAGGTCGAGTGTCATTTTCCTGTACCTTTAACTGCAGCTGTAACATTGGCTATTCATTTTGAACCAGTAGAGACCAAATACTTCATATTTTACTTGCTCATGCATCTCATAAAGCTGGGTGGATTAACCCATGCCCTCATATAAACGCCCTTTCATGCACTGAAAAAAAAGTAAAGTAAAGTACCTAGTTATAGTCTACTTTCAGTACGAATGACCGTTCAGCCGACTGTACATTTACTTCCCTGGTCATTGAGTCATTGGCCTACAATAATGAGCACTGCTAACATATGGCGCAATCATGCAGCAGCAGTACCGGCGAGTGACCCTCACAGGTACCCATTTTAACCCCTGGGTGGAGAGGATGTGCGGGTGGGAGACACGGAAAAGCGTCTCTGAAATTTCCGGGTGGGACAAGGATTTGAACCCCGGACCGCCGGACTGATAGTCTAGCGCGTTACCACTAGACCACCGCCACCTACAAACCTAGTAGATCCAGATCAGACGTTTATTTAGTTTCTAAAAAGGCTGAGTTTCACCTTCCATATTTATTATAACTATTTTGGCCATGAATATTCAGTAGCTAAGTGATGTATAGTCAAGGTCAAAGGTATTTTCTCCATAAATCTAAATTTGGCTATAAAGCTTGAACTAGTAGAGATGAAGACTTGGTTGTTGGTGTGCTTCTGCACCCCATGAAGCTGCATCTTGAACCCTTTCTTCGACCATAAATACGCCTTTCTATGCCTATTGCAAACAGTGTAGACCCAGACCTGACAGCTCCTGCAGGAGCCATCTGATTATAGTCTGCTTTGTTTGCTTATTGTATAATACAGAAATGATTCTGCAGTTTCTGTCCAGTTGCTCAAAGCTGCATTTAACACCCAAACCAAATATTTAATTTGATCTACGTTGAACCCATCCTCAGTACTTTCAATACTTTGATTCATAAAGCAGATAATAGAAATGTGTAAATGAATGTTTGGCCTGACAGTTGTATGCATTTCCAACCTGAATATGCATTTTTGCTTTTATCATATATGTTTAACGTTGTTAAATTACATAGTTTCGACAGTAGGGGTCCATTTCAAATTTATCAGCTTTAGGTTAATGGCTGTTTGACCTTTTTGAGACCAATTTTATTTTTTCATACAATTCAATGATGATTTTGCATATTTTATTGGAAATTAATATCGGTTATGGCCGCCTCTGGCTCTAATGAGTGTATCCATATTGAGGCAACAAATTGATGTAATATTACACAAGATTATTGGGAAGACTGTCCCATTCCGTCAAGAGTGACATTTTGTGGCACATGACGTCGGCTGACATTTCTACCAATTAGTAACATCATCTTAGAGATGCTCCAGTGGATTCATGTCTGGAGACAATGCTGGCCATTGTTTGATGTTGACATTGGCTGCTGCTTAGCGAGCATGAGTAAGTATACCACAGTTATAAGGGGGACAAGCTCTTATAGGGTGTCCATGTGGGCGCATTTGATTGCGGATAGTTTTGGCACAAACATTAAACGCAGTTGTTGTCACCGTCACAGGCAAGAACCTGTTACATGAGTTACAATATGGCACGATCACCCCTACAGCCAGTTGCTGTTGGTCTACCTGACCTAGGACAATTGTGCACATCACCTGTAAGCCTAAAACATGAATTGTGTATCGACTGCAGTTAAATGTTCTACTAACGTCAGCGATGGAAGAGCCACCCTGGAGCATCTAGTGTTCGCATTTATGTTGTAATCATATCTAAATATGCAAAAATTGTTGGAACGCAAAAGAGTCAAGTAGGTTATGTACATGGGATGCAAGATCAATGACAGAAATTTTATTAGCGATTTAAATGAATAAAGGTAAATAAAACAAACTGAAACTCTGTTTTACATCAATCCAGATAAATAAACAAGCTGAATCTCAGTCCAGTTTATTTAAATTTAAGTAATTCTACCAGAACAGTTCTGTTGCATAGTAATGACATTTGGCTGCTGAAAAAGATGGTGTCTGCTAGTAAGAAAGCTAACCATGCCAGGATCTTGGCTGTAAGACTGTGGGTTTAAAGATTGGTTAGTGAAAGAAGTTAACCCTGAACCAATAGCATTACCATGGGATGTTTTGTATGCACTCAGTAGAATTGGCTTGGGACCCAACTTTTGCTGATGCCCAAAGTGCCAGGGATTCAATGCTAACGAGATCACTGGCATCCCAATAGCTTGATTTCTCTTGTCCTCTGTCAATCGTGGCCTTGTAAAACCTATCAATATTAGGTGTGATTTATGTTAAGTGTCAGGTTTCTTTTTTGGTTAAGTATACGAGTATAATGTATCAACTACAAAGTATTGATCATACAGCAATATATTGATTGAGATTAGTTTACACTTTGAACGTGGGATAGGCATGCACTGGCATTTGCAAACAGTGTAGATCTAGACTGGAGAGATCCACTAGGAGCCCTCTGATCAAGATCTGCACTGTTTGTTGTTCTAAATCATCTAGCAAATTTAAGTCTTTCATACTATGTGGACTAATATCAGTGGTTAATACTTAATGGGCTATATCATTCTCAAAACTCAGCTTGATAGGGTTAAGCGATAAGGGTAGAATAAGAAACAGTTATTTACATAGGTGCATATGACATGTTTTTTTAGGTACATTGTATGACATATGTTTTCATGGAACTAATTTTTATAGGCAGGCTTCAGAGTTTCATGTTACAAAATTACTCAATGAATTACATTTACAAAATGCATCAGCATGCTAAAACATTAATATTTCCACCTTAAATTACATTACAAAATGTAAGAATTTCTAAAAGTTATTAATTCTCTTTAGTTTGTTTGCCAAAACTAATCAAGGATGGAGAAAAATCTTGCAGGAAACTAGCTCATGAATGCATTTGCAAACAGAGTAGACCCAGATCAGACAGCTCCTATAGGAGCCATCTGGTCAGGGTCTGCTCTGTTTACTAATGAAATTTGATAGATGTGTTTCTTTACTTTCTGAAAAAGGCTGAAATGTTCCACCTTTTCTATTCTGTACCAAAATTTGAAATAAATGAGTCAACAAGGAAAAGGTTAACTTTTGTCTATGCAAAACCTTCAAGGATGGGAAAAATCTAGTAGGATTTTTAAGTAGCTCATGCCGTATATAAACTGGTAGTAAAAACCAGATTTTCCCACTTGAATTTATGACCCAGACACAAATAAAAGTGTCAAACATCGATATATTTAGTATTAACCCTTTACTCAGAGCTACAGATAAGGATGCATACTTAAATACTAAAATTGCCATTTCTCTACCAAACCCTATGTTATGAGCACTCTTTAGAATCGTAACAAAGAGACAATTCTAAAGAGTGGTCTCAATATAGGGTTTGGTTGCGAAATAAAGAAGTTATACTTGAAAATATTTTAATTTACACACCTTATTTTGAGCTTTGCTTTACTCCATGAATATTCATGTAAGAAATTATGACATCATGAATATTTATTAGATTATTATTTGAAATGGCATATTAATACATGAATTTTTTGCTATGATAAAAAGTATGAAGTCAGATCTATATTATACTGTAAGCAAACAGTGAAGACCCTGATCAGAAGGCCCCAATAGGAGTCGTCTGATCTGTGTCTACTCTGTTTGCAAAATCATAGAAATGCATATTTATGGAGGAAAGGGTTGATAAACCCTATTTATTGTAATAGAATTTCTTGTAGAGTTAGTAGTAATGTTTTAGCATGCTAAGGTTTATCTTGGATATAATTCTAATATCAGCTTTCAAAGGTCAAGTTTGTTACTGAAGTAATACAAACTGGCATTCAAGAAAATATTTGTACATCTAATCAGTTTAACCCATGTAAAACCATTGGGAATAGTATTTGCACATATAATAAGAAAAATAGAAAACACTGCCTTTGTGTGTAAAGTACAGAAGAATTTGTCTGAAGCAACCATTTATTTATTCAACATAGAATTCTTTAAAAGCAGGTGGTAGCTTAATGCAGCATAAAAATAATGCAGAACGCTCCTAAATGCATTACATATTATATCCTGCATGAAGCTACTATCTTCTTCACAGCCCATAATAAGACTTTAACAGATTTTAACAGTAACCCTTTACCTCATAGACTATTTTCTTTATCCAACCGCTTTGAGCAAATCTACCAAAAAGGAGCGTTTACTAGAGAAAAGGAAAATTTTAGAATTGTGTAGTTTAGAAACCATTGTGATAAATAGAGCATTTGCTCATGTGGAGCAAAATTTAATGCTCTATTTATCACAATGGAATCAAAAAGTGGCATTTACAGAGGTGTCAATATGAGGAAATGGGTTAAGACAGGTTCTACTGTAACAAATAGATTGTAGATTTTGTAGAGATAACACTGTGCTTCTTTTATATATGGATAATTATGTACATATTGTAGTACAAAATTTTGTTTGTCAAACTCCTCCTAAACTGCTGATGTATTTATTTCACAGATGAACAAAGTTAATGTGAAGAATAATTTTGGTTCTGATAATTTCTGACTGAAGTTTGATACTGTGTTGTCAAAAGGCACATGAGTTACACATACTGACCTTAGGGCATCAATGTCCTACTGAAAGGCACATGGGTTACACATACTGACCTTAGGGCACCAATGTCCTACTGAAAGGCACATTAGTTACACATACTGACCTTAGGGCATCAATGTCCTACTGAAAGGCACATGAGTTACACATACTGACCTTAAGGCATCAATGTCCTACTGAAAGGCACATGAGTTATACATACTGACCTTAGGGCATCAATTAGGGCACATGAGTTACACATACTGACCTTAGGGCATCAATGTCCTACTGAAAGGCACATGAGTTATACATACTGACCTTAAGGCATCAATGTCCTACTGAAAGGCACATGAGTTACACATACTGACCTTAGGGCATCAATGTCCTACTGAAAGGCACATGAGTTATACATACTGACCTTAAGGCATCAATGTCCTACTGAAAGGCACATGAGTTATACATACTGACCTTAGGGCATCAATTAGGGCACATGAGTTACACATACTGACCTTAGGGCATCAATGTCCTACTGAAAGGCACATGAGTTACACATACTGACCTTAAGGCATCAATGTCCTACTGAAAGGCACATGAGTTATACATACTGACCTTAGGGCATCAATGTCCTACTGAAAGGCACATGAGTTACACATACTGACCTTAGGGCATCAATGTCCTACTGAAAGGCACATGAGTTACACATACTGACCTTAAGGCATCAATGTCCTACTGAAAGGCACATGAGTTATACATACTGACCTTAGGGCATCAATTAGGGCACATGAGTTACACATACTGACCTTAGGGCATCAATGTCCTACTGAAAGGCACATGAGTTATACATACTGACCTTAGGGCATCAATTAGGGCACATGAGTTACACATACTGACCTTAGGGCATCAATGTCCTACTGAAAGGCACATGGGTTACACATACTGACCTTAGGGCACCAATGTCCTACTGAAAGGCACATGAGTTACACATACTGACCTTAGGGCATCAATGTCCTACTGAAAGGCACATGAGTTATACATACTGACCTTAAGGCATCAATGTCCTACTGAAAGGCACATGAGTTATACATACTGACCTTAGGGCATCAATGTCCTATTGAAATCATTCTAGCTAGTTCACCAAAATATATTTTCCAACATCCAAGAGATTTCCAAAACTATGATGAAAAGGAAAGTAACATTGCTGTCTAACCATTTACAGAATAGAGTGACATTAACCATTTCCTCCATGAATATTCATGTAAGATATAATGACATCATGAATATTAATTACATTATTTGCTATAATAACACATGGACACAGGAATGTTTGGCCACAGCAGAAACTGCAGAACCCTATCCTTTAGGAGCCGTCTGATTAGGGTCTGCTGTCTGATTAGGGTCTGCTGTCAGATTAGGGTCTGCTGTATTTGCTTATGATGTAGTATAGATATGTTTTTACAATGTTCGGCCATGACAACAAATTCCTGTGTCCATGTGCTATTATAGCACATTATTCTAATTGTGTTCATGACATCATTATTTTTATATGAATATTCATGGAGGAAAAGGTTAACAATGATACTCCACTTCATAGGGTAAGATCTCTGATTTGATTATTGCAGTGGTCAATCTTAAGGATGGCTGAAGAGGGGATCAGCCCGACTCATTTTCATAAAATTATTGTCACATATCAAGAACTTGTTCTCTTTATCCTGTATTACATTTGACATATAGTTATTGCTTTAAGGGGCCAGTAATTGTTTTAGAGGGCTAATGGCCCCATGGTCCAACCTAGATTGACTACTGTTATTGCTCTACAGGTGAAAGCAGTGGAGCATATCAGGAAGATTGCTTTATCTGATGCCAAACAGGCTCAACACCTTGTACCAGCTGCACAGTACAACTTGGGCAGAGCATATTTCCAGGGCTATGGTATTGGGAGGCAGTCTGATACAGAAGCTAAAAGGTAAATCTGATCTGTGTCTACTTGGGATCCAAGCTGTTTGCCCGGGGGGGGGGGGGGGGGGGGGGGGGGGGGGGGGAGGTGTTATCAGATGTGCTTAAAGTTATAATCTTGATCTCATTAATTTCAATCAACAAGAAGTGGCTCACTTACAGTCCTGTAATACACATGTACTGTATAATTATACATATTAACTGATTATTCATTATGCCCCAAATTGAAGAAAGTAGGTATATTACTTTCCTGATGTTGGTTGGTTTGTCGGTTTGTCCATCAGTCTGTCAGGCAGTAAGTTAGTATACAAAATAGTTTCTGATCAATATTTAGAGAATGCTTTGGCCCAAGACCCTGAAACTTGATAGAGAGGTTGGACATGATCATTAGATGACCTCTATTTTTTAGCTCACCAGAGCACAAAGTGCTCAGGGTGAGCTTTTGTGATAGCCTGATGTCCGTCGTGTCGTGTGCGTCATGCGTCGTCATCCCGCGTCAAATTTTTTAAATTTGAACCTTTAAAAATCTTCTTCTCTGAATCGATAGGGTTCTCAGCTTTCATCTTTGGCACATAGCATCATGTGTAGTTCCTCTACAAAAGTTATATAAATTATGCCCCTGGGGTCAAAATTGGCCCTGCCCCAGGGGTGCATTGTTTTCTATAGAAACATATAGTGGAATCTTTGAAAATCATCTCTGACACTGGGAAGTTTTCAGCTTTCATATTTGGCACATAGCATCATGTTCAGGTCCTCTACAAAAGTTATATAAATCATGTCCCTTGGGTCAAAATTGGCCCCACCCCAGAGGTGGCCAGTTTCTTATGGCAAGCTGCTGTTTCAGCTAATTCAAACTGACCACATTATTTACTGGGAGACTACTAGTACACACTCCAGATTTACACTCTAGAAAAATGCAGCTGCAATATTTTTTACTCTACTCAATCAGCCTCTCTGATGCCCAGGACCTCTTTGCTGTTTGATGTGTTGTAAACATCATGCAGGATATTATGGAGGTCATTTGGTGTCTAGCATAATTTTCTCCAATCCCCTTTGCACTCTGAGCAATAACTGTCTGCAAATAATGTTATCTGCTGCAAAAGTTGTTTCCTTCCATATCTTTTCAAAAACAAATGTCAGAGTGAAAGACAGTTGGGACCCTGATGAGATGCCAAGTTACTTTGTATCTCATGTGGATCGAGACTTGATCCAGACTGTTTGCAAAGGTTATTATAAATGAAAAAAACCCAGGTAGTTGGTGTAATATTAGCAGGCTAAAGGTATAGGACCTTTGAAGAGTGAGTGACCAGCCATAAGCATATTGACTAGGGATAATTGCAGATCACTTATGCATATGGATGGGTTTTCTTGGTTCATTAAACTTGTATACTAGTATAACCAGGGCTAAAGGCTAGCTAACCCAAACCTAAATCGCAAGCTCATTTTGGCTTGGATTAAGTTTGCAACAAGCTTGCAGTTGCAAGCCATTTAAGGGAGACTGGCATATCTCTAGTTAAACATTTACTGGTGTCTATTTTTAGCATACATTTAAAGGTAGGTGATCTCCCTTTTTGATAACAACTAGATTGCCTCCCTTGTTGGTAGCAAATCTGCAGTAATATTGCAGACCCAAACAAAGAAAATTGTTGTAGTTAGATCTCGCCTGTTGCACATTAATTAGGACAATTAACCTTTTACTCCATAAATAGGCCTTTCTACACCTTTGCAAACAGAGTAGACCCAGATTAGATGGCTTATGTAGTAACCATCTGATCAATCTGCTGTTTGCTTATGATATGATATGATATGATATAGTGCAAATTGCATTACATTATTTTCATTTTGTGTACAATATACTTATAGTATGTTTACTAACCCTTTCCCTTATGTTAACACCTTTTCACACATTTGCAAACAGAGCAGACCCAGATCAGATGGCTCCTATAGCAGCTGTCAGATCAGGGTCCGCTCTGTTTGTCAATGGAAATTGAAAGATGTTTCTTTACTTTCTAAAATGGCTACGCTGTCCCACCTTCCATATTTTATTATAACTATTTTGACCATAAATATTCAGTAGATATTTAAATTTTGAATAAACAGAGAACAGGGGAAGGGTTGAAAATAAGTTAAGATATGAATGATATTAACTCATGCAGGTGTAATGAAAATATCTGAAATTTTGAACATAAGTATAGATTAATATATTCTTTCTGAAATTTAACCAATTTGCCCAGAGAGAGGGTATACATACTTTTGTGCATGCCCTTCTTTAGATTTACATTAATTTTTATGCCCCCAAAGCTAGGCTTTGGCAGCATATAGTGATCGCACCGTGCGTGGGTGTGTTCGTGTGTGTACCTTTTGTCCTGAGTATATTTCCTTTGTCACATCAGCTACGGATACCAAATTTGGTGTGTGAGTTCATCTTGGGATGGCGGAGTGTCGCGTACCATTTTCATGTCACTGTGACCTTGACCTTGACCTTTGACCTTGATTTTACAAAAAGCTTGTCCGGAGCATATCTCCTTTACCTTACCAGCTACAGATCCCAAATTTGGTGTGTGAGTTCATCTTGGGATGGCAGAGTGTCGCGTACCATTTCCAGGTCACTGTGACCTTGACCTTGACCTTTGACCTCGATTTTAAAAAAAGCTTATACCTTACCAGCTACAAAAAGCTTGTCCGGAGTATGTCTCCTATACCTTACCAGCTAAGGATTCCAAATTTGGTGTGTGAGTTCATCTTGGGATGGAGGAGTGTCGCATACCATTTTCAGATCACTGTGACTTTGACCTTTGACCGATTTTACAAAAAGCTTGTCCGGAGCATATCTCCTTTACCTTACCAGCTACAGATTCCAAATTTGGTGTGTGAGTTCATCTTGGGATGGCAGAGTGTCGCGTACCATTTCCAGGTCACTGTGACCTTGACCTTTGACCTCGATTTTACACAAAGCTTGTCCGGAGTATATCTCCTATACCTTACCAGCTAAGGATTCCAAATTTGGTGTGTGAGTTCATCTTGGGATGGAGGAGTGTCGCGTACCATTTTCAGATCACTGTGACCTTGACCATGACCTTTGACCGATTTTACAAAAAGCTTGTCCGGAGCATATCTCCTTTACCTTACCAGCTACAGATTCCAAATTTGGTGTGTGAGTTCATCTTGGGATGGCGGAGTGTCGCGTACCATTTCCAGGTCACCTTGACCTTGACCTTTGACCTCGATTTAAAAAAAGCTTATACCTTACCAGCTACAAAAAGCTTGTCCGGAGTATATCAACTATACCTTACCAGCTAAGGATTCCAAATTTGGTGTGTGAGTTCATATTGGGATGGAGGAGTGTTGTGTACCATTTTCAGATCACCGTGACCTTGACCTTGACCTTTGACCGATTTTACAAAAAGCTTGTCCAGAGCATATCTCCTATACCTTACCAGCTACAGATTCCAAATTTGGTGTGTGAGTTCATCTTGGGATGGCAGAGTGTCGCATACCATTTCCAGGTCACTGTGACCTTGACCTTGACCTTTGACCTCAATTTTAAAAAAGCTTATACCTTACCAGCTACAAAAAGCTTGTCCGGAGTATATCTCCTATACCTTACCAGCTAAGGATTCCAAATTTGGTGTGTGAGTTCATCTTGGGATGTAGGAATGTCGCATACCATTTTCAAATCACTGTGACCTTGACCATGACCTTTGACCGATTTTACAAAAAGCTTGTCCGGAGCATATCTCCTTTACCTTACCAGCTACAGATTCCAAATTTGGTGTGTGAGTTTATCTTGGGATGGCGGTGTGTCGCATATCATTTTCAGGTCACTGTGACCTTGACCTTTGACCTCGATTTTACACAAGGATCCTTTTTAACTAAGTTTTGACCCTTGGCTCTTTTCTTAGCTATCATAATCGTCAAAGGTTCTGTTTCTAATGTTAAGAACTGACTCCTGTGTCATTTTTAACAGCATCAAAATTTCATGTTACACCTGCATTACATTGTATTGTTTTTCCGCCAAAATGCATTTCGGTGTCAAACACTTTGGGGGTATTTGTCACCCGTGACGACTCTCTTGTTTTGTTCTATGTTTTCATTTAAAGTTTCTTAAAGTTTCTTCACTGAGGTCCTCTACAAAAGTTAAATAAATTATGCCCCTTGGGTCAAAATTTGCCTGCCCCAGGGCCGGGTAGTTTTCTATGGAAACACATAGTGAAAACTTTGAAAATCTTCTCCTCTGATTGTCTGGTGAGCGATGTCAGGGCCTTTCAGGCCCTCTTGTTTTTATTAGCTCACCAGAGCACAAAGTGCTCAGGGTGAGCTTTTGTGATCGCCTGATGTCCGTCGTCTGTCGGCGTTTGTCGTGCGTCGTGCGTCGTGCGTCGTGTGTCGTGCGTCGTCAACAATTTGAACTTTAAAAGTCTTCTCCTCTGAATCTACAGGGTTCTCAGCTTTCATCTTTGGCACATAGCATCACCTATAGGTCCTCTACAAAAGTTATATAAATTATGTCCCTGGAGTCAAAATTGGCCCCGCCACGGTCCAAGGGGTGGCCAGTTTTTTCTAGCTGACTGTTGTTTTCTGTACAAGTAGCAGAATGCTGGGCTCACTTAGGTTTGGCATGGGGAAAACTTCAAAAATCTTCTTGTCAAAAACTACATGTCACAGAGCTTAGATATTTGGTGTATAGATTTACTTAGTATACCTTATTGACATTGGTAAATATCATAGTTCTGAGGTTAAAATTGGCCCTGCCCTGTTGGTTATACTTTAAAATATTATTTTACACTATAAAGGTTCCTCTGAACTAGAGGGATTGAGGTCACTCCATCTGTGTTGCATAATCACTGAATAGGTCAAGTTCCTGGTCAAAATTCTATCATGTTGTCTGCTTCAGAATTAGTCTATTTGTTCACACTGTTTCAACCCATTCCCTCATAGGATATTTTCAGAATCTGCCTCTTGAAAAATTTCAGAATTGTGTAGATTTGAAACCATTGTGATAAATAGAGCATTTACTCCTATGGAGAAAATGCTCTATTTATCACAATGGTTTCATAAAGTGACTATTATACCTCTTTGAATAAATCTACTGATAAGGAGCATAAATTAGAGAAAAGGAAAATTTCAGAATTGTGTTGATTTGAAACCATGGTGATAAATAGAGCATTTAAGCCTATGGAGCAAATGTTCTATTTATCACAAAGGCTTTTTTCAGATCCTACCTCTTTGAATAAATCTACTGATAAGGAGCATTAATTATAGAAAAGGAAAATTTCAGAATTGTGTAGATTTGACACCATTGTGAAAAATAGAACATTTACTCCTATGGAGCTTTTGCTCTATTTATCACAATGGTTAGCAAATGCTCTATTTATCACAAAGGCTTTTTTCAGATCCTACCTCTTTGAATAAATCTACTGATAAGGAAAATTTCAGAATTGTATAGATTTCAAACCATTGTGATAAATAGAGCATTTGCTCTATAGGAGTAAATTAACTCATATACAAACCACATATAAAGTTACATACCGGTCTGTGTCAGATCAGAATCCAAACTGTGTGCTAATTTTGGTCAAGTCATGCTAAGCAGTGATAGGGTTGTCATCTGTTAGAAATGTTGTCTGCTTATTCAAAGAGGTAAATCTGGGTCTACTCTATTTTGCAAATGCGTGAAAACATGTTTATATGAGGAAAAGGGTTAATTAGAGAAAAGGAAAATTTCAGAATTGTTCAGATTTGAAACCATTGTCATAAATAGTGCATTTACTCCTATGGAGCAAATGCTCTATTTATCACAAAGGCAAATGCTCTATTTATCTCAATGGTTTCATAAAGTGACTATTATACCTCTTTGAATAAATCTACTGATAAGGAGCATTAATTAGAGAAAAGGAAAATTTCAGAATTGTGTAGATTTGAAACCATTGTGATAAATAGAGCATTTACTCCTATGGAGCAAATGCTCTATTAATCACAAAGGCTTTTTTCAGATCCTACCGCTTTGAATAAATCTACTGATAAGGAGCATTAATTATAGAAAAGGAAAATTTCAGAATTGTGTAGATTTGAAACCTTTATGATAAATAGAACATTTACTCCTATGGAGCTTTTGCTCTATTTATCACAATGGTTAGCAAATGCTCTATTTATCACAAAGGCCTTTTTCAGATCCTACCTCTTTGAATAAATCTACTGATAATGAGCATTAATTAGAGAAGATGAAAATTTCAGAATTGTGTAGATTTAAAACCATTGTGATAAATAGAGCATTTGCTCCATAGGAGTAAATTAACTCATATACAAACCACATATAAAGTTACATACCGGTCTGTGTCAGATCTGAGTTCAAAGTGTGTGCTAATTTTGGTTAAGTCCTGCTAAGCTGTGATAGGGTTGTCATCTGTTAGAAATGTTGTCTGCTTATTCAAAGAGGTAAATCTGGGTCTACTCTGTTTGCAAATACGTGAAAACATGTTTATATGAGGAAAAGGGTTAATTAGAGAAAAGGAAAATTTCAGAATTGTGTAGATTTGAAACCATTGTGATAAATAGTGCATTTACTCTTATGGAGCAAATGCTCTATTTATCACTAAGGCAAATGCTCTATTTATCACAATGGTTATTATCACCAGTTATTGTTAACAAGTTTTACTTTTCCATTTCCATAACAATTCCGTTTGTATAAATTGTTGAAATCGCGATTTTTATACAATTTCTGCTTTGAAACAATCATCAGTACTCTAATTCTGAAGGGGTTCGAAACGTTCAGGTGTGAACTGGTTTTGTTACGAAACGTGCTCTACAAGAGTTGTCGTTCGTTTCTAAATACGCAATATATCAAGGAGTTGTTAGGTTATGCGTAGTAATATGTAATGGAAAATGAAACTTTTCCACATAATTTTTGTGCGATATATTATGCTTTCCAAGTTAACGGTCGGTAAACGTTCGGTATTGGACTTAGAAAATATTTATAATAAAGCAAATCATCCCAGAAAGCTTGCCATTATAATTAAACAGAGAAAGGGTCAAATAACACCCCACAAAACAGGTGTCCAGTTTTGTTTAGAAACATACATGTAGTTGAAACTTTAAAAATCTTTCCCTCTGGTGAGCGATTTCAGGGCCATCATGGCCCTCTTGTTAATTTTATTTGGTGACATGGTGATTCAAAGGTCAAGGTCACTCTGGCCTTGAACTTTAACATTATTTTCACACAATAACAAAGAAATGCTTAAAGAGTATGATCTTCAAACTTGGTCATGACTGCTTGGTTATGACTAGCAAATGACCCCAATTGATTTTGAGGTCAGTTGGGTTAAGGTCAAGGTCACATTGAACTTTATATACAAAATGATTTCTGATTAGTTTGGCCAAAGCAAAGTTCCTATAACTTGTTATAGTCTTTGTAATTTGTAGGAAGCTCATAACTATTTAATAGGAGGTTGTTCAAATTGAAAACGAATCTCAAACTGCAAAGCACATTTCAACTAGAACTATAAGCCAAAGGCTAACGAATACTCACCACCTGGCTGCTTGTCAGAATACCTAACATGAAACTGAACATATATATGTACATACAGAAAAATGAAACGATGTAACAGTATAATTATGCCCCAACCGAATTTATGTAATAAAAATTACAAGATGTTCAGCAATAAAGAAAAATGAATAATTCAAAGAAGAGAAATAAGATTATTTTGTTTTGCTTTATTTTTGTTGCCATAAATCACCAAGATGCAACATGATATGTATACAGAAAGCCACATTATGCTAAAAACTGTATTGTTTGATCCAGTTCATGAGTATAGGGCCTTTATTACATTTTCCAACACTTTACTAAGCCCCAGATTAGTCTGCCCATCTACAGTCTGATTTAGGCCTAAACTGTTTGCAAGAAGCATTTTCAATAACTTTGAACTTATTTTCTGTATGTATTGTCTTATGCAGATCTACCCATATTGAAGTCTGTGATATGTGTGTAACTCGAAAATCTTCAGAAAACTACTCAACTGATATCAAAGTAATTCCACCAAATTTGAAATTTGTTAATGACAAAAATAATGCCTAATAAACACCTAGATGCTTTTCTTCTATAACCTTGTGGCAGTATTTCGTTTGATAACCTGCGCAAACATTTGAGATAATAACCAATTGAAATGATGCAAATGGTCAAGTTACAAAATCACAAACATTCATTGGTTGGTATTCCGTATGTATGAAAACATTGTATGACTTTGTGTCATGATCATTCAGCTTCCATCGACTCATACAAAAAGTGCAAACATTGTGTGAGTACATCTTGTGTCGTATACCATTTTCAGGTCTCAGTGACCTTCACCTTAAATGCTGAAACGTGTAAATCAGCAACCACCTTGAGAATTAATTATTTGATCTGACGACACTGTATTAATTAGGACTATTAACAAACAAATTAGGACTATTAACAAACACTTAAACAGCTTCACTCATATATACATGTGACATTACTAAATAAATATTCCTTATTAGTCTTTATAACATAACTCGTGGCTTCAGCGTGACGTAACACTATCATATATATTTTGATATTCAAAGGCATATATTCACTAGTGAATAACATTTGAATGACCTAACTGTATTCATACGCGCTGTCAAAAGAAACAAACTGGCAGACGGTGACCTACATATGTCAATGATTGATTTCACGACAGATGGCAAAGGACTGTTGGCATTGTGCCTTAATTTCGATAAAATAATACAAACTGTAAAGTAAATATCTGTCAGTAAATATCTACAAAATGTATACCAAAAAAGACCTACCAGCTACTCTGACCTAAACCATCCATTCTACATAAAAATGCCTTCACAAATTTACATTTTCTTCACCGCATGTCGTTAATGCAGATTTCTACTCACAAAAATATCTCGTCATTCAACAGGTATAGTCATCTGAATCCAGCACAGCACAGACATATTTCAAATATGTTATACTCCAAATCAGCTGATCGTGAAAACCTTCCTCCTGTTCCAACGCATTTTATGCAGCAGTTGCATCTTTTGTCCATCTCAATAAACTTCTTGTCCATGTACATGGTTATACAACACTGATGAAGAGCTAAATATACCAAAACGAAGGCGCATTTTGAATCCCAATTGACAGTGAGTGTCAGACGTATAGGCGAACTGTATGTGGGTCTTCATTTAAATGGCACGCTTTACACAGATACATGTTGTGTACAGTGACGTCATAATGTGACATGTTTGTATGTCGAAACTGTAACTTAAAAATGATTTTGACGTGTTTCTGTAGGTTTTCGTATCATAAACTATCACAGTTAAATTGAATACCAGAGAGGTCTAAATTAGATCCTAGTTGATATGACAGAAAGTCAAAAAACAGTTGGAAATGTTGGACCTACTTTGTCCCCGTTACCTAGCGAACCTAATAACACCTTTCATTCATCATTTCTAAATGTAAGGAGAATTTATAACAATCCACGTTACTGCTGAAATATTGGCTGCAAAAACCATTTGTGTTTGTTATGTTATAAATAGAATCTTGCATTCGTGTTCATGATTATTGGATTTATTAAATTCGTCTTTTTAAAACGATAAAAAACTCGCTAAAGCTCATTTTTTATCGTTACAAAAAGACTCATTTAATAAATCCAATAATCAAGAAAACTCATGTAAGATCCTCTATATATCCAACTCAAGATGATGACTGTAGAAATCCTAAGAGCAGTCTTTCTGGTGAGGGATGATGGACTGCTTGACAATACAAAATACTTGCTTGTTCTCATTAAGTGACTCATTTGTCATTCACAGGTGGTGGTTACTAGCAGCAGATGATGGTAACCCCAAGAGTAGTGTGAAGGCTCAGTCAACTCTAGGCATGTTCTTCTCCAGGGAAGACAGCCTTAACCTGAAACAAGCCTTCTTCTGGCACTCAGAAGCCTGTGGCAATGGCAGTCTTGAATCTCAGGGTAAGTCACACTGTAGCCTATGTTTTGCTTGCCCATCTCATTGTTTGTTTGATTCAATCAATGTTAAATTTTTTGACTTTTGAGCTTGACATTTGAACTTTAACCTAATTGCTCACCATCACAAGGGCTAGCAAGGGTCATGACTCTGTAAAGCTTTGGACAAAATTATGCCCTTTTATGGACTTTGGAAATAAAATATTTAGATGCCTTGACAGATGAGCCTAGGCACTTGTATGCAGAGCTCTTGTTTAGCACTTCCCATGGGATATTGTCAAACCTGCAGGCTTTTCTGAGCTTGCTTTACCTCATGGTATAATATCATGATTCAGATATGATACATTGATATTTTGTGGAATGAAAAGGCAATTTTCATTCTGCAGACCATCAAGAACTATATGAAATTTCTTTTTTCAAATCTGTTTGATGTTGCAGGATTAAACCCTTTAATTACTCCATAAATACGCTTTTCTATTGCAAGCAGAGTAGACCCAGATAGGAGCCATCTGATCAGGGTCTGCTCTTTTGCCTATGATATAATATAGATACGATTCTACAGATTCTGCCGTTGCCAAATTTTCTTGTGTACATGTCTTATCATAAACAATAATCTAATTAATATTCATGATGTCATTATTTCTTACATGAATATTCATGGAGTAAATGGTTAAACAAGTTCTCATAATCGCTTTCCCATCTATGAAGTATGCGATCTGAGTGTCAAATATTGAATTTCCTTCTGGATCGCGACTATATCCATCCGAATTCTCCACTTTCTATCATTTGCTAAGGACAACTAGCCAATTCTCCACTTTCTATCATTTGCTAATGACAACTTGCCAATTCTCCACGTTCTATCATTTGCTAAGGCCAACTTGCCAATTCTCCACTTTCTATCATTTGCTAAGGACAACTTGCCAATTTCTTTCCAAGAATCATGTGATACATTCATGGTTTCTAGCACATTTCTAGCACATCTTTGCAAACAGAGTTGAGCCAGATATGCCAGCTCCTATGGGAGCTATCTGATCAGGGTCTGCTCTGTTTGCTTGTGATGTAATATAGACATTAGTCTAGAGTTTCTGCCATGGCCAAAACTTCATAATTATGTCAGTGCACTATTATAACAAATTAATCTAATTAACATTCATGACATCATTATTTCTTTCATGAATATTCATGAAGGAAAGGGTTAAACTCTTCTCATGGTTGGTACAACAATTCAACCATATACATTTATGTTCATTTCAACATACTTTCTCCCACTGAACGGGCATTTTTAGCTCACCAGGGCACAAAGTGAGCTTTTGTGATCGCCTGATGTCCATCGGCGTGCATCGTCTGTCGTCAACAATTTAAACCTTTAAAAATCTTCTCCTCTGAATCTAAAGAGTTCTCAGCTTTCATCTTTGGCACATAGCATCATCTTTAGGTCCTCTACAAAAGTTATATAAATTATGCCCCTAAGTCAAAATTGGCCTGTCCCAGGGGTGCCTTGTTTCCAATAGAAACATATAGTAAAACTTTGAAAATCTTCTCCTCTGAAACTGGAAGGTTCTCAGCTTTCATATTTAGCGCATAGCATCATGTTCAGGTTCTCTACAAAAGTTTTATAAATTATGGCCCTGGGGTCAAAATTGGCCCCACCCCAGGGGTGGGCAGTTTTCAATAGAAAACACATGAGTGTCTTGAAAAGTCCCTAAATTTGAAGATAGGCCCTAAAAAGGCCATATATTTGTTCACACTGGCCCTGAAACTTAGATTTCCTGGCCATAATTTTCATTTCACAGGTATAATAATTCAGGGATCAGAATTTTCCTCGGACTTTGTTTCACTGTGACGTTTTTTAGATTGACATAGATTCGATGAGAAATTTGGAAAGTGGGGGATTCATCCGGGAACTTATTATTTGCTGATAATTATATTATTTTACTATATATTCCAAGTGAATCCGTGTTAATAACGTTTATCATGTTAACAGCGAGATTTCAGTTCAGCTTATCAAATAACAAGACTCTTGTCCTACAGCCAATCAAAACACTCATATTATGCAGTGTTCGTTCAACCTTCCAATATGGCGCCCGTGTTATGAAATTCTGTATCTGTAATGTCAACTAATCTGAATGTAAGACAAAAATGAGAAGCACAGACAGATATTACGAAAAACAGTTTGAAAAATAAGTTCTACATAAGATGGCTAGAGAAAGAAATAACGTTGACATTTGGTAAAGAAACAAGAAAAGTGATAATTGGCGACGATTTTGTGAAACTGAAAGTAAACCTTCCCGGGTGATGGGTCCTTGTGTAATACTGTAAACCTTGTTCCAAACAAATGAATTACGGAAAACGCAACTGCGTAGCCTTTCAAGGCATATTGTAAAATGTGTCATAAATCAATTGATCTTGGTAAGATGGGAGGGAATGCGTTGTGGTCACATGAGAAAGGTGAAAAACACAAAATGAACAATCAATGTCATTCTACGCAAAGAGGCATGGATGCGTTTAATTTTACTGTTCCTCCTCCACCAGAAAAAGAGATGATTTTTTCTCACATAGCCAAATCCAATGCTCTCAGGGGAAAAGGCAAAAGAGAAAAGTGTTTTAAATACAAAGCTGGAAAGAAAGTAACAAGGTAACAGAGCTGAAAACAGTTTAGGTATTAGGTACATGTAGGTGTAAGTGTACTTCTTATTAGAAATAAGAGTTATCGTCAAAAACATACAGTTAAGCTATGACATACTTTGAGACCCTAAATTTAGTGAATGGAGTCCCTAAAAATGCCCTAAAAATGCCCTGATTTTATGTTTGGAAAGTCTTTATAACCATGAATTAGAAACATATAGTGAAAACTTTGAAAATCTTCTCCTCTGAAACTGGAAGGTTCTCAGCTTTCATATTTGGCACATAGCATCATGTTCAGGTCCTCTACAAAAGTTATATAAATTATGGCCCTGGGGTCAAAATTGGCCCGCCCCAGTGGTGGCCAGTTTTCTTTAGAAACATATAGTGAAAACTTTGAATATCTTCTCCTGATTGTCTGGTGAGCGATATCAGGGCCATCATGGCCCTCTTGTTTACTGTATACCATGCACTCTTATTTTTCGCAAGCTTCTATCACTTTCATCATATAACATTTCCATAAATTCCACTTACACATCATTAGAATCATCTTATTCTTGTGTCAAGTGATTAATATAAACTGGTTTTCAAGCATTTACACCCAGATTAGATAGGAGCCGTCTGATTGATCAGGGTCTGCTCTGTTTGCAATCGGCAAGATTTTAAAAGATCTGTTTCTTTATACTTTTTAAAACAGGTACAATGTTTCACCTTCCTTGTTTCATTATAACTATTTTTGCCATGTGTTTTCAATAGGTATTGAAATATGGAATAAACATAGAACAGGGAAAGGCTTAATTGAATTGTTGTATCACACTTACTTGGGTTGGTGAGAATGAGGATGTTTTTGTAATTATCACTTGTCATATTTTTCAATCCTTCACAGTGTAGTGTCCAAGCTCTATTGATAGTGTTTTATACCATGATATGTGTTTGTACAAGGTGACATTAGAAGTCAGCATTGGCAGCATTGACTTTTGTTACCAGTATATGTTTCCAGTGTGAAGCAAAGAAAACTAACCAAGCTTTCAGTTTGTAAAAAAAAGAAATGGATAGGACCAGGAATGTGCATGCATTTGCACACTTGCTGTCATAGAGATTACATATGATCAGCACCAAAGCTACAGTTTATCAGCAACTTGTTAAACTATATGCTTGCCTTTGTGTTTATAATTATGTCTCCCCCCATATTTATATGGGGGAGACATATTGTTTTCGTGAGAGTTGTCTGACTGTCTGTCTGTCCATCTGTCCGTCTGTCCGTCACACTTTTTGTCTGGACGAAAACTTCAATATGCCTGATGCCAATTGATTGGAACTTTATAATTATATGGAAAGAGCATAATGAGAGAAAGTGTCATTCACAATGTCCATAACTATGGCTTCACTAATATAGGAGTTATTGCCCCTTGTAAAAAATTCACACTTTTTTGTCCTGACAATAACTCCAATATGGCTGATGCCATTGAATTGAAACTTCATACTATTAGTTATGCAGTGCTTAGTGTCTCTAATATAGACTATACACTGCCAGCAAATATTCATATTGGATGAGGCTAAGCTGAGTCCCATATGAATATTTGCTGGCAGTGTATATTAGGGACACTAAGCACTGCATAACCAATTTATCTTACCGACTACCTTTAATTTTAATTATTTACAAGCATATTTGCATCATAGGCCTACATGTATGGCTTTCCGTGGGGAAACAAGGGAATTAACTCTTGCAAACTTGATATTACAATAAGAGCAGAATAAATTACCTCCCTTCAATAGAATTAAAGAAAATATTTTTTATTTGCCTCAAATCTCGTTTATATATTTTGTTTTTAGCTCACCAGATCACTTCTGTGCTCAGGGTGAGCTTTTGTGATTGCCTGATGTCCGTCGGCCGTCCGCCGTCCGTCATCAGGCATCAACAATTTGAACTTTAAAAATCTTCTCCTCTGAATCTACAGGGCTCTCAGCTTTCATCTTTAGTACATAACATCATGTGTAGGTCCTCTACAAAAGTTATATAAATTATGCCCCTGGGGTCAAAATTGGCCATGCCCCAGGGGTGCCTTGTTTTCTATTGAAATATATAGTAAAACTTTTAATATCTTCTTCTCTGAAACTGGAAGGTTCTCAGCTTTCATATTTGGCACATAGCATCATGCTCAGGTCTTCTACCAAAGTTATATAAATTATGCCCCTGTAGTCAATAGAAACATATAGTGACAACTTTGAAAATCTTCTCTGAATCTACAGGGTTCTCAGCTTTCGTATTTGGCACATAGCATCATGTTCAGGTCTTCTACAAAAGTTATATGAATTATGCCCCTGGGGTCAAAATTGGCCCCGCCCCAGGGGTGGTCAGTTTTCAATAGAAACATATAGTGAAACTTTTAAAATCTTCTCCTCTAAAACTATAACGTTCTCAGCTTTCATATTTGGCACATAGCATCATGTTCAGGTCCTCTACAAAAGTTATATAAATTATGCCCCTGGGGTCAATATTGGCCCCGCCCCAGGGGTGGCCAGTTTTCAATAGAAACATAAATGAATAGTGAAAACTTTGAAAATCTTCTCCTGAATCTACAGGGTTCTTAGCTTTCATACTTGGCACATAACATCATGTTCAGGTCATCTACAAAAGTTATATATAAATTATGCCCCTGGGGTCAAAATTGGCCACGCCCCAGGGGTGCCTTGTTTTCTATTAAAATATATAGTAAAACTTTGAATATCTTCTTCTCTGAAACTGGAAGGTTCTAAGCTTTCATATTTGGCACATAGCATCATGTTCAGTTCCTCTACCAAAGTTATATAAATTATGCCCCTGGGGTCAAAATTAGCCCCGCCACAGGGGTAGCCAGTTTTCAATAGAAACATATAGTGACAACTTTGAAAATCTTCTTCTCTGAATCTACAGGGTTCTCAGCTTTCATATTTGGCACATAGCATACTTTTTAGGTCCTCTACAAAAGTTACATAAATTATGCCCCTGGGGTCAAAATTGGCCCTGCCCCAGGGGTGGCTAGTTTTCTATAGAAACATATAGAGAAAACATTGAAAATCTTCTCCTCCTATTGCCTGGTGAGCGATGTCAGGGCCATTCTGGCCCTCTTGTTTCTTTTTTTATCATTGTAAAACTAATTAATGTTTATATTTCAACTCCAATTAAAGCATAAATTATATGTATGCATTTTTTAAAACTGTAAAGATAAACATACATGATTATTATAAGTAAGAGAAAAGCATATGGCTGTCAAGTAAGGGATGTAACTCTTGTAAATCCATGATATGGATTTTAGTAACCCCATATGGAATCTATGGGGTCTTCTTGTGACCTCAATTGACCAATGAAATGACTAGAATTTAGTAGGAGGTAAGATAAATGTAAAGATCATGACAAGGGGAAGTGTCATGCTTAAGTTCCATAACTCTGGCTTCAGTAATATTGGAGTTATTGCCCCTTGTAAAAAAAAATCACGATTTTTTGTCTGGATGATAGCTCCTATATGGCTCATGCCATTGGATTGAAACTTCATACATGGAAAGATCATGATAAGAGGAAGTGTCATGCCCAAGGTCCATAACTCTGGCTTCACTAATATTGGAGTAATTGCCCTTCGTATATTTTTTTTCACAATTTTTTATTCGGATGATAACTCCTATATGGCACATGCCATTAGATTGATACTTCATACATGGAAAGTGTCATGCATAAGGTCCATAACTCTGGCTTCAATAAATTGAGAGTTATTGCCCCTTGTATATTTGTTTAACATTTTCTTGCCCGGACGATAACTCCTACATGGCTCATGCCATTGTATTGAAACTTCATACATGGAAATAGCATGATGTGAGAAAGTGTCATGAACAAGGGCCATAACTCTGGCTTCAATACTTTCAGAGTTATTGTCCTTTGTTAATTTTTTTTGTCCAATCAATAACTCCTGTTCTACTGATGCTATTGGAATGACATTTCATTTATGGAAAGAGCATGATGAAAAGAAGTGTCATGCACAAGGGCCATAACTCTGGTATCAATATTTTTGGAGTTATTATCTTGAAAAATGTGGTATGGAAAGCGCATAATGAGGGGAAGTATCATTCATCAAGTCCATAACATTTTTAGTTATATCCCTTTACATATTGTTTTTGTTAGAGTGTATGTGCAGAGGGGGTGGGGGTGGGGGGAGGGCATCCGTTTTTGTGACAAAAACCTCTAGTTTGTGTTTGCAGTATTTAAAGAAGTATCACATACATGATTTATTTTGTCTTTATTTCTGTTGCCATATAAATTCTCTTTTATTGCTTTCAATGTCAATTTTTTTGCATCACCATTTTATTAATGATACACATAAAATAATGAACAAATTTACAAGCTAGAGTGCAGTAACTTGATACATGCAATAATTTGGATTTTACTCTAGGTGCAATAAGGATCTGAATTATTGCAATTGGATTGCTCCCAAAGGCGCACAGAATGGTCTGATACTTTATCGCAACCATTTAATCTGAACGTATTTATAGTTTCAGACATTTGGTGCACATTAAAGGAAAGAACATTCATGATTTGCTCATGAAGTATCAAAACCTAATCACCTACAGTAAAACTCGGTTATAACGAATTCCAAGGGACTGAAGGATTTACTTCGCTATAAACATTATTCGCTATATTGATAGTAGGAATTTCGCTATAAATTATGACTTTGACACACGACTGTTCAATATTTATTAAACCGTAATTCAGACATGTATGCGTAGCGATCAAACTCCCAAAATGCACATCATTCATCGTACTGCTTACTCTTTGTGGAAGAAATCGGTCATTTGCTTTTGAACACACGTTGATGCTTGAAACTTTCATAAATGTCAGTGTTTAAAAAAAATCAGGAGCATTTGGTCGTTGCTCCAATGTCCGATACAAATTGGGTATAGCGGACAAACACTCCGCATATGTGGGCAGGGGCAAATATTCCTTATAGATCTGTGTCGTCATCGGAGTCAGCGGTAGATTCTATTTTTAGCGGAAAATGCTGAAATAATATGCGAACGGGGAGGGAATAACAAAACCAAAATACTTCAAGTATTTATTTTGAAAATAAAAAACGAACATCATATCTTAACAATGTTTAGCTATAACCCGTACTTTTAAGTGCATATATATATGCCCCGCGGCTAGCGGTGTTTAATTATACCCTACCACCGTGAAGAATACATGCTTTACGGATCGCTTCACAGTTCGCCCCAACACTAGTGTGTGTTTTAACACCTATGCGACATGGTGTTAATCGTGCAAAATACACAGGTGCTTGAAGATAGTAGCAAGGTGAAACTTCGCTTTAATGAAGGAATTTTAAAGTGTTTTGTGAATAATGGTACTGGAAAATCAGTTCGCCATAAGCGAAAATTCGCTCTAACCAACTTCGCACTAAACATTATAGTCTGTATAGAATTAATGAAGATATCGACCGGGGAACGAAATTTAGTTCGCTATAAGCAGGAATTCGCTTTATCAGAGTTAGTTATAAATAAGTTTTACTGTACAGATTTTCCTCTGTGCAAAATACAGCTAAGTCATTATTCCAGGAGCTCTGCCATTAATATACAAAAATTACAATCTATCATAAATTGTAAATGCAGGTCACCAAAGTTATTTGAGGTAAATAAGTCAATGTCGTCTCTACTACATACCGTACATTATAACTCCCCTCAACAAGTAAAGTCAACACATAATTTATGTACACATCACAAACGTTCTGGTAAGTGTATAACATTTGTAAAGGTCTAGTATAGAACTGCTCTGCATCATTGAGTCTAGAAGAGCCTGTCAGAGGCAGCTAACATAATATGCACACACACAATCTAGTCTGCCATTATTGAACTTAACCCAGAGAAAGTCTTCCAAGGATCTGTCAAGGATTTCATATGAGAAGTGGTTTGAAAATGATAGTTTCATTAATAAACCTACCGCGCCAGATCCCTGTTTAGCCTTCTTATGAAACTGAGCTATTTCCTATAAATTTGTACCTGTTTATGCAGTTCATCTTCGTTTTTTATAATAAAAAGTTTCATATTTATACACTAAGGTAATATTTCTCATAAACAGTTTGTAATCACATTGACACAACTTGCCCAGAACATGCTAAGGGATAAGTGTCCTTTAAATTGTCTGTTTGTCAATCCCCTCTGCTATAGTAATTATGTCTTCCCACTTCCCAGAAGGGATACATATTGTTTTAGTGTGAATTCTTCTCTTCTGGTTCTTTTCTTCCTGTTCTTCTCTTTTTCTCTTGTTCTTGTCCAGGATTTTTTTGGGTGTCTTTTGACCTAGGGCTTAGATATTTGAAATGTGGATGTATCATCATGAGACAAAGTGTTGCGTACCATGCTGAACTTCATGTGACCTTGACTTTTGACCTCAAGGTTAAATTTATGTACCTTAAATAGTTTCATATCATGATGACCTTCAATCGTCCTTGACCTGTAACACAAAGGTCAAACTTATGTACCTTCAATAGGAAACTATTGTCTGTGACTGATTTTTTTTGTGTTTTGACTAAGGGCTTAGATATTTGACAATGTGGATGTATATCATCATGAGTCGAAGTGCCAGGTACCATTGGGACCTTCATGTGTCCTTGACCTGTGACCTAAATTGATATACCTTGAATAGGAATATATTGTCTATGCCAGAACTTTCTTGTCTTTTGACCATTTCACATGTGTTTGTATCATAATGAGACAAAGTGTTAAGTACCATGCAGACCTCCAGATGACCTTGACATGTGACCTCATTATCAAATATATGTACCTTAAATAGGAAACTATAATTGGACCTGAAAGGTTTTGTTCTTTCACCTAGGCCTTAGACATTTGAAATATGAATGTATCATGATGAGGCCCATGATGGCCTTCATGTGACTTTGACCTTTGACTTCAAGACCACATTTATGTTTGAATAGGAAACTACTGTCAGGCCCAAACTTGTTTGTCTTTTGATTGTGCAGTTTCTGCCAGGATAAAAATTCCTGTGATTAATTTAGAAATTAGGTACCATGAGTCCTAGGAATCACATATCTGAAAACTATGCGTCTGAAACTGAATCGACGAGTCCTGAAGCATGAAATTAAAAGAAAACTGATGTTAAATCTTAATTCTGCAAAGTTATGTTTCAGTTTGGGAACATTCATTGCATTGGTACAATCAGATTGCCTGGCATGATGCAATGAACTGGTATTCTGATAGTTCCGATTCTGCATACATTTAACAATGCTACTTTTGGCCTGATATTTGTTGCTGCAAAACATGAAATCAGGTCGACCCTCTGTTGCCTAATTAACATCAGTCAGCCAGGAGTAAGGTGCCAACCACTTTGTTTAAAGAACTCGATCTCTCTCCTTTTTAAGCTGACAGACCTTATTATCCATTAGATTGGATTCTGGATCCTGATTTTGATCCATGGACATTGAAAGTATGTCAGTGGAATGATCCGCCCACAACTGACCTAACATCATTTCATTTTAGTCTATCTTAGTGATTATTTTCGGTAGCATCTTTCGTGCTAAAACATCAGGGGTTATCCAGGGTCTTATCGGTGATGCCATTTTGAATTAAAAGGTACATTCTCATAGCTGATTAATAGCCAATCAAAATCATTGTTGTAAAATACTTAACACAGCCAGATGTTGATATCATCAAGGTGTTCTAAAAGTAACACTCGTGAAAATTACATCAACAGCTACATGCAACCAATTCTTAATTCGTCTTTTAGGACGCTAACACTTTGGGATTATGCATTTTTATACGCCCGTTTGAAAAAACGGGACGTATTATGGAATGGCGCTGTCTGTCCGTCTGTCCGTCTGGTTGTCTGGTTGTCTGTCCGTCTGTAACATCTCTAACTCAAGTTCCGCTTAGTGGATCCTTCTCAAATTTTAACACAATGTTTATCTAGACATGCTACAGTAGCCTGCCAAGTCCCGGTTTGTTTATCCAAGGTCAAGGTCACACAATTGGACTTAGAATTTGCGTTTAGCAAAAATGTTAACCGGTCTGTCTGTCTGTAACATCTCTAACTCAAGTTCCGCTTGGTGGATCCTTCCCATATTTAATCAAAATGTTTATCTAGACTTGCTACAGTAGCCTGCCAAGTCCCGGCTCATTTATCCAAGGTCAAGGTCGCTTAATTGGACTTAGAATTTGCGTTTAGCATTTGCGTTAAGCAAAAATGTTAACCTCAATTTATGTGGAACAAGTCCACTTATTTACATAACACTTTGTGATAAAGCTTTGAAACTTGGAACACTTATTCACCGTCACAACCTTCACCTGTAGGCAAGAGTAAATAACTCTGTCAAGCATTTTGACAGAATTATGCCCCTTTTTAACTTAGAATTTTTGGTTAAGGCTCTGTTAAAGTCCATTTATTTACATAACCCTTTGGGATAAAGCTTTTAAACTTAGAACACTTGTTCACCGTCACAACCTTCACCTGTATGCAAGAGAAAATAACTCTGTCAAGCATTTTGACCAAATTATGCCCCTTTTTAACTTAGAATTTTTGGTAAGGCTTTGTTAAAGTCCATTTATTTACATAACCCTTTGAGGTAAAGCTTTTAAACTTGGAACACTTGTTCACCATCACAAGCTTAACCTGTAGACAAGAGTACATAACTCTTTCAAGCATTTTGACAGAATCATTCCCCTTTTTAACTTAGAATTTATGGTTAAGGCTTTGTTAAAGTCCATTTATTTACATAACCCTTTGAGATAAAGCTTTTAACCTTGGAACACTTGTTCACCATCACCAAGCTTTACCTGTAGGCAAGAGTACATAACTCTGTCCAACATTTTGACAGAATTATGCCCCCTTTTAACTTAGAAATTTTGGTTAAAGTTTTGGTTAAAGTCCACTTATTTACATAACCCTTTTAGATTAAGCTTTTAAACTAGGAACACTTGCTCACCATCACAAGCTTCACCTGTAGGCAAGAGTACATAACGCTGTCTAACATTTTGACATAATTATGACGCTTTTTAGCTTGGAATTTTTGGTTAAGGTTTTGGTTAAAGTCCACTTATTTACATAATCCTTTCAGATAAAGCTTTTAAACTTCAAACATTTGTTCACCATCACAAGCTTCATCTTAAGCATTTAGACACAATTATGGCACTTTTTAATTTAGAATTTTTGGTTAAGGTTTTTAGTTAAAGTATGCCTATTTACAACCTTGAAATTTGGTCGCAAAATTGGACTTAGAATTTGAATTTAGCAAGTACGTTAACCCCAGTTTATGTTGAACAAAACCTCGATGGGCGTATATTGTGCCCACTGGCACTCTTGTTGGCTATTGTAATGCGTCACTGACACAGGTCACGGTCCAAGATTAATCACTGCTATTGTAACAATTAATCTAATTGATTTTGATGAGGAGGTCATTATTTCTTACCTGGATATTTATGGAGTAAAGGGTTAAATCCAATGGAAAGGGGAGACAACTTTTTTTAGTGGAGTAAAACAATTCTTACCAGTGAAGTCTGTGAAGGCAGATACGGTGATGAATGTACATGTTCTCACCATTAAATGGCTTTTGACTACAATGATGATCACATGTGCTAAGATATTTGTTTTGCTTAAAGCTGCGATGTGTTTTGCAAGAAATTTTGAGTAGCTTTTATGAGGCATTGCCTGTCTTTTGGCGATATGTATCCAGATAATAATAGCATTATTATAGTTTTACATTAGTTTCGTACTGGAACCATTATTTATCTGGATTTAACTTTTTGCAGGCTAAGTAATTGCAGTCAGCAAAAACTGTCTTCTGCCATAAAAAAATCACACAAAAATCAGAAAATGTCCTTCATCTTTTCTCAAAACTTAAGTCAATCGTCATTTCATCACAAACATGCAAAGAATTAGGAAAAAAGGTACATTTTGTCTGTGCAAACCACATAGATATAGATGCAGCATCTGATCAAAGTCTATACTGTTAAACACTTATCAGCATCTGCTCTGCAGTTAAACCAATTCTAAGCAATTGCATACACGTACTTAGTAAATAAAGATAGTGTTCTTAAAATGCAGATTACTGTTTATGCAGAACAGGTATTGAGGTATTGCAAAACACTTTCTGCATTACTGTAAGCCTGCATTAACCCTTTCCTCCATAAATGCTCCTTTCTATGCCTCTGTAAAAGTCATTTTTAGCTCGTCTGTTTCGAAGAAATCAAGAGCTATTGTCGTAACCCCAGCGTCCGCGTTGTCATCGTCGTTGTCATCATCCGAAATCTTAACATTGACCATAACTTCTTCAAGTTTTCATTTACAACCTTCATTTTTGGTATGCATGTTCATCCTGACAATGAAGACAGACGAACGTTGCACCGGCTTGCGGTGCTCTTGTTATGCCCCCCAACAGCGGGCATATATTAATTGCATTGTCCGTCCTTCCGTCTGTCCTTCCATCCATCTGTCCGTCCATCCCAAATTTCATGTCCCTTCTGTAACTTTTTATGCCCCCAAAGCTAGGCTTTGGCGGCATATAGTGATCGCACCGTGCGTGGGTGTATGTGTGTGTGTGTGTGTGTGTGTGTGTGTGTGGGTGGGTGTGTGTGTGTGTGGGTGTGTGTACCTTTTGTCCGGAGTATATTTCCTTTGTCACATCAGCTACGGATACCAAATTTGGTGTGTGAGTTCATCTTGGGATGGGGGAGTGTCGCGTGTCATTTTCATGTCACTGTGACCTTGAACTTGACCTTTGACCTTGATTTTACAAAAAGCTTGTCCGGAGCATATCTCCTTTACCTTACCTGCTACAGATTCCAAATTTGGTGTGTGAGTTTATCTTGGGATGACGGAGTGTCGCGTTCCATTTCCAGGTCACTGTGACCTTGACCTTGACCTTTGACCTCGATTTTAAAAAAAGCTTATACCTTACCAGCTACAAAAAGCTTGTCCGGAGTATATCTCCTATACCTTACCAGCTAAGGATTCCAAATTTGGTGTGTGAGTTCATCTTGGGATGGAGGAGTGTCGCATACCATTTTCAGATCACTGTGACCTTGACCATGACCTTTGACCGATTATACAAAAAGCTTGTCCGGAGCATATCTCCTTTACCTTACCAGCTACAGATTCCAAATTTGGTGTGTGAGTTCATCTTGGGATGGCGGAGTGTCGCGTACCATTTCCAGGTCACTGTGACCTTGACCTTGACCTTTGACCTCGATTTTAAAAAAAAGCTTATACCTTACCAGCTACAAAAAGCTTGTCCGGAGTATATCTCCTATTCCTTACCAGCTAAGGATTCCAAATTTGGTGTGTCAGTTCATCTTGGGATGGAGGAGTGTCGCGTACCATTTTCAGATCACTGTGACCTTGACCATGACCTTTGACCGATTTTACAAAAAGCTTGTCCGGAGCATATCTCCTTTACCTTACCAGCTACAGATTCCAAATTTGGTGTGTGAGTTCATCTTGGGATGGCGGAGTGTCGTGTACCATTTCCAGGTCACTGTGACCTTGACATTGACCTTTGACCTCGATTTTAAAAAAAGCTTATACCTTACCAGCTACAAAAAGCTTGTCTGGAGTATATCAACTATACCTTACCAGCTAAGGATTCCAAATTTGGTGTGTGAGTTCATATTGGGATGGAGGAGTGTCGCGTACCATTTTCAGATCACTGTGACCTTGATCTTGACCTTTGACCGATTTTACAAAAAGATTGTCCAGAGCATATCTCCTATACCTTACCAGATACGGATTCCAAATTTGGTGTGTGAGATCACCTTGAGATGGCGGAGTGTCACATACCATTTTCAGGTCACTGTGACCTTGACCTTGACCATTGACCTCGATTTTACAAAAAGCTTGTCTGGAGCATATCTCCTATACCTTACCAGCTACAGATCCAAAATTTGGTATGTGAGTTCATCTTGGGATGACGGAGTGTTGCGTATCATTTTCAGGTCACTGTGACCTTGACCTTTGACCTCGATTTTACAAAAAGCTTATACCTTACCAGCTGCAAAAAGCTTGTCCGGAGTATAACTCCTATACTTTACCAGCTATGGATTCCAAATTTGGTGTGTGAGTTCATCTTGGGATGGAGGAATGTTGCGTACCATTTTCAGGTCACTGTGACCTTGACATTGACCTTCGACCTCGATTTTACAAAAAAGGTTGTCCAGAGAATATCTCCTATACCTTACCAGCTACGGTTTCCAAATTAGGTGTGTGAGTTTATCTTGGGATGGCGGTGTGTCACGTACCATTTTCAGGTCACTGTGACCTTGACCTTTGACCTAGATTTTACACAAAGCTTGTCCGGAGCATTTCTCCTATACCTTACCAGCTACGGATTCCAATTTTGGTTTGTGAGTTCGTCTTGGGATGGCGGAGAGTCTGGTACCATTTTCAGATCACTGACCTTGACCTTTGACCTCAATTTTACAGTCCGGAGCATATCTCCTATATCTTACCAGATACAAAAAGCTTGTCCAGAGCATATCTCCTATACCTTAAACGTTGACAATCAACCCAGGGTCCTTTTTAACGTTGAGAATGACTTAGGGTCCTTTTTAACTAAGTTTTGACCCTTGGCTCTTTTCTTAGCTATCATAATCGTCAAAGGTTCTGTTTCTAATGTTAAGAACTGACTCCTGTGTCATTTTTAACAGCATCAAAATTTCATGTTACACCTGCATTACATTGTAGTTTTTCCGCCAAAATGCATTTCGGTGTCAAACACTTTGGGGGCATTTGTCACCCGTGACGACTCTCTTGTTTATCTGTGAATGGATTTCAAAATAACCTGGCATAAATATTCACCACACAAAGACAATGTGTCGTGTTAAACTCACTGGTCCATAGGTCAAAGGTCAAGGTCATCCTTCAGGGTCAAAGGTAGGGGCATAAGTGTTTAACACACACACTCTTGTTTGAAACCATTATGATCAATTGAGCATTTGTTCCATAGGAGCAAATGCTCTATTTATCATAGTGGTTGCATAACTACACCATTCTAAAAAATTTCCTTTTTCTCTAGTAAATGCTCTTTTTAGCTCCACTTTTTCAAAAAGTGGAGCTATTGTCATGACCCTCTCGTCGGCATCGGCGTCGGCGTTGGTTAACCTTTTTGTTAAGGTCCTTTTCTCAGAAACCATCAAAGATATTTGGTTAATATTTGGTATGTGTGTTTACTATCAAAAGGGGAACCCATTTCACAAGGGTAGGTAACCCTAAAATTAATTTTGCCATAGTTATGCCCCTTTTTCGACTTAGAATTTTCATTGTTGGTTAAGTTTTATGTTCAGGTCCATGTCTCAGAAACTGTCCAAGATATTTGGTTCATCTTTGGTATACATATTAACTATTACAATGGGGACCCATTTCACAAGGGCAGGTAACCCTAAAATTAATTTTGCTGTTGTTATCTCCCCTTTCTGACTTAGTCTTCAACTACACTATCCAGCACCTTTTTGTTTAAGGTCCTTTTCTCAGAAACCATCAAAAATATTTGGTTCATATTTGGTATGTATGTTTACTATCACAAGGGGAATCCATTTCACAAGGCTAGGTAACCCTAAAATTAATTTTGCCATAGTTATGCCCCCTTTTTCGACTTAGAATTTTCATTGTTGGTTCAGTTTTATGTTCAGGTCCATGTCTCAGAAACTGTCCAAGATATTTGGTTCATCTTTGGTATACATATTAACTATTACAAGGGGGACCCATTTCACAAGGGCAGGTAACCCTTAAATTAATTTTGCTGTTGTTATCTCCCCTTTCTGACTTAGACTTCCACTACACTATCCAGCACTAAAGAAAGTGGAGCGCGCTGTCTGCGGACAGCTCTTGTTTGGTAGATTTATTCAAAAAGGTAGGATCTAAAAATAGCCTATGAGGGAATGGGTTAAGCTATCAGTTGTCCTACAGGGCCTGCAGTTAGACATATTTTGTCTGATTGTGATAGACGTTGGAAACATTTTGGCTCCAGATGAGATTTTAGGTAACTCAGTACATGCCTGATCAAGATCCACACTGTTTGATGCTCCGGTTTTGAAAAGAATTGCATAAATCAAACTTGAAAAGAATTGCAAGATAAATCAAACTTGAAAACTCATGTAGACAACATTAATTTTGTTCAGCAAGCTGAGAAACATTGAAGGCCTGTATTAGGTACAGACCTGTCACACATCAGTCTGGGCTTACACTATTTGCAAAATGCCAGAGTTTATGAGGTACCATATATCATAAATTCAGGCTATTCTGTAGATATAGAATGAAGAAAATGACACTTCTACAGAGTCTCAGACCAGAAGGAAATATCTCCTGGTAATAATGGCAATTTGCCAGGCTGAAGTAGGGCTTATTATAGAAATAAAACTAATCTTTTCAGTTTATACGCTGTGTAGAAGTCTTATATTTCTCCAGATATTCAAATTCAATAATATTTGCATGTTTCGTATACATATAGATGGTAATACGATTTGTTTTGAAAAGGGTGTTCTTTTGTCTGTTTCTCATGCATATGGATTAAATGCTACATAAGCTAGCTATACTTTCTGCTAATGCAGATATGAAGTTAATTCTGTATGTAAGAAGATACATACTCAACTATGAAGATTTTTAGATTTTTGGGTTTAAATTGAAACTAAACTAATGGATTTTTAGCTGAATGGAATGTTGTCTAACCATAAACTATATGTAAACTCTGGAAGAATTAGATTCTACATGTTGTAGTTAATCTTTAGTCCCATTAATATTTTATCTCTTAATTCTGCTTCATATTGTAGGTTTAGATGTGTAAAATTACAAAGACTGTGGCCCTGCAATTATCACTGTTAAATAAAATAGACATTTGTTCATTGTTGTTTCAAGTTTTAATATTAGCTTCTGCTGAATATGTCTTGTACTATATACAAGAAAATACCTTTGGTTTATGAGTGTATCTTTAAATGGCTGAATGTCAAGCAGCATGTTCAGGTCATTCATTATGTCTTTAACCTTTACCTGTGGCCACAATCAATGAAAAAGTTTGTTCATAGCATATCTCCAATATCAAATCATCTACAAAATTAAGAATTACCAAAGTTTTATGTGCTAGTACAACTAGCAGCCATTTCACTAAACTTTATACGATCAAACTTATCGTGAGAAATTCGTACAAAGTTTTCAGACCTTAAGTTGCGTTTCACTAAACTCAATTTCATACGAATTTTTATACCAATTCTTCAAATTCTTTCATAATTTTATAATAGGGTATATTGAAGGCTTGGTACAAAACTATTGTAACTCCTTCACTTTGTACAGGAGTTACACTTGTTTTGCACCAAACCTTCGATATGCATTCATAAACTCCAAAACATTCGTAAGTATCATGGCAGCGGCCGTCTTTGTTTTAGTTTGATTCGACCATGTAATGATGGATAGAATGCCATTCTCTCATAAATTTACAAGTTTAGTGCTGTCCCCGAAGTACACTGTCATGTCATATGCAAGTTTTAGACAATGCTTTGATAGATGTTTAATGCAACCAAGATGATGCTGAATATCTGTGATGTCGAATCAATATTTGCAGTTAAAATATACAAATTTCATCTAAAATCTGCAGTTATAAAACCAGTTTATTGAGGATAGAACATTCTTATCACAGGTAGGTTTGCTCCGGCCACTTATCAATCATTTTTCGAATAGTTTGTAATGAATATCCAAGGTTCAATGGAGTATCTTTGAAAAAATTACATTTGTTTGCACAATACAACAAAAATTCAGGCTTGAAACCAATATTAATGATGCTTATAAAATATACCATCCACAGGCTGTTCCCTGCAGAAAAGTGTTTAAAATAAATGCACCCACACCCATACCCACACACACGCACTTTAAAAACTCCACATTGATTCAATAAACTCAGTACTTGGTATGGCATTTCACCCAGATACAATGTTTTATATGAAAGCAAAGGACATATACACCTAGTTTATATAGCAAGACCTTTGAACATGTTGACACATAGGCAAAACATTTATAAGTTACCATTCAGTCAGACCTAAAATGGCAAAGTCACACTAATGGTCTTGTACATGTATATAATATTTTCAATAAAGCTATGCAATCAGTGTAGATCTAGATCAGCAACAGTCATTGCAGAGATCTCATATACACTATTTAGCTACCTGCATTAAGCTACCACCTGTCTTAATCCTTCTCTTGCTCAATTTTAAAATATATTTCTGTTGGCACTTGCGCCTTAATTTCAATAAAATAATACAAATCATGATCATTGTCCTGTAAATATCTACAAAATATATGCCATATAAAGACCTACCAGCTACTCTGACCCAAACCATCCATTCTACATTGCCGCCACAACTTTACATTTTCTTCACCGCATGTCCTTTTGTTTAAAAGAAATCCTGTAGGAATCAACAAATGATCCTCTACGCCTTTACGTATGGTCCAGAAAATAGGTCTCAATCCAAACCACAGTGCACACAAATACATGATTCAAATGCTGAATAACATTCTAACGTACCGGCAAATCAGATCATGCAGATTTCTACTCATAAAAATATCTCATCAATTAACAACTATAGTTATCTGAATCCAGCACAGTACAAACATATTTCAAATATGTTATACACCAAAACAGCTGATCGCGAAAATCTTCCTCCTGTTCCAACACAGTTTTATGTAGCAGTTCGTACTGAATCTTTTGTCCATTTCCATCACGATCGAGTTAATACAGTATACAACACTGATGATGTGCTTAATCCAACAAATGAAGGCGCATTTTGAATCCCATTGACAGTGAGTTACGTGTAGGCGAACTGTATGTGTGTCTTCATTTAAACTATGAGCAAATGGCGTACTTTACACAGACACATGTTGTGTACAGTTACGTTATAATGTTACATGTTGTATGTCGAAACTGTAACTCAAAGTTTATTTTGACGTGTTTCTGTAGGTTTTTTTTTATCATAAACTATCACAGTTAAATTGAATATTAGAGAGGTCTAAATTAGATCCTGATTGATATGACAGTAAGTCAATAAACAGTTGGAAATTTTGGACCTACTTTGTCCCAGTAGGGACCTAATAACAAACCTAACAACACATTTCATTCATCATTTCTAAATGTAAGGAGAATTTATAACAATCCACGTTACTGCTGAAATATTGGCTGCAAAAACCATTTGTGTTTGTTATGTTATAAATAGAATCTTGCATTCGTGTTCATGATTATTGGATTTATTAAATTCGTCTTTTTATTATGCCCCCCAGATCAAATCTGGGGGGCATATTGTTTTTGCCCTGTCTGTTTGTTTGTCTGTTTGTTTGTTTGTTTGTCAGCAACTTTAACATGGTCATAACTTTTGAGCCAGTACAGATAGAGACTTGATATTTGGCATGCATATTGTAACGTCCACGCGTTACGGGTCTACCTTAAAACCCTACTGTTTCGATCTGGCTCACCTTCCAGATCCGCCGAGCGTATCACTTTAACTCTATATAACACAATTAGGCAGTTAAAAGACTACATGGGCCAGTTCTACATTTATACTATTTATTCACTTTTATACTGACTTACACGCACGCACTCTCACAATTCACGAACATGGAAGTATGCCTTTAATCTATATGTTTCGGTCCGATAGCAAAGCGATAAGTAGCGTGGTTAAACCTAATACATACATGTATCTAATGGATAAAGGTTAAGAAGGAGGGAGCTAGAAATATGAGTTAGATTTCGGGTCTAGATCAGTGGTGACGTTATACCTTTAAAGACCAGATTCGCTGTCTCAACAACCGTTACTGCTGCACACAGCTTACACTTGGGTGAAGAATGCAACTGATTTGCTTGAAGCACCCTTAGTCCCGTGCAGTATCTGCTACTTGCAGGGCCCAGGCGGACTCCAGGGCAATATCCCGTAGATATTCCCAAATAACGGGGGTTCCCGGCGCACCCCAACAGTACCTGCGTCCAGGTACAACTCTAAAATACTCTATAAAAATCTCTCTCTCTAATATCTAGAAATACTCTGAAAACACAGTCCAGCGAATCAGGTATTTAATCGTGAACCCTTACCCGGACACCCAATTTAATGTGGCTACAATTACAAGCGGTTGTCACCACGGAGCTATACCCTTAGAAAGTAACTATAGATGGCATCTAATCCGTTGATGAGAACTTACTTCATTCTCTCAAATATCTGTATTGGTATCTAGCGTAGATTCTAGTAGACTAAATAGGTATATCTAGGATCTATAAGTATTACTACAGTAGTGATGAGTGATCTATAATAGTACTATAGAATAGCTATTAAAAGTATTAGTAGATAGTTCAAAGCGAAGTTTGCTCTAGAGACGACTGGTGCATACGCGACCGGAATCAAATTCAGCGCGCCTAGAACTCTGACTTGTATTTATAGACTTCGCTGGACGAACGGTCCAGTTCTAAGAACTTTCATTGGTTGAAGTGGACGTTAGAAGAACCAGAACCAATGAACTATGTTCGTCCGGACTATCGTCCAAAATGACGTGATATGATTAGCTAATAATACTTACTCACCGATAACGAAGAAATCCAAAGCTCACCAAAGATCCCAAAGTACAGAATGGCGGCGTTGATAGATAAATGTCGACAAGTGTTAAACAGTCGCGGATTAAGGCTTTATACGAACCTTTCAAGTAAAAACATTAATAAGATCAGATTACCAAATATTCACACTATATGGTGATACTGGGATCAATTCATAAGGGACCGGATATTAGTGTGTAGACAGGAAGTTGTAGCATCTCGGTAGATGGTGAAACAGAAAGAGATGGAAAATTAGCATGTAATGACCGCTTTGGAGGCTGAATACAGACTATTTATGATCAAGGTACTGAAGTATATTAATTAGGAATCTCTGAAGGATACTTCCATGTACGCAATAATTATATGACAGATAGTACAGTTACAAATATCATGTTAGTTTTGCATGTAAACATGTGACCAGAATTTCTCCCCCGATCGCTACACATCCCCCCCGTCTTCAAAAAAGTTCGTCCCGAACTACTGGACTATCATAGGGGCATACACTTTTGCATTAAAAATAATTCCTATACGTATAATGTATGCGCCATATGAACAAAAATCATTATAATGTTTTTGAGAAAAGTAGCAAATACTATGGGAGAAATTCAACTCGGTCAATACATTTTGTATAACAGGCCAAAGAACTAACTATTAACAATTAGTGATAATTGATAAAAGACATACATGTTCACTTAATGCTCAGACTAAATAAGTCTGATACATATAATGCATGCAATCTGTCTTCTTAATGATTTTGAAAGGTATCGAATTATACAAATTACTTAGAAAAAGTAACTTTCAGGGACACTCATTGTACAAATAATAGGTATACAATCAATAATCATGGAATCAATTATTAGAAAGTTATCAACTACATACATAATATGCAGGAACAAAGTCTTGTTCATACATTTTACTGTATATATTTGTCTGACAAATTTTAATTGACATTGAGAAAAACATCTCAAAGACTGATAATTTTATAAGTCACCATACCTCTTTTATAAATGCACTAATTATGGTAACAATTAATGAAAATTGATATACTGCATACACTGAGTGTATTAATAAATATATGTTCATACACATAATGTATGCACGTTGTCAGAACAATTACTGTAACTTATAATAACATTTTAACTTTGAACGAGAACATCTTTTAACTTCAGTATGAAAAGTAACACATATACATGGAATGACAGTAAATATTCACCTATGTCACAAGTAATAGACAGCATACATATAATGCATAAAGAAGTAAATTCTTGTACATTCTATGTATCCATGCTTTCACCAACTGATACAAGGACAATATCACTAAAGAAGTTTACTGTCTGTTTGCATAGAAACTTTGCAATGAACACATTTATGAAATAAATCAAATTCAATGCCTAATGAAAAATAAATAGAGGCATATATCTAGTGTATATATAAGAAATGCATACACTCAATGTATATACTCTATCTACTCTATTTAACATGGAATCTAAGGACATAAATTTAACAAATTCACATCTCTACAATGACATTGAAATACAAAACTTAATCAGGAACATTCTATAATATTTGCCTAAATTTAATTATTAAGATGAATCTAATATCAAATGTACTCTCAGTTAACAGTTATGAAATATGAAACCTCCAAATATCATGATCATTTGTCATGAATATTTCTTGACTTCTGATCATGATAAATGTGACAATACTGATTAAATTTTGTAAGTGTTGTATTAAATGTAAATTTATCAATATCAGAATACACAATAAAATTATGATTTAAAATACATCTCAGTAATTAAATAATTATTCCCTATTATTAATAGGTATGATATCAAAATATTGACATGAAGGTTTGTTTTAAGGGAGGGGACGTTTGTTTTAAACTTAAACACTTACAAATAGACATTTTATCATTACTGTCTTAACTAAATATTAAATTAAATATTTAATCATGTAGGAATATGTTTGTTTATTCTATTCAAGATTGTGCAAAATCATTTGCACAAGGCAGATTTTTTTTTTTTTTTTTTTTTTTTTTTTTACATTCACAGTAAGTTAAGACTGTGAATTCTTAATAATAACAATATACAGTTTTGTTTTGTCACATTTACTGAAAATTTTACTGAATCATAAAGGTTACTTTCCTTTAAAATGTTTCAGTTTATTTACATGTACCACTTTCATTGTGGTCTTTGCATTTTTCTGAATCTTCACTGTAACATCTGATAACTTTTCAATGACTTTGTAGGGGCCCTCCCATCTGAATTGTAATTTAGGGGACTTTCCAACAGTCTTTCTAAATGTTCTTAACCAGACGAGATCACCTACTTCATAAGATGGTTTCTTACTATTGTGATCATAGTAGAATTTTTGCTTTTCACTGGCCTTTAGCATCTTTTCTCGTGCAATGTCATGAACTTTGCACAATTTATCATGAAACTGGTCTATATACTGGTAAATAGGTTTTACATTCTGATCTGGTGGGGGTGGATACAGCAAGTCTGTGGGTAAGTTTACTTCACGGCCAAACATAAGCATATTTGGAGTCAGTCCAGTACTATCATGCTCTGAAGAACGGTAAGCCATTAACAGCAAGGGAAGTAATTCATCCCAATCTTTCTGTGATGGAGAGATATATTTACTTAACATGTCCTCAAGAGTCCTGTTAAAACGTTCTACAGCTCCATCACTTTGAGGATGAAAAGGTGTGGTTCTAGTCTTTTGAATGTTAAGGTACTGACATAGAGACTGAAATAGCTGAGACTCAAATTGTCTCCCTTGATCTGTATGTATTTGATTGCGGTCATTCAGATAGGAGTTCATCCACTCAAGAGGTTTCCCTATGATTTTGAAGTCTTTTTCCAGCCGTTTTAGCAATGTGTTATGATTGATAGTACCAAATGCAGCTGATAAGTCAAGCATCAGCAGAACGGTAATTTCGTTTTCATCCAGGGATTGAAGGATGTTGTTCTGAACTTTCAAAAGAGCAGCCTCTGTTGAATGATACTTTCGGTATGCCGTCTTACGGTGCCCATGTAGACTGTTTGAGGTCAAGTGGGACTCAATGCACTTGTTAACTACTTTTCCTAACACTTTTGAGACAAATGGCAAATTTGATAAGTCCTATAATTCTTAATTTCATTTGAATCAAGATCCAGTTTCATTAAAAGACGCCTGACATATGGCATCCAGAAACTCTTTGGAACGTAGGCAGTTTCTAAAGAGGAGTTTACAACTTTTGTGAGATCGGTAGGAGTTCATCAGTTCACAGGACTTACAGGGGGATGCCTGAACAATCTGTTCTACTCCTTCTACTGTAGCTGGGTAAAATTCTGCTGAATGCTGGAATTTAGTGGTAACTGATGCACTGGGTGCAGTGCCTATGGCAATGTCTGCCCATATCCTGTCTACTTTGTCAATGACAAAAGACACTGAAGTCTTGTGCAAGTTGTTTCGAAGACAAATGTTTAGGCAATGTGATGTCACTAGTTGAACCCAGCAGGTGCTTAGTGACTTTGAAAAGACTCTGAGACCTTCTGACATGATTCTACTTTCTCTGAGTAGAAATCAACCTTTGACTTAGCATTTTGTTTTCTTTGGCACACTGTTCTCTGTACAGCTGATGAACTATTGTGAGTCTGGACATTTTCCAGTTTCGCTCTAACTTGTGCCTTAAATACATGTTTAGCATCGTGCCGTTTCTGTGTATACCACGGACATGATGGCCTGAGCGTTATGGTCTTAGTACACAATGGTGCATATTTATTGGCCAGTGTTTGTGTATACGTGTTAACCAGCTCATCTACATCTGTCATTTGCATACTTGCTTTGACTGGTTCCGAATTTAGGAGATCTCTTTTGAATGATTTGACATTAATTGCCCTTAGTTTTGAAATGAAGCAGTTTTCCTCATTGTACGAGGTTTTGCCGCCTTTGCTTTGAAAGTTACAGAAAAATGATCACGTGAAATTTTACCACTACTGTCAGACATAGCTGGTCAATATTTGACACACAGTTGTCACCATTCCGCGTAATAACAACATCTAGGATATATGTCCGCCTATGTGAGTGGCTTCATTCACATGTTGCCGCAAATCCAAATGAGTTGAGTGTACTAACAAGGTATTTTAAGCAGTGTCCCTGTCATTTGGGATGTCAATTAAGGTGGATGTTTAAGTTCCCTACAGTGATGACCTGTTTGTCAGCAGTTGCAAATTTAAAGAGGCCATTCATTCTCAAGAAAGTCTCTAGTTTTAAGACCATTTTCCCATGATGGTGGTGGTCTGTAAACGACTGCTAGATGCAATGCGAATTCACAGATTCTTAACGTGCAGTCCATGTACTCAAATGTTGAGAAATCATCATCTCCTGTTGATGTATAGCTGCTACCCCACCACTATGATTGCTATTGCAGCGAGGGACATATTTAATATAGTTATGAGTAGGAACCAGTTCGCTTAAGCATGATTTGTCTACAGAACTGCCGAGCCAAGTTTCTGTAACGGCTACCACATCAAAGTCATTTGAAACAATATACATGTAGTCGCAAATAGAAAGAGCCTTGTTTTTGACTGATCTAGGGTTCATATTGCATACTTAAAAATTGTCTGACTTCTGAATGGCACCAGAGGTTCGTGTTTAACATGTACAAGTTTTTTCATTCTTTCTCAAGATTTTTCATTCCCTTTGAGAAGGGCACTGGTGAGATTTAACTAGTGATCTGGTGAGTTTTTGAAGCAAGGGGATTATCTTGGGGAACTCTTTCATGCGATGGACATTTATGCCATCAGAAGAAACTTTGCTTCCAGTCAATCGGTTTTCAGAAACAATTTGAATTGACTGAGGTATTTCTCGTAATTCATTTAAATGAACACCTTTATTTACATCCCAGGGTGGGAATTTAGGAAAGAAATGATTAAATTTTTCTATCTGATTGTATTAGAGCTGCATATTTTAAATTTCCTTTGACGTAGGAATAAGAGAGAAAGAGTGACTGGCACTATCTGAATTTTAAAGTTCCATTTTAATGGTGTCTATAGTTTTGTGCTTGCCCTCATGAATTTTGTTAGTATTAATACTATTTTGGAAAGCATTGTTCTATGGTCAACTGTAGCAGTGTTACTTAACAGATTATGCTGTATCTGCAAATAATGTTCAAGGAGTCAGGGACTGCATTTTTTTTGAAAGGTGACTTAATCTATTTGCCATGACCCTGAGAGGGTTAGATAAGCATATGACCCAGTAGGAACACATGTACCAGTGGGTAATTGTTCAATGGGTACCCAGGTACAAAACATATACCCGTTTCAGTCATAGTACCATGAACAATTTGAAGGGCATTTAAAAGGCATCTATGATTCATGATTGTGGTATGGTTTAAGTTAAGACTGTATTCAAATTAATAAACTTAGGACAAATGTTATTTGAATAAATTTCCTAGCGTCATGGCTCAGTGGTAGAGCATCCGCCTGCGGTACGGAAGGTCGTGGGTTCGATCCCCAGCTGCGACAGACCAAAAGTCGTTAAAAGTTGGTACTAGTAGCTCCCTTGTCTACGCTCGACATTAAATGGGTAGTTCTAGGACTGGTTGGCTTGGTGTCAGGACAATGTGATTGGGTGGGGTGCCCTTGCCATGTGCCCATGGCAGGGGCATTCCAGTGAGGCAGCACTATTAACTTGTCTCATGTGGGTGCCGTCTGCAAATAACTGAAATGCTGTTAGTCGGACGTTAAACCCAACTCACTCACTCACTCAATAATTATAATAACTTTGAAGTTTAATATGATTATTATTATTATAATAATGATTGCCTAATTATTTGAATATCATTATAATATTATTTTCTACAGTGATACAGGAAACTGAAGTTATTGTTACTTACACTTCAGGCAACTTTATTTACATATATGAAAGGAAATGCTACATGTGCATGCACAATTACAGAAAACTGAGTCGCTCAGTATTTAATTCTCAGTGTTCTCAGTGATCTCAGGATCATTAGTTTTTGATGTTATTAGTTTTGAAAATTGAATTCTGCTTAAACCGGTGCTAGGGGGCATGAATAGTGTTGCACTTTTAATTACTACTCATGAACAGACTCAATAAAACCAAGTCTGTAATTTTCTTTATTCTCATTGCTACTTTTGCTTTCGAAGGATCTCCCATTTTCAGAATATATTTATCACTGCTTTGGTAGAAAAACAAGAGCACAAGCGGGTGCAAACGCTCGTCTGTCGTCATTGTCAAGATGAACATGCATACCAAACATGTAAGTTGTAAATGAAAAAATTGAAGAAGTTTAATGGCCAATGTTAAGATTTCGGACGACGACGACTTGGACGCTGGAGTTTAGCTCGTGATTTCTTCAAAACAGACGAGCTAAAAATGCAATCCTCCTAATCCTTAACCCATTCCCTAATAGGTTATATTTAGACTCAACCTCTATGAATGAATCTACTGAAAAGGAGCATTTACTAAAAAAGGTACAGTTTCAGATAATTTATAGTTTCGAAATCATTGTGATAAATAGAGAATTTTGCTCCTTTTTTAGCAAATGCTCTACCGGTATTTATCACAAAGGTTTCACAAAGTGACATTTACAGAGGCGTAAAAAGACCTTAATATGACGGAATAGGTTAAAGTGATGACAAAAGACACTGAAGTCTTGTGCAAGTTGTTTCGAAGACAAATGTTTACTTACTCACCGATAACGAAGAAATCCAAAGCTCACCAAAGATCCCAAAGTACAGAATGGCGGCGTTGATAGATAAATGTCGACAAGTGTTAAACAGTCACGGATTAAGGCTTTATACGAACCTTTCAAGTAAAAACATTAATAAGATCAGATTACCAAATATTCACACTATATGGTGATACCGGGATCAATTCATAAGGGACCGGATATTAGTGTGTAGACAGGAAGTTGTAGCATCTCGGTAGATGGTGAAACAGAAAGAGATGGAAAATTAGCATGTAATGACCGCTTTGGAGGCTGAATACAGACTATTTATGATCAAGGTACTGAAGTATATTAATTAGGAATCTCTGAAGGATACTTCCATGTACGCAATAATTATATGACAGATAGTACAGTTACAAATATCATGTTAGTTTTGCATGTAAACATGTGACCAGAATTTCTCCCCCGATCGCTACAATATGTATCTCATAAAGCCGCACATTTTTAGGGGTGACATGTCAAGGTCAAGGTCATCCTTCAAGGTCAGAGGTCAAATATATGGGTCAAATCACCGACTTTAACATTGGCCATAACTTTTGGACCAGTAAAGATAGAGACTTGATATTTTGCATGCTTGTGTATCTCATGAAGCTGTACATTTTGAGGGGTGACATGTCAAGGTCAAGGTCATCCTTCAGGGTCAAAGGACAAATTGTCTGTTTCTTTTTCTGTAACTTTAACATTGGTCATAACTTTTGAGCCAGTACAGATAGTGACTTGATATTTGGCATGCGTATGTATCTCATAAAGCCGCACATTTTGAGGGGTGACATGTCAAGGTCAAGGTCATCCTTCAAGGTCAGAGGTAAAATATATGGGTCAAATCACTGACTTTAACATTGGCCATAACTTTTGGACCAGTAGAGATAGAGGCTTGATATTTGGCATACTTGTGTATCTCATGAAGCTGCACATTTTGAGGGGTGACATGTCAAGGTCATTCCCCCCAACTTGGATACCACATCCATTCTACTAGATGCAAATCAACAGGACACTCAACCTCAAACTAATGATGAACCACCTCTTAAAAACATTTGTCTACCAACAGACGTTAACAGCCATATTCCAGAAGACACTGATAACCAAAGCATTGATAGAACAGTCAACCGTGAACATTCTCTTGACAGTAATTTTAGTGAAAAAGGGTTGAATTTTCTACACCTAAATATACATTATCTTTATCCGAAATTTGACGAGGTCAAGAGTTTAGTTGATAAAATACCTCAAGTTGATTTTATAGGTTTTTGTGAAACTTTTGTCAATTCCTCATTTCCAGACAGTGAGTTCTCTCTTAAGAAATACCAGCTGTTTCTTAAGGACAGACAATCAAATGGTGTGCAGAATCTAAAAAAGAATTCTATAATTAAACAAATAAATGGGAGCAAACACGATCCAAAAAAACTGTGGAAGAATCTGAAAAATTGTTGTTGAGACATAGCATGCGAAGCACACCTGTGGAACAAATAGCCCTCAGTACTGCTCTCACGTACCTGTTATGTGAATACTTTGGCAGAATCAACAGAGGTCCAGATAAGATGTGTAAATCAAAACATTTTCAGGAATAACTCTTTTATTACTTCACCAAACCCTTCACTATGACTACTCTTTAGAATTGTCTCGAAGGAATGATGATTTTAGTATTTGAGTATAATGCACCTTTATCTGTAACTCTGATCAATCTTGTTCAATTATTGCCATACTGTAAATTGTCAGCTCATATTTCACTTGTCATTTTTGAAAGTCATTTATCACCAGTCTGTTACGTTAGAAAGGAAATGAGAAGGCCATAATTATGTGCTCCATAAATCAAGAACCTCTTTGTGCTGCTCAGTAACGTTCCAATTAACTCATAGCAAAATTGGTGATAGATGTATGATTGGAAGTTGCTCAGTTTTGTTCAGTATCCTCATTATCTGAATGCAATTTTTACTAGAAATTGATTTTATATCCTAGATAAATCAGTATTGTTCTTACTGATTCATGAATATAATATTTTTCATTTAAACTGAAGTATTCAGATTAATGCAACTGGGTCAAAATTTCACTTTCAATAACAATTTTCATGAAATAGGTACATATATTGGATAGAGGCTTGTGTATGTTCTATGTTTATTACAATTTTCAAAACTTCCTGAATACTCACAAACAAAATAGTCATAATGAAATATGGATGGTGGAACATTGTAGCCATTTTAGAAAGTAAAAAAACATCTATCAAATTCACTAAGCAAACAGAGCCAACCCTGATCAGACGGCTCCTGTAGGAGCTGTCTAATCTGGGTCTACTCTGTTTGCAAATGCGTGAAAATGCATTCATATGAAGGAAAGGGTTAAATCCATTCAGTCTAGCTGCTTAATGCAGGGCAAAAGTAATGCAGAAAGCTCTTTTTGCATTACTTTTGACCTGTATTAAGCTACCACCTGCTCTACAGACCTATAATCAGACCTGTTTTTGATGGTCACTTAAGAGAGGTTCTGCTGTACTATAGATTGATTTATAACATAACTCGTGGCTTCAGCATGACGTAACACTATCATTTATTTTTTTATATTCACGGGCATATATTCACTAGTGAATAACATTCGAACGACCGAACTGTATTCATACGCGCTGTCAAAACAAACAAACTGACGGACGGTGACCAACCTGTCAACGATTGAGTTACGATAGATGGCAAAGGACTGTTGGCACTTGCGCCTTAATTTTGATAAAATAATACAAATTGTAATCGCTTTCAGTAATTATATACAAAATGTATGCCAAAAAAGACCTACCAGCTACTCTGACCCATACAATCCATTCTACATAGAAAATGCCTCCACAACTTTGCATTTCTTCACCGCATGTCCTTTTGTTTATGCAGATTTCTACTCATAAAAATATCTCGTCAATCAACAACTATAGTCATCTGAATCCAGCACAGCACAAACATATTTCAAATATGCTATACTCAGCTGATCGCGAAAATCTTCCTCCTGTTCCAATACATTTTATGCAGCAGTTCGTACTGAATCTTTTGTCCATTTCAAACATTTTCACTGAACTTAAATCGAGATTTTTTCTCTTGGTGGAAATGTCCATGTGTATACAACACTAATGAAGGGCTTAATATACCAAAACGAAGGCGCATTTCGAATCCCATTGACAGTGAGTGTCAGACGTGTTGGCTACTGTATGTGGGTCTTCATGTAAATGGCGCGCTTTACATAGACACAGTCATGTTGTGTACATAATGTGACGTGTTTGTAACTATGTATGTCAAAACTGTAACTCAAAATTTATTTTGCCGTGTTTCTGTATGTTTTTGTATCATAAAATATCACAGTTAAATTGAATACCAGAGAGGTCTGAATTAGATCCTGGTTGATATGACAGTAAGTAAAAAAAAAAGTTGGAAAATTTGGACCTACTTTGTCCCAGTTACCTAGCAAACCTAATCACACCTTTCATTCATCATTTCTATATGAAAGGAGAATTTATAACAATCCACGTTACTGCTGAAATATTGGCTGCAAATAACATTTGTGTGTGTTATGTTATAAATAGGATCTTGCATTCGTGTTCATGATTATTGGATTTATTAAATTCGTCGTTTTTTATCATTTTAAAAAGACTCATTTAATAAATCCAATAATCAAGAACACTCATGTAAGATCCTCTATATAGATATGACTACAGCTAAACATTATGCCACGGCTAAACATTCCTGTGTCCATGTGCTATTATAAAAAATTAGTCTAATTCATGATGTCGTTATTTCTTACATAAATATTCATGGAGTAAAGGGTTTATGGGAACAATTAATTATCATATTCATCAGTGTTACTTAGTTTCATCAAAAGGTCACAGTACATCATGTACACCATCCAAAAACTGGGGGGGGGGGGGGGTCCCTATAGTTATACATGTAGCAGTATTTTAGTGCCATTACAAGCATTTCCGAATCTACAGTAGAAACTGTTTTTGAAAACTTGAGCAGACATCATTCCATTTCGTTTGTTTACATTTGCGCAATAATCGAGGCGTAAAGCGGCATGAAAATATATCATCAAATGTTCTCTAAAATTAAACCGTTTTACCAGTTTTATGATAAAATAAAAGCTATTTATTCTTCATTCTGGCTATTTTGATATAAACTAGTTATCGACTCAGATAACCATAAAACACAAACTATTGGTTTTGCCAAGATTCTTGTCATTGAGCCCATCACAGAGATGTATGTGAGAGTAACAAAAGACAACTCGGTGCGGAGATTGCAAAAATGGCTGAAAAAGTAAAAGAAATGGTTGTTACAGATGCAAGATTTACAAACAGGCTAATAGCTTGCTGCATAGGCATCTCTGTAGGAGCTGCTCATACCATTCTTAAGTGATATTCAAAAATAAGGAGTTAAGTTTCAGGTGGATATATACCATCTGCTTACAGAAGAACAAACTTTCCCATGTAAAAATGGTTAAAATATTGTACAAATTGTTCTCCAAATACAACAATTGATCTTTTGCAAATGTCATCACCGGCGATGAGAGTGGGTTAACTTTTATGAGCTCTAGTGAAAAATCCAGAACAAAATATGGGCCACCAAAGGGAGCCATGCAAAGACCTTGCATAGCAAAAATCACAATGAGCATGAAAAAGGTTATGTATGTCATTTTCTTTTCAAATCAAGGTTCTGCCATTTAAATTGTTGTATCAACGTGAAAATGCATAAATGCTAAGTTTTACAAAGGCAAGGTCTTTCACAAATTGAAGAAATATTTTATAAAACATTTAGCAGTAACTGGTCTTTGTGTTGTCAGGCTTCACAAAATCAGACATTGTATGAGACTCTGTATCAGGAAAAGATTGTCAAGCTTCCTTGGCCTCTTTATTAGCCAGACCTTGCCCCTTGTGACTTTTTCCTGTTTAAATTGCTTTCTGTCGGTGTTTTGGTGATGGTGGCGTTTTGTCTGTGGCTTTTCCTGCTTGACTTTACTACTTTTTCATTTATAAATACCTTTGCTGGAAGAAAATATCAGACATGCAAAAATCTGGGTTCAGCTATTTTTCTGTCTTAACAGTATACAGTAGAACCCCTCTAATGCGACCACTTAAAAATAACCATAGCTGTTTTAATAAGCAGGTGATTGCTTAATGCAGGATGAAAGTTATGCAGAAAGCTCCTATAGGAGCTTTCTGGATAACTTTCATCCTGCAGTAAGCTACCACTTGCCTCTGCCACCCAGAATTATGCCCTTTTTTGGTGGTCTCATTAGAGGGTTTTTACTGTACCTTGAAAAGGTTATGAAAATGCCTTAAACAATTGAATTAAAAATATTGAAACTTTGTATTTCACATGGTGGTGAATTACTTGAAAGGTTGAGATAATTATTTTGGCTTTGTTTATAGTACTTCTCAAAATGCAATGAATTGCATTCATATTTGAATGCCCCTCATATGTAAATCCAAATATTTCATATAATCAAATCCCTCAGTACAACCAGAAATTGCTGGATTATACAAATAATATTTTAATATTGTAAGCACATTCACAGAAATATTCTCCTATGTGATATTTAGTTTAATATACTGCAATGTGATCAATTCTATGATATTTTAGAAATAATTTAATATGATTGTTTTGCTATCTGATATTCAATAAGATGATTTCCATATTTTGCAATGTGATTAATTCTGTGATAAGCTTCTTATTTCAATATCTTTATCATCTTTTGTGGGGTGAATATATTTGAATTACCATATTACCCTATCTGTTGTTATTTTAACAAAATCTGAATACAGGATAAAAGCCCAGAATAATCAGATCAAGAGGAATAAATGGATGTCATTTAGATATTAAACTGATCTGGTACATCCCATCTCTTGCCAGGGTGTATTGTCCTGTACACCCTGGCAAGGTGAGCAGTCACAATCAAAGAATTTTATCTGATGGGTAATAAAGTCAAGTGTTTATCAAAAGCTCCTTGGCTCCAAAATGACCAGGTGATCAAAAGCCATCAAGGGGCTTTTGATCACCTGGTCATTTTGGAGCCAAGGGGTTTTTGAGCGTCTCCCAATAAATTCTGAAGGGTGGTGATCCCCCGAAAGCAAAAATTGCAACACAAAAAGAGAAAATTGCAGACTCGGTTTTATTGAGTCTGTTCATGAGCAATAATTGAAAGTGCAACACTGCTCACGCCCCCTAGCACCGGCTTAAGCGGTATTCAAGAAGTACTGAAATTCACGATCTCGAAGGATCAGAAGGTATAACAACACTGAGAATGAAGTACGGGGCGACGTTTTACGGCCGCCACACAAGCACTTAACACCTGCTGTTGTGAAGATTATAAATTTTGAAGGGTGGTGATCCCCCGAAAGCAAAAATTGCAACACAAAAAGAGAAAATTGCAGACTCGGTTTATTGATTCTGTTACACAAACATGCCCCAGTGAAGCAAATGAAGGGAAACGGGTGTTTCTATGCTCAAATTAATTGCATCAAAAGCATTAAATTTTATATTAAGCAATGGTATAGAAACAAATCATGTTTATGATAACCAATATCAAAACACAAGCACAATATCAAAACATAAGCAATTAAATTTTCAAAGACATGAACAGTATTGAACACAAACACTATTCCTTATTGTAATATACCTTTGACTATATTAGGGGATCAAATATTGATATTTTCAGTTGAAATTCACTTGCTCAAGTACCCTCGCCAGGTTGAGCTCAGGCTGAAAAAAATTGTTTGACCTCAACCTAGTGAAGTTTGACTGTACTTAACCCTTTACTGCCAGATCTTGCTTCCGACAGTTGCATCAAATTTGTCATATCAGACAATACTTAACAACTGATGCCACCAAATCTCTTGTGAATTCCCTGGTCACATCAAGACCAGACTACTGCAATGGACTGTTATATGGATTGGTACATCAAAAGTCATTCTAAACAAACTACAAAATGTCAGAACACAGCCGCCCTCATCATATCTAAATCCTCTATATATTTTGTCATATTACCCCTGTTCTTCAGGAATTTCACTGGTTTCCAGTTCAGTGTAGAGTGGAATACAAATTTTGACTTGGTTTACAGCCTTACATAGAGAAGCACCATGTTATATCAAGGACATGCATAATGTCATAACCCACTATGGCCTGTCATGTACATTAAGGAAATTTGTCAGGTAGATCTGACTTTAGTCAGATAGATTTTATTAATGCAAAGACATACAGTCAAATATGCTGCAATGATCACCTGCTTGAAATGGTTATCTTGTCTAAATGGCCTTTTTATACCCCCACAAACGAAGTTTTGGGGGGTATACATACTGGAGTCACCATGTCCGTCCGTCCATCCATCCGTCCGTCACGCTTGTCTTGATCATAACTTCCAAAGTATAAAAGCTATTGACTCAAACTTCATATATAGATAGATCACATTGACTGCAAGTGCAGTGCACAAGGTTTGTAACTCTGTCTTCATTATTTTTGGAGTTATTGCCCTTTGTTATTTTTCAGTTTTCCGGAGTTTTTTCTAAACCTTTACAGATATTGAAGTGATATGTGGTATATGGCTTTATTATAATGAGTTACAGATCAAGTTTGAATTTCGTTACACTCATTGATTTTTCACGGAAACACAGTGATTTTACTTAGAAATTTTCCGGAAATTCAGGTTTTCCGGAGTTTTTTTCTACACCTTTACAGATATTGAAATGATATTTGGTATGTGGCTTTATTATAATGAGTTACAGATCAAGTTTAAATTTCGTGATGCTTCATTGATTTTTCACGGAAATAGACTGATTTTACACAGAAATTTTCCGGAAATTCCGGTTTTCCGGAGTTTTTTTCTAAATCCTTGCAGATATTGATGTGATTTTGGTATGTAGCTTTACAATAATGAGTTACAGATCCAGTTTGAATTTTGTTTCACTACATTGATTTTTAACAGAATTACAGCATTTTGACTTAGAATTTTTTTTGGAAATTTCAGGTTTTCCGGAGTTTTTTTCTTAACTGTAGCAGATATTGTAGTGATTTATTTCTATAACCCCCATCTCTGTCAAATGTGCTAGTGGGGGTATTCATCATTGTTAGTGGTAGTTCTTGTTAATTTTGTTTACTGATCCGTATTATATTACAGAAATGTCTATGACCATAAGTTCTCAATGAGGTTTGATTATGGGCTTAATCTTGTCAATAGGTCCAGAATTATGTGCCCTTGACTTAATATCAAAATGTCTTTTTGCTAACCAAGATTACATTTATGAAGAATGTGTATGGCCATAAGATACAAAGTTGGATTGTGGACATTTTTAGCTCACCGGAGCACAAAGTGCTCAGGGTGAGCTTTTGTGATTGCCTTTTGTACGTCGTCCGTCGGCGTGCGTCGTGCGGTGTCCGTCAACAATTTGAACCTTTAAAAATCTTCTCCTCTAAATCCACAGGGTTCTCAGCTTTCATCTTTGGCACATAGCATCATCTTTAGGTCCTCTACAAAAGTTATATAAATTATGCCCCTAGGGTCAAAATTGGCCCCGCCCAAGGGGTGGGCAGTTTTCAATAGAAACATATAGTAAAACTTTGAAAATCTTCTTCTCTGAAACCAGAAGGTTCTCAGCTTTCATATTTGGCACATAGCATCATGTTCAGGTCCTCTACTAAAGTTATATAAATTATGGCCTTGGGGTCAAAATTGGCCTCGCCCCAGGGGTTGGCAGTTTTCAATAGAAACAAATAGTGAAATCTTTGAAAATCTTCTTCTCTGAAACTGGAAGGCTGTCAGCTTTAATATTTGGCACAGAGCATCATGTTCAGGGCTTCTACAAAGGTTATATAAATTATGGCCCTGGGGTCAAAATTGGCCCGCCCCAGGGGTGGGCAGTTTTCAATAGAAACAAATAGTGAAATCTTTGAAAATCTTCTCCTCTGAAACTGGAAGTCTCTCAGCTTTCATGTTTGGCACAGAGCATCATGTTCAGGTCCTCTACAAAGGTTATATAAATTATGGCCCTGGGGTCAAAAATGGCCCCGCCCCAGGGGTGGGCAGTTTTCAATAGAAACAAATAGTGAAATCTTTGAAAATCTTCTTCTCTGAAACTGGAAGTCTCTCAGCTTTCATGTTTGGCACAGAGCATCATGTTCAGGTCCTCTACAAAGGTTATATAAATTATGGCCCTGGGGTCAAAAATGGCCCCGCCCCAGGGGTGGGCAGTTTTCAATAGAAACAAATAGTGAAATCTTTGAAAATCTTCTTCTCTGAAACTGGAAGGCTCTTAGCTTTTATATTTTGCACAAAGCATCATGTTCAGGTCCTCTACAAAAGTTATATAAATTATGGCCCTGGGGTCAAAATTGGCCCCGCCCCAGGGATGGGCAGTTTTCAATAGAAACAAATAGTGAAATCTTTGAAAATCTTCTTCTCTGAAACTGGAAGGCTCTTAGCTTTTATATTTTGCACAAAGCATCATGTTCAGGTCCTCTACAAAAGTTATATAAATTATGCCCCTAGGGTATAATTGGCCCCGCCCCAGGGGTGTGCTGTTTTCAATAGAAACATATATTTAGTGAAAACTTTGAAAATCTTCTCGTCTGAACCCGGAAGGTTCTCAGCTTTCATATTTGGCACATAGCATTATGTTCAGGTCCTCTACAAAAATTATATATATTGTGCCTCTTGGGTCAAAATTAGCCCCGCCCCAGGGCAGGCTAGTTTTCTATAGAAACATATAGTGGAAACCTTCCCCTCTGATTGCCTGGTGAGCGCTTCAGGGCCATTCTGGCCCTCTTGTTTAATCAAATGTACTAGAGTTCTGCGCCCTTGTAAAAGTAGGTAATAGGTCTAGAATCATGTGCTCTTACTTTTATAAAAAAAAAAAAATAATCCTTTATTCATGTACTGTTATAAAAAAAATAATCAGCTTATAAATATTCATGATGCCATTATTTCTTACATGAATATTCATGAGGGAAAGGGTTCACCATGTGTTTACACTCTGTCTTGATTGATCTTCACGATATATTCAGTCATGTGTATGACCTTATCCCTTTATCATGAATATTCATTTGGGAAATAATGACATAATTAATATCAAGTAGCTTAATTTTTATTACCAGGTTTTCCACGGAAAACTCCGGTTATTGAAATGGTGATGTACGGCAGGCGGGCGGGCGGCTGCCAGTTTTGTCCGGAGGATAACTCCTATATGGCTCATGCCATTGGATTGAAACTTCATACATAGAAAGATCATGATAAGAGGAAGTGTCATGCACAAGGTCCATAACTCTGGCTTCACTAATATTGGAGTTATGCCCCTTTGAACTTAAAAATGTGTCAGTCCATATGTGCGTCCGTCCGGTCTTGTCCGGGCTGTAACTCAGAGCTCCATGGATGGATTGTGAAATCCCTTGGCATAAATGTTCCTCTTGACGGTACGGCGTGTTGCATGAAAAAAACATGTCAATAGCTCAAAGGTCAAAATCATGTATATTTTTAACCGGATTAACAGATTTTGCTTGTCCAAAGCATTTTTCCTACACTATTTTGGCTAGGATCACCAAATCTTGGGATGGCGGAGTGTGGCATACTATTTATAGGTTTATGTGACCTTGACCGTGACCTTGGGCTTCATTTACAAGAAAAACTTGTCCGGAGCATAACTCCTATACAGAATCAGCTAGGATCACCAAATATGGTGTGTGAGTTCATCTTGGGATGGCGGAGTGTCGCATACTATTTTTAGGTCAATGTGACCTTGACCTTGAACTTTAACCTCATTTACAAAAAAACTTGTCCGGAGCATAACTCCTATACAGAATCAGCTAGGATCACCAAATATGGTGTGTGAGTTCATCTTGGGATGGCGGAGTGTCGCATACTATTTTTAGGTCAATGTGACCTTGACCTTGAACTTTAACCTCATTTACAAAAAAAGCTTGTCCGGAGCATATTTCCTACACTACTTCAGCAAGGATCACCAAATGTGGTGTGTGAGTACATTTTGGGATGGCGGAGTGTCGCATACTATTCATAGGTCAATGTAACCTTGACCTTGGACTTCATTTACAAAAACACTTGTCTGGAGCATACCTCCTATATGGAATCAGCTAGGCTCAAAGGTCAAAATCATGTATATTTTTAACCGGATTAACAGATTTTGCTTGTCCAAAGCATTTTTCCTACACTATTTTGGCTAGGATCACCAAATCTTGGGATGGCGGAGTGTGGCATACTATTTATAGGTTTATGTGACCTTGACCGTGACCTTGGGCTTCATTTACAAGAAAAACTTGTCCGGAGCATAACTCCTATACAGAATCAGCTAGGATCACCAAATATGGTGTGTGAGTTCATCTTGGGATGGCGGAGTGTCGCATACTATTTTTAGGTCAATGTGACCTTGACCTTGAACTTTAACCTCATTTACAAAAAAACTTGTCCGGAGCATAACTCCTATACAGAATCAGCTAGGATCACCAAATATGGTGTGTGAGTTCATCTTGGGATGGCGGAGTGTCGCATACTATTTTTAGGTCAATGTGACCTTGACCTTGAACTTTAACCTCATTTACAAAAAAGCTTGTCCGGAGCATATTTCCTACACTACTTCAGCAAGGATCACCAAATGTGGTGTGTGAGTACATTTTGGGATGGCGGAGTGTCGCATACTATTCATAGGTCAATGTAACCTTGACCTTGGACTTCATTTACAAAAACACTTGTCTGGAGCATACCTCCTATATGGAATCAGCTAGGATCACCAAATATGGTGTGTTAGTTCATCTTGGGTTGGTGGAGTATCACATACTATTTTTAGGTCAATGTGACCTTGACCTTGAACTTTGACCTCATTTGCAGAAAAAACCTTGTCCGAAGCATATCTCCTACACTACTTTAACTATGATAACCAAATGTTGTGTGTGAGTACATTTTGGGATGGCGGAATGTCGCATACTATTTATAGGTTAATGGGGCCTTGACCTTGGGCTTTATTTACAAAAACACTTGTCCGGAGCATACCTCCTATACGGAATCACCTAGGATCACCAAATATGGGGTGTGAGTTCATCTTGGGTTGGCAGAGTGTCACATACTATTTTAAGGTCAATGTGACCTTGACCTTGACCTTGAACTTTGACCTCATTTGCAAAAAAGCTTGTTAGAAGCATATCTCCTACACTACTTCAGCAAGGATCACCAAATGTGGTGTGTGAGTACATTTTGGGATGGCGGAGTGTTGCATACTATTTATAGGTCAATGTAACCTTGACCTTGGACTTCATTTACAAAAGCACTTGTCTGGAGCATACCTCCTATATGGAATTGGCTAGGATCACCAAATATGGTGTGTGAGTTCATCTTGGGATGGCGGATGTTGCATACTATTTTTAGGTCAATGTGACTTTGACCTTGAACTTTGACCTCATTTGCAAAAAAAGCTTGTCCTCAGCATATCTCCTATACTACTTCAGCTAGGATCACCAAATATGGTGTGTGAGTACATTTTGGGATGGCAGGGTGTCACATACTATTTATAGGTCAAGGTGACCTTGACCTTTGACCTCATTTACAAAAAAAGCTTGTCCGGAAAATGTCTCCTACATTACTTCAACTATGATCACCAATTATGGTGTGTGAGTGAGAAATTCAATTATAAACTGTAGCAGATATTGTAGTGATTTATTTCTTAACCCCTATCTCTGTGTCAAATGTGCTAGTGGGGGTATTCGTCACCTTTAGTGGTAGTTCTAGTTTTAGACTGCCCAATGGGCTTTCCTATATAATTCATCTCTTTTCAGGGACAACCTGAGCAATACAACCAGTAGCCAGTGAATTTGGGCCATTGGAAAAACTTTAGCGACCGCATGTCCCTTTAATTTCACAAACTTTACACTTAACCCTTCACTCTGTGAATATTCATGTCAGAAATTAGGACATCAGGAATGTTAATTAGATTAATTGTTATAATAGCACATGAACCCAGGAAAGTTTTAATTGTAAAATTATGTCTTCTTTATACCATAAGCAAACAGAGCTGACCCTGATCAGACAGCCCGTATAGGAGTAGAGATCTACTCTGTTTGCAAAGGCGTAAAAATGTGTTTTTATGGAGTAAACCGTTTAACAAATATCCAGCTTTGGCTGCCCATTAAAGGTTTAAACAATTTGTTCATACCCATTTCTGAATATGATTGATTGGTATACAGGAGGGATTGTTTACCTGAGTGGTTACTCATTCTCTCCTAGGCTACTTTAGAATTATGTAGTTTTGAAACCATTGTGATAAATAGATCATTTGCTCTATTTATCACAATGGTTTCAAAAAATGAGGAACGAAAAGGCATCAGTAGGAGAGAATGGGTAAACATTCAACACATGATTAGCTAACAGCGTGTGAACGTATGGATATGTACATGAGCCTGTGATGTTTTCTCTTTGTAAAATTAGGGTTTGTGAGAATGGAGAAGACCACATAACCAGAGACACATACATACATTTTGGAAATCTTTTAGTTGGTTCAAAGCAACAAAAAAAAAAATGGCTGGTGATGTTGACAATTATGATTATCACATGGTTATCACATAACTTTTATATCTGATCAAGAAGTTGTTGTCATTTTTATACACCCGTTTGAAAAAACGGGACGTATTATGGAATGGCGCTGTCTGTCCGTCTGGCTGTCCATCCGTCTGTCCGTCAGTAACATCTCTAACTCAAGTTCCCCTTTGTGGATCCTTCTCAAATTTAACCACAATGTTTATCTAGACATGCTACAGTAGCCTGCCAAGTCCCGGTATGTTTATCCAAGGTCAAGGTCACACAATTGGACTTAGAATTTGCGTTTAGCAAAAATGTTAACCGGTCTGTCTGTCTGGAACATCTCTAACTCAAGTTCCCCATGGTGGATCCTTCCCAAATTTAACCACAATGTTTATCTAGACAATCCACAGTAGCCTGCTAAGTCCCGGCTCGTTTATCCAAGGTCAAGGTTGCTTAATTGGACTTAGAATTTGCGTTTAGCATTTGCGTTAAGCAAAAATGTTAACCTCAATTTATGTGGAACAAGTCCACTTATTTACATAACACTTTGTGATAAAGCTTTGAAACTTGGAACTCTTGTTCACTGTCATAACCTTCACCTGTAGGCAAGAGTAAATAACTCTGTCAAGCATTTTGACTGAATTATGCCCCTTTTTAACTTACAATTTTTGGTTAAGGCTTTGTTAAAGTCCATTTCTTTACATAACCCTTTGAGATAAAGCTTTGAAACTTGGAACACTTGTTCACGTCACAACCTTCACCTGTAGGCAAGAGAAAATAACTCTGTCAAGCATTTTGACCGAATTATGCCCCTTTTTAACTTAGAAATTTTGGTTAAGGCTTTGTTAAAGTCCATTTATTTACATAACCCTTTGAAATAAAGCTTTTAACCTTGGAACACTAAGTCTTGTTCACCATCACAAGCTTTACCTGTAGGCCAGAGTACATAACTCTGTCCAACATTTTGACAGAATTATGGCCCCTTTTAACTTAGAAATTTTGGTTAAGGTTTTGGTTAAAGTCCACTTATTTACATAACCCTTTTAGATTAAGCTTTTAAACTTGGAACACTTGTTCACCATCACAAGCTTCACCTGTAGGCAAGAGTACATAACTCTGTCTAACATTTTTGACATTTTACACACTTCTGAATGTTTTCTTTTCTTTAGTTAATGCTCCTTTTCGGTAGATTTATTAAAAGATCTAAAAATAGCATATGAGGGAATGGGTTAACAGTCGCTATTAGTGCAGATGATGTTTTACATGTTTTGTACATTTATTTATTGCTTTACAGTTTTCTTGCTTGATTGGCTTTAGTTATATCAATTATACAGAGCTACAGATAATGGCGCGTTCCCAAATACTAAAAGCTTCATTTCTCAACCAAGCCCTATACTGTGACCACTCTTTAGAATTGTCTCTTTGAGACGATTCTAAAAAGTGGTCACAGTGTAGGGTTTGGTGGAGAAATAAAGGAGTTATTCCTGAAAATGTTTTAATTTACGCATCTTATCTGGACCGCTGAATATACATCAATTTCATTATTCCACAAATTGAATAACTGAAGACAGAATTTAGGAAGTAACAGGATATCAAACATATCTGGGACTCGATCACGTTTACAAACCGTTGGTTATCAAGTTACATCCGTAACTGATATGACGATATCATGACAAATATAATAGCCAGACATACGGTATCAGTGATTATGTTTTGGTTGGTATAAATTGTTGTTTATATAAAAACTAGAACAAATTAAATAGAAATAATGAGAATTGATATATGTATTTTGTAACTTGTAAGCAGGAACATTAGGCCATTGTCGGTATCGGTCATCCGTCGTCAACAATTGGTTCAAAAATCTTCCCTGAATCTACAGGGTTCTCAGCTTTCATCTTTGGCACATAGTACCATCATTCTGTAGGTCCTCTACAAAAGTTTATAAATTATTTCGCTGGGGTCATAAAGGGATGCCTTGATTTCTATATAGTGAAAACATTGAAAATCTTCTTCTCTGAAATTGGAAGGTTCTCAGCTTTCATATTTTGCACATAGCATCAACTTCAGGTGCTATGTAAATATGGTAAAATAATGATAATAACAGTCATAAAAATAAAAAAAGAAAAAGAAAAATTCTAATTTTCGTTTTTTAAGCTTAGAAAGGAGTTAAAATCAGGACCAGGATAAGCCTTTGATGTATTAATTTCTAGTAAGTTTAAGCTATTTTAGCTAGATTAGATATAGAGTAAGCTATTTTATCTAGATTAGATATAGAGTAAGTTTTCATCTCATCAGGATACAAACTGCATATTTGTCACTCAGGTTGTATTAGAAAGAAAAGAAAAAACAGTATGTGTTCATTTGTTTTCACAGTAGCATGAAGTCATGATGAATAAGACTTACCGAATGAGACACCAAGTAATCACAAACAGAATAAATCTCTACTTTGAGCATTGAAACAGACCATCATAAATATCAGGAAAAACTGACCATTGAACATTGCATTGAACATTGAATCAGACCATAGTGAATATCTTCTGTCATCATTTGAAAAAGACCATAATATATCATGTGGAAAAACAATTCATAATAAATATCTGCATTGAACATTGAAACAGACCATAATAAACATCAGGGGGAAAACAGATGATAATAAATATCTTTAGTCTGTGAACATTGAAACAGACCATAATATGTATCTTCTCTGACCATTGAAACAGACCATAATTTATAGTAGGGGACATTTTTCGAAATTTTGTTACCTGGTTTACAATGACAGGATACTTTCAGATAATGAAGAGTATGACTTAACAATCAAAATAAGAAGGGTGGCAGCACTGTGGTACAAGTATAAAGCACTAAAATTTGAGTTTCCATGGCAACAGCTATGTCGTAGAAATAAAATAAATATCATGCACAAAGATCTCTTAATATCTTTTTAACTACTGAAGGGATTTTTATATAACTTTATAATTAAGTGACTAATATCAAGGCAATGTTAAAAGTATAAGTTTCAATTGATTCCCTTTAAGGTCAATGTCATGGTTAGGGGTCAAAGGTCAAATTTGAGCTTTTTTTTCTCTGTTTCAAGACCTTTTCGTTCTACAATTTTACATTAACATTGGTTTATTTAAATAAAATTTGGCACATATATTCATTTAAAAAAGGAGGTGCCCTTTACCACGAGTTTTATAGGTGTGTCAAGGTCAATGTCACAAATAGTGGTCAAACGTCACATTTTAGAAGTCAAACATCATTTTTTACTAATTTGTGAATGTTGAAGTCCACTTGTTCTACATATGTGATGTATTTCTAATAACTTCGCAAGATCAACATACTAAATCAATATCCTCTACCAAGGACTTTGGTACATACTGCCAATGTCAAGGTCACAAGTAGAGGTCAAATGTCACATTTAAGAAGTCAAAGGTCAAATTAATTTGTACTTTTTGTACAGTTTCAGTACATTTTCCCATGTATGTGATGTATGTTTTGTAATAAATGTGCACATACACCTTACTAAGAAGTCAATATCCTCTACCAAGGACTTTGGTACATATTGTCAATGTCAAGGTCGCAAGTAGAGGGAGGTCAAAAGTCACATTTGAGAGGTCAAATGTCAAATAAATCTGTACTTTTTGTGCATTTCAGTCAATTTTTTCTGTGATATTGTAATTAATGTGCACAACATACTAAGACAATATCCTCTACCAAGGACTTGGTACATAAAATCAAGGTCATTGGAAGGTCAAAGGTAAAACTTTTTAGAACTATTTTCTTAACCTAACATAAATATTTTGTAAATCGAGGAAGCGACCACAATTTACTCAGAAATATCAACTACAGTAAGTGGATTTTTTTTTCAATTTCATTAATAATTATGACTAAGCACATATTTATCACGTAATCATAATGTTAAATGATTTATCACAAATGATTTAAAAACCATTATCGCTGCCATTCAAAATCACTTAATCACCGACATTCAAAATCATTTTCAGACAATCAAAATCATCATCACAGACATTCAAAATTGTAACAATAACAGGGTACATGTATCAATATCTTAATAGTGACATTATTATTCCCCCCCCCCCCCCCCCCCCCCCTCCATCAAAGAGGGGTTATGTTGTTTTTCTTGTTTTTTCCATTGTCTGTTTGTTGGTTGTTTTGTTCCCAACTTTAACGGTGGCGACAATTCTGTAGCTATTGCACATACATACTTCAAACTTAACATGCATATGCAACTTATAATAGAGGCAAAAATATTTAGGGGTGAAATATCAAAAGAAAGTTCATACATCAAGGTCAAATGTCAAATTACTGGTCAAATTTAGATTGGCAATTAATTTGTCACCATTCAAAATACATCCCTCAAACTTGGCATGCATTTGCAACTTATGGAGGCGAAAGTTTTAGTGGTGACTTTTTAAGGTCAATGTCAGGTGGCGGTGGTCTAGTGGTAACGTGCTTGACTATCAGTCCGGAGGTCCGGGGTTCATATCCCGGTCACTCCAGGAAATTTCAGAGACCCTTTTCAGTGTCTCCCACCCGCATATCCTCTCCACCCAGGGGTTAAAATGGGTACCTGTGAGGGTCACTCGCAGGTACTGCGTCTGCATGATTGTGCCATATGTTAGCAGTGCTCAATATTGTAGGTCAATGACTCAATTACCAGGGGAGTAAATGTACAGTAGGCTGAGCGGTCATTCAGACTGAAAGTAGACTATAACTAGGTACTTTACATTATGGTCAAGTGCCAAATTACGGGTCAAATTTAAATTTTGTTGTCTTCAACATACATCCTCAAACCTGGCATGCATGTGAAACTTATGGAGGCGAACACTTTTAGGGGTGACCTATTAAGGTAAAGGTCATACATCAAAATCAAACGTCATATGGGGGACATCGTGTTTCACAAACAGATTTCGTTGTTTTTAAATCACAACGTGTGTATACCACAGACATTATTTACAACATGTATACACATTACATAATACAGAATATGTCAGTAGACTGTATTTTATTTGAAAAAGTACAATAACAATTGTTTTTTACAGCAATGGGAACAAAAAGTTTTCCTTGGAAAGTAAGCTTGGTTTGTTAAAATGTTCATTTAAAATCATCTCTGTTTGGAAACACCAATAACAAATTGATTTCAAACCAAATAAGCAAACCACTGTCAATATGATAGATCTTATAATGTATCTGTAGTCACATTCATTCATTGAATATCGCAAAGTTGATTGTGGCCAAATACTACTAAGCTATCACTAAAGGAGATTATTACAACTAGAGCTATCAATAAAAGTGATTATTACCCCTGCCTGCCACCTTGTCACAAGATGCATTGACTTCAATACAAGCGGCAATAGCTCAATAATTCTTTCATCCACTTAAATTGCTTATGAAAAGTAACAAAGGGGAATAAATCCCTCAAAAATGAATTTAGAGTTACAGCCCTTGTTGACTGCACATCCTCTCACCACCCTATTTCCGTATATAAAGTTTCACAGTTGTGCCTACAACACTTGAGAAGTTATGCTCCAGACAAACAAATTGCTTCTAAAACTATGGGGTATAACTCCTTCAAAAATGAATTCAGAGTTACAACCCTTATTGACTGCACATCCTCTCACCCTCTATCCATATATAAAGTTGCACAGTTGTGCCTACAATACTTGAGAAGTTATGCTCCGAACAAAAATTGCTTCTGGAAAGTAACTAAGGGGAATAACTCCCTCAAAAATTAATTTAGAGTTGCAGCCCTTATTGATAGCACATCCTCTCATCACCCTCTCTCCATATATAAAGTTTCACAGTTGTTTCTACAATACTTAACAAGTTCTGCCCCAGACTAAAAATTGCTTCTGAAAAGTAACTAAGGGGAATAACTCCCTCAAAAATGAATTTAAAGTTACAACCCTTGTTAACTGCACATACTCTCATCACCCTCTATCCACATAATAATGATGTTTCACAGTTGTGCCTATAATACTTCAGGAGTAATGCTCCGGATGCACGGACGGAAGGACGGACGACACACGCGATTCCAATATAGCCCCCACTTCTTTAGAAGTTTATTTATTTTGTCTATGTCAGTTTATTGATACTTAAGCAGCTCATAATTATTGAACATCCAAGTATTTCCATAAGTTTCGTGTGTTCAAATATCACACGAACACTGACAGCTAGCTGAGCATTGAAGAATCGCTTCGTACACGAGCCTCAATTGGTTTTGCATGCGCACAGTGTAAGCTCCTGAAATCCCTTCATGACCAAGGGCTTGTCTGTCCACAATGTATGAGGGTGGACTTGCCAACAAAACAAAGCTCAGGTGATGGAAAATCAGTTTGGAAATTCAGACATAAATACCAAATGCTGTCACTGTTTCAGCTATTTTGGTAGAGTCACCAAATGATTATTCCCATCAACTAATTTCGAAATCTGACCATCGGTTTGTAGAAATATATTCTGAAAGTGGGAGATCCTTCGAAAGCATAAGTAGTAATGCGAAAGGAGATAACTGCAGACTCGGTTTTATTGAGTCTGCTCGTGACTAGTTATTAAAAATGCAACACTTCTCAGGCCCCCTAGCACCGGCTTAAGCAGTATTCGGTTTTCAAAATTAATAACATAAAAACTAATGATCCCGAAGGACCAGTAAACACTGAGCATTTAAATATTGTTTTCTTTTGGTTGTCATGGCAACCAGAGTTCCACATGGTTTCAAACCATTTTTGCTATTTTGGGAGGTGGTTACCTAATGATTATTCCAATTAAATTGTTCTGAAGTCAGACTATTGGTTTCGGTGAAGAGGAGATTTAAAATTTTGCTATGTTTTCTATACAGACAAACAGGCCCTCCCCTAGCGGCCATGTTGTTTTAGATATTGTCATGATTTTAGCTACTTGGGAAGATAGTCACCTTATGATTATTCCCATTAAATTATTTTGAAATCTGACAACCAGTTGCGGAGAAGAAGAGGGTAGAATATTTTTCTTTTGGTTGCCATGGCAACCAGAGTTCTACATGGATCCACATTCTTTTAGCCATTTTGACAGAGAATCACCCAAAGACCATCTTTGTAAAGTTTCATTACATTTGACAATACAATTTTAGAGGGAATGTCACTTGAAATAACATATTGACGACAGATGAAACACGATGGGCGACGCCTGACGACCGACACATGACGATCACAATAGCTCGCCTTGGCATGTTGTGCCAGGTGAGCTACAAATAGACAGTCTTCTTGAATCGACTTGTTTGTTCGATACAATGATGGAAAGAACCTGATAAAAATTGTAAATAATTTGAAAATATTGTGCCAAAAGCACTAAAAATACAATGTAGTTCTTTTATAGCCGTTGCCATGGTAACAAAGGATATGTTTACTGTTAATTTGTAAACAAAATGTTCCAACAATAATCACATGGAAGACCACACCAATACTTTATACAAATAACTAGACAAACATGCTGTAAAAAGAAAATGTAGGCTAACTTTATGATTCACTAGAAAATGTTAATCATAGAACCACAAATGAATTTCATATCATTTTAAGAATGTTTTTGTTGTCATGGCAACCAGATCTGTGTCCCAGAGTGTTAACATAATAGTTGCGTAATTTTGTGAGTAAATATCAAGGCCTTACAATAATTCATTATTCAGACTTTTAGAAAAAAAATAAGGATTTGTTTTCAAAAAAGTGAAAAATTGGGCAAAATTACATACGTTATTGCCATAGTAACGAGTCATTGGGGGAAAAATTATTTTAATTTAATTTCAAATCAACACTAGCCATCTCTCATTTCTAAAGAGTAAACAATGGGGACACATTTACATCCATAAGCAAACTGGCAGTCCTTTTAAATTCTGTATATCATTTTGAAGCTTGTTGCTATGGAAACCACGATTTCCACCAGAATGTTATTGGGAATGTTCTGCCACCCTTCTAAAAATGTTAGGTAAGATGTTAAGTTTATATATGTAAAATATTGAGTTATTGTAAACCAGGTAACAAAATCTGCCAAAATCAGGCTTTTTGTCCCCTACTAATAATAAATATCTATGTTGAGCATTGAAACAGACCATAATTGGGATATCAATCAAAAGTTGATGAAGATTGATTGTAATTTTATTGAACTACTGCTGATTTTACACAAGAGAACCGAAGTGAAAGGTGAAGGTCATTCTTCAGAGAGTATTATCAGTATACATGTACATAATGTCATGTGTTACTCACGGGTGTGACTCTAATAACTAAGGAGGTCGTGTAAAATCTGAGTCAGCAGTGGTTGAATAAAATTACAATCAATCTTCATCAAGTTTTGATTTATTTTCCAATGTTATTGAACCTGCTGACTCATGATTTTCCACGAGATTTTAGAGCTGAGCAACACATGCATTATTTAGACATGTAGACCAAACTTTGGTTGCAGCCGTCATGGTCATTGGATCGATTCTAATATATAGAATATTAACCAGAAATACTTATATATAAACTATATATAATTCTATTCCTAATGAATATCTTCTGTGAGCATTGAAACAGAAGGTAACAAGAATCTACTTTGAGCATTGAAACAGACCATAATAAATATCTACTGTGAGCAGTGAAACTGACCATAATAAATATCAACTGTGAGCAGTGAAACAGGCTAGTACTACTTAATGTGATTATAGCTAAAACTGATACAGACAAAAATTTAAGTATAGCTAAAACTGATACACACAAAAAATTCAGTATACTAGGACTAGCTTAGTTTTATAGGTTAAATGTGACTTTCAGCAAATGACACATTTTAGTCAGTAGCAACTGTTTTCCTATGTCTCATTTGATTAACTTTTCCAGAGGGGTTTATGGCTCTAACTTGGTATTCTCTATTTCTGTACTTTCAGGTGCTCTTGGGGTGATGTACGAGTATGGTATTGGAGTGCAGAGGAACACAGGCTCAGCTTACACGTGCTTGAAGGGGGCAGCAGATAGAGGCAATGTGTATGCAATGGGTAATTTGGTGGCCCACTACTATCGCAGGAAGCTCTACACTAAAGCAGCAGATCTTGCCTCAAGGTTACTATATACATTATGCAGTCATCGAATATCAATGCTGAGGAAATGCTTGCCAGTTGAAATAATTGTTGTTCCATTTCAGAAGGGTTTGTATAATCAGTAGTTAGAAGACCAGGCAAGCTTTAACCCTTTACTCCATGAATATTCATGTAAGAAATAATGACATCATGGATATTGATTAGATTATTTTTTATAATGACTCATTAACGCAGGAAATTTTGGCAATGGCAGAAACTATAGAATCATATCTATATCATTTCATAACCAAACGGACCAGACCCTGATCAGACGGCTGCTACATCTGATCTTGGTTTACTCTGTTTGCAAATGCGTGAAAATGCGTTTATATGAGGGAAAGGGTTAAATCATTTAAACAACATCTCCTAAACAGCTTCCTGGATTTTCACCAAGTTTCAGTGGAATACTCTTCAGGTGACTCTTTATCATTCCAGGTTGCTGCTTCAGTAGGTCATGGGAGCTAACAATAGATTTTAATAACTTTCCCTTAAACTACTGAATGGATATTCAATAATTTTTACAGGAATGATCTGCAGATGATAGTTTATCAGATTTGTATAAATAAGTCCAGTCTGCTGCATGATTAGGTCACAGGAGTAGCCAGTTTTCAATAGAAATACCGGTATATGGTAAAAAAATAATTTAATGAGATATTTCTTTAAATGACATCTCTTAAACCATTCAATTGATTACCACCAAATGTAACATTAGAATGAACTGCAGGTGACCCTCTAAGAATTTATTTTTGCTCTGTCTGATGGTTTGTTGGTGGATTTGTCCCCTACTTTAACGTCAGTCATACATCGAGATCATACATCAAGGTTAAAGGTCAAATTATGGATCAATTTTAAATTGGCGATAACTTTGTCGCCATTCAACATACATACTTTAAACTTGGCATGCATGTGCAACTTATGAAGGCAAACATTTATAGGGTGGCTTATTAAGGTCAAGGTCATACATAAAGGTCAAATGTCAAATTACAGGTCAAATTTAGATTGACAATAAATTTGTCACCATTCAACATACATACATGTGCTTCAAACTTGACATCCATGTGCAACCTTATGGAAGCAAACATTTTTAGCTCACCAGAGCACTTTTGTGCTCAGGGTGAGCTTTTGTGATCACTTGATGTCCGTCGTCCGTCGTCGTGTGTCGTGCGTCGTGCGTCGTCGGGCGTCAACAATTTGAACCTTTAAAAATCTTCTCCTCTGAATCTACAGGGTTCTCAGCTTTCATCTTTGGTACATAGCATCATCTTTAGGTCCTCTACAAAAGTTATATAAATTTTGTCCCTGGGGTCAAAATTGGCCCCGCCCCAGGGGTGCCTTGTTTTCTATTGAAATATATAGTAAAACTTTGAAAATCTTCTCCTCTGAATCTACAGGGTTCTCAGCTTTCATATTTGGCACATAGCATCATGTTCAGGTCCTCTACAAAAGTTATATAAATTATGCCCCTGGGGTCAATATTGGCCCCGCCCCAGGGGTAGCCAGTTTTGAATAGAAACATATAGTGACAACTTTGAAAATCTTCTCCTCTGAATCTACAGGGTTCTCAGCTTTCATATTTGGCACATAGCATCAGGTTCAGGTCCTCTACAAAAGTTATATAAATTATGGCCCTGGGGTCAAAATTGGCCCCGCCCCAGGGATAGCCAGATTTCATTAGAAACATATAGTGACAACTTTGAAAAGCTTCTCCTCTGAATCTACAGGGTTCTCAGCTTTCATATTTGGCACATAACATCATGTTCAGGTCCTCTACAAAAGTTATATAAATTATGCCCCTGGGGTCAAAATTGGCCCCTCTCCAGGGGTTGCCAGTTTTGAATAGAAACATATAGTGACAACTTTGAAAATCTTTTCTTCTGAATCTACAGGGTTCTCAGCTTTCATATTTGGCACATAGCATCATGTTCAGGTCCTCAACAAAATTTATATAAATTATGCCCCTGGGGTCAAAAATGGCCCCGCCCCAGGGGTGGTCAGTTTTCAATAGAAACATATAGTGAAACTTTGAAAATCTTCTCCTCTGAAACTGGAAGTTCTCAGCTTTCATGTTTGGCACATAGCATCATGTTCAGGTCCTCTACAAAATTTGTATAAATTATGCCCCTGGGGTCAAAATTGGCCCCGCCCCAGGGGTAGCCAGTTTTCAATAGAAATATATGGTAAAACTTTGAATATATTCTTCTCTGAAACTGAACGGTTCTCAGCTTTCATATTTGGCACATAGCATCATGTTCAGGTCCTCTACAAAAGTTATATACATTATGCCCCTGGGGTCAAAATTGACCCCGCCCCAGGGGTGGCCAGTTTTCAATAGAAACATATAGTGAAAACTTTGAAAATCTTCTCCTCTAAATCTACAGGGTTCTTAGCTTTCATATTTGGCACATAGGATGATATTCAGGTTCTCTACAAAACTTGTATAAATTATGCCCCCAGGGGTCAAAATTGGCCCCGCCCCAGGGGTAGCCATGTCTCAATAGAAACATATAGTGACAACTTTGAAAATCTTCTCCTCAGAAGCTGGAAGGTTCTCAGCTTTCATATTTGCCACATAACATCATGTTCAGGTCCTCTAAAAGAGTTATATAAATTATGCACCCGGGGTCAAAATTGGCCCCGCCCCAGGGGTAGCCAGTTCGCAATAGAAACATATAGTGTCAGATTTTAAAATATTTTCCTCAGAAACTGGAAGGTTCTCAGCTTTCATATTTGGCACATAGCATCATGTTCAGGTCCTCTACAAAAGTTGTATAAATTATGCCCCTTGGATCAAAATTGGCCCGCCCCAGGGGTGGCTAGTTTTCTCTAGAAACATATAGTGAAAACTTTGAACATCTTCTCCTCTGACTGCCTGGTGAGCGATGTCAGGGCCATTCTGGCCCTCTTGTTAGGGGTGACTTATTAAGGTCAAGGTCATACATCAAAGTCAAAGGTCATATCAGGGGCATAGTGTTTCACAAACACATCTTGTTTAATTATAGCAATACACTTTCTGAATTGTTCATGATAATTGTTTAAGATGACTGATGTTTCATACAGGTTCAGCTCCCTCTATACAGGTTCAGCTCCC